>BLSH010402673.1:206631-218439 GCA_018402905.1 Glandirana rugosa | reverse complement strand
TAGAAAGTTAGTATGCCATGCCAAATGTTGACAGACTCCTCACCACTACTTTTATTTTTTTTTTTTTTTTTTTTTTGTCTCTTTGCCCATCACCCTCTCCTCTATCTAGTCACGTGACTACTATTTTTTTTTTTTTTTTTCACCCCTTGTTTGTTTGGCCTGTTAAGATCCCCTATATACTTCTGTCTGAAACTAGATGGAGAACTGAATCAGGAATTTTTCCCCAACTCTAGAAATATGTAGACAGCAGTTATGGGCTGGTGGCCTGTAACTGGTGACACTGTAAGAGCTTGGCAGTGTAACTGGTGTGTCCAAATGGTAATAAGTTTGATTCAAATAGTCTCTCTAAATCTATAAATTTGTCTGAATCTGATTCCTAAGAAACATATATTTTTTTTTTTTTTTTTTTTTTTTTTTTTTTTTTTTTTCATATGCTGCATTTGTTTGATAGATTTCAAACCAATAATTAACTGGTTCTATTTTGTTTTTTTTTTTTTTTAGCTGTGTGACTTCTTGGAGTCTGAATATCTAGAGGAACAGGTGAAGTCTATTAAGCAGCTTGGAGATTACATCACCAACCTGAAGCGCCTTGGGGTGCCCCAGAACGGCATGGGCGAGTACCTGTTTGACAAGCACACCATGGGAGAGAGCAGCTAAGCTGTGTCCTGACCATGGGGATCTAACCAGTCTACTCTGCATCTACATTCCTTTATTCATGTGGAATAACTGACATCCTGTTGCCTAAATGGACCAAAACCTTTTAGTGATATTTAAATAAATGCAGCAGTGACTGTGCTTTGTCAACAAGTTTCCAATAAAGTCTTGCATTCTGTAATCTGTCTATATTTGTGAATCTGCTAATACTTTTGGTCAGTTTACTTGGTTTGTAGAGCATGCTGTGCTACAAAGAGCCTAGCATATTTGCTCATTGTTGGGTACTTCTGCAAATTGAAGGGGGTGTCTCTTCATTCAGCTGTGTCTGATCAGCTCATTCAGGTCTTTTACAGTATAACAGTAAATCAGGCTTAAAAAAAAAAATTGGTTATTTTTTTGGCAGGGGGTTATTATCAAAATATTAGAGAAATAATAGTTTTTGTACAACCAGGTTCCCTACATAAGATTTCAATTTGGATCTGAGCCCTCATTCATGTTGGAGGCGGGTTTAAATTGTGCAAGTTAAGCTGAACTCGCACAACTTCAAATCCGCATTTCATTGCAGTTTTGGAGGTGATTTGCAAGCATCTGTGAGGGTTCACGCACAGATGTCTACTGAAATTGCCCTCAAAGTCGCCAAAAGTAGTGCAGGAACTACTTTTGGAAATCGGTGCGGCGTTGCGCCGATTCTGACGCTGCCGGTAATAAACTGCGATTTGACATGTCAAATCACCCCAATGTGAACGGGGGCTAAAGCACATCTCGGAAGTGTTTGGGGAGAAGACATTACTAATGGCAGATTTAGTCACAAATGTATGCAATAATAGAACAGAAAAGGTTTGTGGAGACCCTGACTGATGTATCAGAATCAAGTGCTTCACATTGGGGTTGATTCAGTTGCTCCAGAGCTTAGTAAATGAGGTAAGGCTTTGCAAAGAATACCCAATCACGTGCTTCTGTTCATTTTACTAGGCTCTGGAACAACTGCACTTGCAGAGGGCAACTGCATTTTGAAAAGTACAGTCTTTTTGCCTTTAGTAAATTAACCCCAGTGTTCTGAGAGGTGTTTTTTGGAATGCATCAGTTCTCTATCTAACTTTTGGGATAATAGATTCTTATCTGGTTTTGTTAGTTTGTTGGACACTTGTGGGCTTTAGAAAAATAATAGTGCCACTGTGTATTCTTACTCAGTATTGGGGTGTCCAGATTTCATTACTGTCACACTGGTGTCAAGGAGGGACTTTTGACAAGGACCCAGGTGTAAAGGAGGGACACCTGACAGGGACCCTTTATATATAAAGGGGGATTCTTGATGGAGACACTCATGAGGACTCCAATGTAAAGGGAGGACTTCAATATGGACCCAGATGTAAAGGCGGGGGGGGAACTCTGAAAGGGATCCTAGTGTAAATGAGGGGGGGGGGGATCTGAAAGCAACCGTGATGTGAAGGGGGGACTCTGATAGCGACTCTGATGGGGACCCTGATGTAAGGGAGGACTTTGTGAGGGAACTCTGATGTAAGGAGGGGTTTTGAGGGCTAAGTAAAACGTATTTTTTTTTTTTTTTTTTTTTTTTCATAGATATAAAACAGTGTTTTGTTTAAGCCATTTAAAAATTTATGGGTGTGGCCTTCCTACTAAAAAGTGTGTAACCCCCTGTGGTAGACTATTGATAATATGCACTGCTCATGTAAAATGGGTACAGTAAATTCCAAGGATGTTGTTTGTATACCGGTTTAGGAAGCAATATTCTACTACAAGAGACATATTAACCACCCCTGGGCATGGTGGCTGGATGAAATCAATAAGGATGCAAGAGAGATAATAAACTGCATCATCACATAGCTTAGACACAGAAGATCACTGCCCTAAACACCACATGAGCACTGTTCAGTCCAGCAGTAAGGAGCATTGCAACTGGAGAAGAAAAGGAAGAAATCATGATATGCTGCTAAAGGTTTCACTGTACCAACAAATTGGTGATCAAATCAATACACAAATATGTCTCAAGGGAACTCAGCGGCGGCTTGTGTTCCAACGGGGGGAGGTGGCGACAAACAAGTGTTCACACGGTCGAGCAGCAATGCAGAGCAGGGAGACCGCTCCGGACAGGCGGCAAATGCAGAGTAGAGAGACCGCTCCGGATGGGTGGCGATGCAGAGCGATGACGACAGCCATCTTCCGGATCTCCCAGTACATCCTCCTCACCCCCTGGTACTGGCCAATATGATTGCTTCTCCACTCGGCCAGTCGTGCTCCTCCTGCTTCCTGACTGGCCGGGAGGAGAAGCAGGAAGACAATAGCGAATATCAATTCACTATTGTCACACAACTGGGGGGGGGGGGGCGCAGAGCCCACTCTTTTTTTTGAAGACAACTAGAGCCTCAGGCTCTAATCATGTGCTTAAAAAAAAAACCCATTGGAGTCCATGTGCCCAGTGCCCTGCATGTAGATAAGGGGCTGGGCACATGGATTGGGAGGGTGGCGCCTAGGGTTGCCACATCATCCCTTTAATCCAGGACACATATCAATTACACAGGTTCTGAGGCTAATTGAATGCAGATAAGGCACCAAGTGAGTTTCATCATCACCTTAATCGGCCACAGAACCTGTGCAATTGATATGTGTCCTGGATTAA
This sequence comes from Glandirana rugosa, assembly GCA_018402905.1. NCBI lineage: Eukaryota > Metazoa > Chordata > Amphibia > Anura > Ranidae > Glandirana > Glandirana rugosa. The sequence continues at coordinate 215,147 of BLSH010402673.1, read as the reverse complement.
AGGGATGATGTGGCAACCCTTGTGGTGCCCCATATGGAGCGGCCGCCACTGAGGAAAATGAAATACAAGAGGCTTCCACTACTGACTTTCTTCTAAAGATTCTACTTGCCTTGTTGTCTCTGTTTATTATTTGAGATGCTGACCCTAAACAAGCAAGTTGTGCTGCTAGTCTCTCACCTTAGTGATTTCTGGCACACATTTGTGTTAGAAAAAAAATGAATTGTGAGATTTTGAGCACATTGGGGTGCATTAGCAGCCCATTCACTTCAATGAGTCAATCACAACACGTTAATATGAGATGTAACATACGTTAACACGCCACAAAAATAGAAATAGCTTTTGCTGTTGGACCAAATTATACACTGAGCAAAATTATAAACCCTTTTTTGTTTGCCCCTATTTATCATTTATCATGAGCTGAACTCACAGTTCTACAACTTTTTCTATGTACACAAATGACCTCTCTCAAATATTGTTCACAAATCGGTCTAAATCTGTGTTAGTGAGCACTTCTCCTTTTCCGAGATAATCCATCCACCTCACAGGAGTGGCATACCAAGATGCTGATTAGACAGCATGATTATTGCACAGGTGTGCTCTAGGCTGGTCACAATAAAATGCCACTCTAAAAGGTGCAATTTTATCACACAGCACAATGCCACAGATGTCGCAAAATTTGAGGGAGCGTGCAATTGGCATGCTGACTGCAGGAATGTCCACCAGAGCTGTTGCCCTTGAATTAAATGTTAATTTCTCTACCATAAGCCGTCTCCAAAGGCATTTCAGAGAATTTGGCAGTACATCCAACCAGCCTCACAACTACAGACCACGTGTAATCACACCAGCCCAGGACCTCCACATCCAGCATCTTCACCTCCAAGATCATCTGAGACCAGCCACCCGGATAGCTGCTGCACTCAGATCTGTCTAAACACAGATTTAGACAAATTTGTGAATATTTGAGATAAATAGGCCTTTTGTGTACATAGAAAAAGTCGTAGATCTGTGTGTTCAGTTCATGATAAATAGGGGCAAACACAAAAGTGTTGCGTTTATAATTTTGCTCAGTGTATAAATAAACCTTTTGCACTTTCCCTATAGCTAAATCTAAGAACACTGTGCTAAAAAACTAAATTATATAGGAGGCAGCTAAACACAAGTCTGCATCCAACCACCAGTGCAAATGCAATTAATATATACTACCTACAAGGGTACAGTGCTCTCCTTCAATATGTTAGGTGCATAGATTAATTAATATAAAGCTCATCAGTGATCATAAAAATAATATTAATAAAAGTACACTGTTATACACAAAAAAAAAAAAAAAATATATATATATATATATATATATATATATATATATAGATTTATGGTTGAAGCCCTTCAACCAGGACCGATATGAACCACATAAACATGCCACAAGGCTTACGACATAAAGTAGACCTGAAGTGTGCCCTGGTCAGCTGGCCAGTATGCCAAAGAAGGGGGCATACCCAAGATAAGTAAATGTATGATTGTGGAGAGGATGTGTTTTGAGAAGTGCCCTGAAAAGGGGGATGGGAGGGAGCATACCGCGCAGTGGAACCGACAAGACCACAGGTGAGTGGTCTGCTTAAATACCCCCCGGTCTTCTCCCATAAATTCAGGTCACCATACTGGCCGTCTTATTTATGGTCGAAGCCCTTCAACCGGGACCGATATGAACCACATAAACACACCACAAGACTTACAACATAAAGTAGACCTGAAGTGTGCCCTGGTCGGCTGGCCGGTATGCCAAAGAAGGGGGCAAAAATACTTGGATAGGGAAATAATTTCTTGGTCCGGTAACATTTATTGAGCAAGCTTGCTGAAGGCTTGCAACATTTCTACCTGAGGGTTCGGTAAGTATCGGGCGAAGCAGGTGGATTTCCACCTGCCTAACTTCTTGATGACATGGTCGGGCACCCCATGTTGTGACGTGGCTGATGCCGCTCCAATCCGAAATCGTGTCCAGAATATCAACCAGGGTCTAGGCCTAGGTTAACCAAGGGGAGCCTAATGTGTCTGATGAACTGGCTGCCACTCATGGTAAGAAAAGGTAACAACGGGCTGGATTCTGATTGGTTGGGCAGATGGGACAACAATCGGTCGAGAATTGCTACTGGGCATCAGGCGTTGTGGGTCTGGAAGAGCTTGATGTCGACCCCGGGGATGGACTGTTGGGTTTTGGCACTACTAGATATAGAACAAAGTGATCTGGAAGGCGTGCCAGGTGGCGTCTGTGCAGGATCTGGCAGCTGGGGCCATTGACAGTGAACTCGCCAGGCCACAAAAAGCAGTAGAAGGCAAGGTAGATGGCAGCTTGGATGACCAGGCTGGGTAAGAACCCAAATGGGGAGCGTGAAAGGATGGTAGACATGTCCTTGAAGATAATAGTAGTGATGGGTAAATGTTTGCTATTGGCTACGGGCTGCTGTCTCTGGATGCCACGTAGGATGGATTTCACTGCGTGGGCTGCAAACAAGGACAGCTTACCGGGGTCCTGTAAGGACAGGAAATTATGGATGCCGGCTAAGTAGAGTCTGATGGTGTTATGGGATAGAGCCAGTTGCATGTGGCAATATGATATAAAGGCCAGGACATGCTTGATATCTCCTGACACCGCCCCGGGGTAGGAGGCTAGAAACCTGTAGTAGGTGTTCCAGGTGGTGTGGTAGGCCTTCAGGGTGTTGCTGGAAAATGACTAGTTAATGAGATGGGTCGCATCGAGCAGGTGATCCTTTAACCCAGCGTGAGCTGCGACCAAGGTGGGATGATAAGAGAAGTGGTCAGGTTGGCTCCAGGGTCTTGCAGTAAGAATGAAGCATAGTTAAAGCGGGACTGTGCATCAGCTGTGACATTGCACTTGCCCGGGATACATTTGCATTGTACATTGAAATGATGCTGCAGGGACAATTGCAGGAATGACATGATGGCTAGCAATTTTGACCTGCCTTTGTTTACAATTTCGGCCAAAAACCACCATTTGCCCCATCCAGGTGTGGCCCCAGACCACGATGAGGTGGAGTTCAAATAGTGAGGACGACTGACTACACCCAGGAATCAGGAGGATTTCCCGTGGCCACAGTCCTGCAAACCAGTGATGGTCAAAAATCGCAGCGAAGCCTGTAGAGGCCACAGCGTCCGTGACTACATGAGGTGATGTAGCTGATGCTGACGGAATGAACATCGATACACCGTTCCAATTTGTAAGGAACTCGTCCCACATTGACAAATCCACTATTGCTGCTGGGTTGAGCCTAAGAATTTGATCAGGGTTTTGTACCTGAGAGAGGAAAACCAAGAGGCGGGAAATGAAGGACCACCCCTGAGGGATAATCCTCATGGCAAAATTGAGCATCCCTAAAAGGGATTGTAACTGTCTTTTGGTACAGCCTTGTAAAAGGGTAAAGGCGTGGATAACTAACCTGATCTTGCCAATTTGTCCAGAGGTAGGCTGGCCTGCATGGAGCGGGTGCCCAGAGTGACTCCTAAGAAGGTGATGGACTGCACCGGGCCTTCTACTTTGTGTTCTGCCATGGGCACGTTGAGATTGCCAAATACCTTTCTTAACTTGTCCAAGTCTGACAGAGGCTCACCAGGCCTTTCGATCAGCATGGTAGTGGATGACTTTCTGACATTGTGCTTGGTGCAAAAGGAAGTAAGAGACTGGGCAAAGGTGTCAAACAGCCGTGAGCTGCTTTTAGAGCCAAAAGTCAACTTGGCGGCGAAGTAATGCAAACCTTTCCACTTGGTGCCATGCCACCGCCAGAGGGATGCCTCAATGGGCAGTAATTTGAATGCCTCCGAAATGTCTGCTTTGGACAGCCAAGCGCCTGTGCCTATGCTAATAATGGCTTGAATAGCTAGTTTGACCAATGCAAATTTAAGGGAAAACTCCTCGGAGGGGATTAGGGAGTTTAACCTTGGAATGTAAGAACAATGAGACGCGGCCAAGTTGTACACCAAGCGGAATTTATTTGAAGACTTGCCCTTGACAAGTCCAATAGGGCTGACTCTCCAGATAGTGAAAGGAGGCTTGGTGAAGGGGCCGTTGATGAAATTGTGCAGTGTCAAGGCAAGTAATCGTGCCCCGCCGATGCGACTAGCTTCGGATTGGGCTGTAGAGTGTGTGAATGGAGTCGATTCAAAACAATATGCCACCGCCGCCATTAGATTCAAACCGGCCTGCAGAGTGTATGAATGGACCCAATACGAATCTTTATGCCGCCGTTGCGACTAGACTCGAATCAGGGTGTGGGATATACGAATGAGTGGTACGATGGTTAAGTAACAAATTAAGTTCAGGAATATGCGAACGATTGGTAAGTCTACAATGCAGTCGGGAACAACAAGGAAGAGGAAACCTACAAACATACGGTGACGGTAATTATGAAAGAGGAACATGACGAACCGAACAACAACGCTTGATGCAAGAAAGGTTTATGAATCTTACCTGCGACAGTGAGCACAAGACGATCGACAAAAACCACGGACGGGGAAACCGCAACACCATGGAATTCGAATTCACAGACTCATGGGCACGCAGTGAACTGGCAGAGTCGGCCTGGTAACGTAATACTGCGCACTGGACCGACAAAGACCACGGGTGAGTGGTCTGCCTCTGGTCTTCTCCCATAAATTCAGGCCACCATACTGGCCTTCTTATACATCAAAGTGAGTCTATCTTTCAGTGCCAGTCCATAAAGATAAATATGCGTAAAATCAGTGAATCGTGTAATTCCATACATTAATAACAATCCTGAGTGTATGACCTTCCTTTACCACAGTGCTCTTCACCCCACCTAAGGGTGTCTTCTCACCTGCTTGAGTGGACCTTACTACCTAAAGGAAGTCAGTATGCTCCTTTGCAGTGTAAAAGTGGCACTACTTCCACTGACAGATCAAATCCAGACCACAGCTCTCAGCGTAGTATAATATATGTAAGAGGCAAGAGGAAAAAACCATGGTGCAGATCCCATACAATATACAGTATCTCACAAAAGTGAGTACACCCCTCACATTTTTGTAAATATTTTATATCTTTTCACGTGACAACACTGAAGAAATTACACTTTGCTACAATGTAAAGTAGTGAGAGTGTACAGCTTGTATAACAGTGTAAATTTGCTGTCCCCTCATTATAACTCAAAGAACAGCCATTAATGTCTAACCCGTTGGCAACAAAAGCGAGTACACCCCTAAGTGAAAATGTCCAAATTGAACCCAAAGTGTCAATATTTTGTGTGATCAGATTATCGGATTAATTTTCATCCGTTTTTTGTTGGATGCTAGTCTCATGTCAAATCTGAAGAGGTTACTAAACATCCAAAAATTCTCATATGACAGAATTCAACATCAGAAGTGATGTCGTGATAAATTGTTTCGTATGTGTTAGCTATGAGTAAGCGCCTTCAGCAGGGCATGAAATGCATCAGTTTATTCCCCTATTCTTACACCGTATGGATCTATTTTTGCAATAAAAGCATTGAAAGGAGTGCGGCCATCCAGAGTCTCTTTTTTCCACATGCACAGTGCATACTGAGCCAGCACCCTCGGAGACAGTCTAAGGTTTTCTTTGGGGCCAGGCTATTTTGAGCGGTCTGCTCTCTATCCAAAAATTCTCATACGACAGAATTCAACATCAGAAGTGATGTCGTGTTGAATTGTTTCGTATGTGTTCTCTAGTTTCTGAGCATACGTAGTCTTGCTCTAGCGTTTTATTTTCGGACGAAAATGTGCTAATTGAACGAAAATTGGATGTTGTGTTCACAAACGACAAACATTTTCGAGCCTGCACATAAAGTTTTTGTCGTCCAAAAATACGGAATCCGCTGTCAAAAGCACCATACTAACGATCAGAAAATCGGCAGATCGCTCGTTAGACGAAATTTTTCTTCCAATTTTCTGATCATGTGTACAGGCCTTTCTGGCTTCAGGTAAAAATGCATGCTATAGATTGATCACCAGAGCAAAAACTGGACTGACAGAAAACCTGCACTGAGAAATATGTGGGCTGCCACTGACCACAATCTAGAAAATACAATTTGCTTGGCTGTCTCTGACAATCATTTGAAACAATGACCCAGAGGAAAGTATGCATATGAGTAAAGTGAGGGTGAAGAATCAATTTTTAATCAGCATTCCTGTTCTGCATCATTTACTCATATGATATTGAAGCCACTCTGATCAGCATGGCAGCCAAGGAACTCATATTTTCTCTGCAGTCAGCAGGGGGCATCCTCTATATGTCCTTAAGTCCTTGCTACAACTTTGCTTAAATGAATTGTAAACAATCACTTTGTAAAACAACCCATTCAGTTTAAAATAGAAATAAAATGTAAAACATTTTTGTATAGATATCAAAAAACATTATAAATACCTATTTTCCCTTTTTTTTTTTTTTAACAGAAAAGTTTTTATTGTTTTCAAAATCAAACAAGTGCATAGGTAGCATACAAGTAAGAGTCGCTCAACGAGCGATTACAAATACAAATAATCCAGTAATTCGCAGTAATATTAGGCAGATAGAATTATATGGATAGCAGTCAACATAAGTGGCAGTGTCAAACAAATTTATCATACAAAAAGACCGGATTAGTTACAAATACATCTTCCCCCCCCCCCCAAAAGGAAGAGGGGGGGAGGAGCGGGCCGGGACCATCTCAGAACCATCAGGCCTTCCCCCATTCTCCCCAAATTTTTTCAAATTTCTTTGGGCACTTTCTATTCATATAGGTAAGTTTATATAATGGAAGGACCGCATCTATCAATGTCTTCCACTGAGACACCGTGGGAGGGGCGGCCTCTCTCCATTTGAGCAGTATAGTTTTCCTAGCATAAAATGCTGCATAGAATAAGAACAATTTTTTATAGGTGTTCTTGGTCACCATTTCCGTGACTCCCAGCAACTGGACCACCGGGTGCAGTCCCACAGGGATACCAGCCACTGAACTAAGTACCTGAGTCACCCCCAGCCAAAATTGTTGTATCACCGGGCAGGACCATGTGATGTGGATAAAGGTGCCCTCCTCCCCAGTACACTTAGGGCATCTATCCGACCTGGAGGGGAAGATCCTTGCCAGCCTCTGAGGGGTGTAATAGGCCCTGTGTAGGAACTTAAGCTGTATATACCTATCCCTGGCCGCTACCATAAGGGGAATATACTGCTGAATCCCCTCCTGCCAATCCTCATCGTCAAGACTAGGAATGTCTGATTTCCATTTATTGAATAATGCCTCCCCTCTGACAGAGTCAGCAGAAGTAATCCTGAGATAGAGTGCAGAGAGCACTCGATCTACATTCCGTGAAATAAGGAATTTCTCCACTCCATGAGAGTCTAATGTCAGCCTAGTTGGTAATTGTGCCTATGCTGCGTGTCGTAGTTGAATATAGTGGAAAAACATTGTTGTAGGAAGCTGATAGGTCTCGCGCAGCTGATAGAAAGATAGCAGTGACCCCTCAGGCATAATATGTTGGAGTATTTTAATTTCATACTGGGCCCATAGGGACGGATCAGGAATAGACTGGAAATGGGCCAATTTAGGGTTATCCCAGAGGAGGGTATAGGGCAGGGGTGGCGAACACGCGGCTCTCGAGCCGCATGCGGCTCCCGGCCATAATGAATGCGGCTCTTTGCCTCTTATTATATTTTGTATATACTGTGGCTCTTTGCCAAGTTTCATGTTTCTCTCAGGGCGATCTCAGGCAGCTTGCATTGACTTCTATGATAGAAGTCTCCTCGCAAGCCGCCTTGAGATCGCCTCAAGCGCCGCTTCGCGCCGATTCGCGCCGCTTCGTTACTGCGTGGTGTGGCTCTCTGACTCTCACAGTTTAAAATTTTGGCTCTTTGTGTCTAACTTGTTCGCCACCCCTGGTATAGGGCGACCAGGTTCCCGGCATTGTGAGAAAAGCAGAGACCTGTTCCCACACTTTTACCATAGTGCGCATGGGCGCTGTCATGTCTGGGTGAGTTCTAACACCCCTAAACACTAGGTTACTCAGGGCCGCGTACGAGCCCAGAATGGCCGCGTCTACGTTTACCGCCGGGTTAGAAGAAGTCTGGGTAAACCACCAACGAACTGTGACCAACACCGCCGCCCAATAGTACTTGCGGAAATTGGGAAGGGCCAGTCCTCCCAACAGCAACCCTCCTGACCGGGAAGGGTTAAAGGCGTTCATGATAACCCGCCGCCACAACCAGTGTCAAGCAACCACCAAATGGGTCTGAAGAAGATTGGGCCGCCATTTGCATCTGCGCCGGTAAGACCCGAGCATGCGCCGGGACTCATTGGATCACAAATCCCCACAATCTTGAGTGGGTCTGTACTGTCGCGGGTACGCGTGATACCATTTTCACACCCTTGTCCAGAGACGAAAAGAGTGTTACGGCCCTTGGACCAGCGGGATATGGTCCCCACCGCTTGTTCAATCTGTGTTTCTCGGTTTTAAAATTTGACACTCTCAGTCTCTCGGTGTGGTGCGTCATTGCTTCG
>BLSH010402673.1:182335-193161 GCA_018402905.1 Glandirana rugosa | reverse complement strand
TCAGCCCCCCCACACCTGTATATGTCAGCCCCCCCAGATACACAAATCTGTAAACATACAAAGCTCTGGCCCCTCCCTGTACACAAACAGCCCCCCTTCCTTTTCTTCACAGCCCCTACTTGTAAATGAGGTCTTCCTACCTAGTCCCAGCTCTTGTTTCCAGAAAGATGATATGTTGCTGAGACACAGAAGAGCTGCAGCCATTCACACTATATAGCACAGTACAAGTAGCTCACACGAGGGACGCACATGCTTGATGTAAAGTAAAGAGCTTGATGTCTGAACTCAATGACACAGATCAGCAGAAGCAGAAGATCGTTTCTGTATTTCACAACAGGGCTCCCCTTCACCCGCTCCTGCCTTTTCCTGGCCGTACCGTACATCTGTATCGGCTGTCCCCCCTTGATGGCGGCCCTGATGCCAGTAGCACCAGTTGATTTACTGAGACAATGCTGGTGTTTCTACACAGAATCAGAGAAATACCAGGGGCATGATGGGACTTTATGTTGTAAATAGGAGTGGGGTCAGTAAGACATGCTGGGATTTCTAGTTCTGGGCCTTATGCATTCAGGAGTATGAACATATGGCTGCCTTATGCATGATTTTGCTTGAAAAAGCTCACATAACTTTCCCTGCTTGCTGCAGCCAGGGAAGAAGCTAATGGAGCGCAATCTGCATTCCATTAGCTTCAATGGAGGGTAGAGGAGACATCGGGTGTCTAAGAGATAAAAATTGTCAAAAAATAGAAATATACCCTAGCAGTTAACCAGCTGAAGAAATGCTACACGTGTCACAAAAAATGTCCTCAAAGTATATAGGATGTGTGCAGCGCGTTTCTTCTGCCCCTCTGCAGTGCTCCCCCTCCCAATTGATGGCAATTCTCAACTTGGAAAATGAAAGTGATATTAAAGTATTTTTTAATTAAAATATAAAAGAGATTATAGTTTCCTGCTCTGTGCAATGATATTACCCCTTTCTTCCTCTTCTGGGGTCTACTGCCGGCTCTGTCCACTCCTGCGAGTGCCCCATAGCAAGCTGCGTGCTAAGGGAGCTCCTGATCCGGGCTGTATTTATTCATAGACACTTACAGCATAGCTCGGCCACACTCCCCGCTCCCGCCTCACATGATATGATTGACAGCAACAGGAGCCTATGGCTTCCACTGCTCTCTAAGTCCCCATTTGAGACCAGGAAGAGGGGAGAGCAGTCTGTAGCCGGGACAGCACTGCAGCAACAAAGGAGACAGGTGAGTGTTTGGGGAAATAGGGGAACAGTTAGTGGGGAGTTTTTACCTTAATGCAGAGAATGCATTAAGTTAAAAAACTGTTAGGCTACACTATAATGACAGGTCACCGGCAGCCGCAGCTATTTGCGGCTCTCTGCACAGCCAGCACAAAGCGACCTGTCATTGTAGTGATGGAGCTGGCGGCTGCACCTAGCCACTGAGAGCCACAGCAGGAATGCACTGGCCCTAATTACCAATGTGAATGTAGCTTTAGGCCCCATTCACACAGGGGCGACTGTCGCTCCGACTTGAGTCACCTCAAGTCGCCCCAAGTCGCTTGACATCTAAAATCCCATTGAAATGAATGGGAGCCGTCTTAATGTACACTACTGAAGTCGGAACGACTTCAGAAAAGGTTCCTGTACTACTTCTAGGCAACTTCTATCCGACTTGTGCCCATAGAATTGAATAGAAGTCGCCTCCAAGTCGGATCCCCCATCTAAATAAAAGCGACTTTGTAGTGAAAAGAATAGAATTTATTTTTAGGCAACCCCCTTCCTCACTTCTCTGATTGGTCAAGGCAAAGTCGCCCGGAAAAAGTCGTGTTGTAAAGTCGCCTCAAGTCCCTGGAAGTCGCGCTGAAATTGCCTAGCAAAGTCGCATCGAAGTCGGGTCGCCCCTGTGTGAATGCAGCCTCAGACTTTAGAACCACTTGAAGCCTAAGAATTGTCAAAAAAAGTTCAGAAACAAAATAGACAGATACAAAGTAACATTGTTATTTCTGTATCTACTCTCTTGCATTCAACTGCTGATCAAAAAGATGAGCTTTAGGGCCTGTTCAGAACGTGATGCAGGAAACCTGAGTTTTGTGTGTATTTCCCACACTGCATTCAAAACGCACTGCAGTTGCAATGTGCAGCAGGCATCAATGTTAAGTTAATGATACCCCAAGTGCAGGTTGCAAAGGCAATGTGTTTGTCTGCACTCAATTGCATGCTTCAGAAGTACCATGTGATCCGTTTGCAGTGTGTTTATTAAAGTAGTGCATGCACTACTTTTGCTGCTGTCTAGTGTGATTCAGCCTATTCAGAATGCATTGGCTCAGATCACATCACACTGCATGTAAATTCCAGGTATGAACCGGCCCTCAATCTGCAGAGATTGGTTAAACCGTTAAAGAAACCAAACAAGTAAAAAAAAAAGTTTTTTAAAAAAAAAAAAATATTTGTCTATTTAACCCCTTTTTAATCCTTAGTGTAGAAAATGTCATAAAATAGCGCTAAATCCAAAGGGCATTAAATAATAAAGAAACAATAAATAAATAAGTAAATGCCATACACAAATAACAATTGAATATATTGTATCCATGCAATTCATATACATGTGACTAAAAAACAAAAAACATATGTTTGATTAATAAACAACTAGTCTGTGATAAATAGTGTTGGATCATAAGCTATATAGGTGCAAAACCATATGAAGTGAAAAGAAAAAAGTCCAATATACAATCCGTGAAAGATGAAGAATCTTATGAATACGCCAGGATGTCCTATAATAAGCGAAATAGATTCCGTGACATACCCTATTGGGAAATATATAGGCAAATTTTTGCAGCCGTTAGTTTTTTACCCCGTCCTTTTTGTAGGCTACATCAAATGTTATTAATATCTTGAATCAGATGGAATGGAGAGAGGGTTATGAATTGGCTACTGCGAACGTTACATCATTATATACTATCATTTCCCATGACCAGGGTTTGCAGGCCGTTGAACATTTTTGAGCAGAGATAGTGGCCTACCTTCTTGACAGATTAGGTTAATTTTGGATTTATTAACCACTTCAGCCCCTGAGCCATTTTTGACACTTGCTTACAAGTTTAAATCAGTTTTTTTTTTGCTAGAAAATTACTTAGAACACCTAAACATTATATATTTTTTTTCTAACACCATAGAGAATAAAATGGCGGTCATTGCAATACTTTTTGTCACACTGTATTTTTTAAAAACATTCACTTTTTTGAGTTAAAAAATAAGACAGCAGTAAAGTTAGCCCATTTTTTTCTATATTGTGAAAGATAATGGCCAAATAAATTGATACCCAACATGTCATTTTTCAAAATTGTGGCCACTCCTGGAATGGGGACAAAATTTGGCACTGAAAAATCTCCATCGGCGACGTTTAAAATTTTTAGAGTTACAGAGGAGCTCTAGTGCTAAAATGATTGCTCTCGCTCTAACAATCGCGGCAATTTCTTTGCAGCGTGAGCTCGCAGGCATGGTGGCGCTTAAAAATGTTTTTTTTTTTTATTTAATTTAATTTAATTTTTTTAGCACTGTTCCTATAAAAAAAAAATCTGATCACTTTTATTGCTGTCACAAGGAATGTAAATATCCCTTGTGACAGTAATATGTGGTGACAGCGGGGGCGTAATGATAGGGGTTGCAATTGCAACCGGGCCCCATGGTCCAGGGGGCCCATGTGCCTCCCTTGTACACCTGAATAGGAGGGATGGCGGGGATGGCATTTAGAGAACCCAATCTCCTCCATTTTCCTCTATCCAGTTTATTTGTCTTCTGCTGTTCCCAGGGCCCCTGTGTGCTTCCCTGGTCCCCCTGGGGCCTGCTGCAGAACTTGTGAAAGGGCCCCACTGCAGTACCGTAATAAAGGGACCCACGATGGGAGTAAAAGGGCCCCAGGATCAGTGGGAAGAGGGAAGGGCCCTGGCCAGGGCTCAGGGGGCCCTTCATAATTTCTTGCACCGGGGCCCTGAAGGTTCTAGTTATGCCTCTGGGTGACAGGCACTCTTTATAGAGAGATCTGGGGCCAAAAAGACCCCCAATCCCTCCTTTGTACGTAAAAGTATTCAGATGGGGATTCTGAATACTGTATTTGATAAAAAATCAGCGCCATTGGCCGCCGAGTACACCGGAAGTGCCGTTGTGATGTCACTTCTGGAAATACACAAAGGAGACCCGATCTGAGCCGATTCCGGCTTCTATCGGGACTCCACACAGCCGGAGGATGCTCTGGTCTCCCGGTGGGACAGGAGGCCGGGGCAGAGCGGCGGAAGGGGGGGGATGTTCCCTCCCGCTGCCTGGGATAAGGGGGAATGGCTCCAGAGACGGATCGACCATTATCACCGGATAACCGATTGCCCGCTCTAAAAAAAGGTACCGGGGTATAGCCTGTAGCTGTAGGCTATGCCCGGATACTCCACTTCTCCTGACTTCCACTTATATACGGTGATTTGCTTTAAGTGGTTAAAATTCGCCATGACTCACAATTATTTCTGGTTTGTGGACAATTATGTTAAAAAATGTGGCGTAGCTATGGGCACAAAGCATGTACGTTAGATACAGCGGTCATAAGAGGAGCGTGCTGCGCACCCCGAACCCAGGAAAGGCACAATCATGTATATGTACTTGACTCAGCCTGAAGCTGCCGCCCTGCCGCAGTAGATGTACTGTGGTGGGGCAGCAAGTGGTTGAAGTGGTTGTTAAGTCACTTGTATATAAAGTTGCCATGCCCTCGGTATTATAACACGAAGTTGCCCTGTGTCTGTGTTATAACATATATATGCTTATCTGTACTGATAACACACCTTCTTACTAGGATCAGTTGTTGTCTTTCTGCTCTTCTCTCTCAGCTCAGAATTCCTGAGGGTGGGGCTGAGCACTGCTGCTGTCAGCTGGAGAGAGAGAGCTGCTGTGCTATCTATATAGATAAGAATATTTCTGATATAACACTGATACAGGGAACATATTCTTCTAATACAGAGGAAATGTGAGCTTTTAGAGTTAATTATGAGAGCAGAGCAGAGAGAAGAAACTATGTGTTGAGAGGAAGAGGGAGGGGGGAGGAAGGGGAGCTGAAAGGAGGCATAGGAGAGCTGGGAGTGACACAGACATACACAGACCGTGGGCTCTCAAGATCAACTATATGACAAGGGGAGTCTGCACTCAGGGGGTAAGTCAAGACCTGGCATTATCACACAGGTATTCTAGGGGATACAGAGGGATAATTTAAAAAGCAAAAGCACCATGCTGCTAATTGTACATTAAAAAGACAGGAGCAGCATCTTTTTGGGTTAACAAACACTTTAAGTAATGACAAATTCATTGCCAAATAAACAGGTGCATAGCAGAAATGTAAAAGTCCAGAAGGGAAGCCGGGGTCACAGGAACAGGAAGTCTTCTCAGAACAAACACTGGGGTTTAAACTGGTCACCGGAACGCTGTAGAACGGACAGTACCTGCTGACGGGTGCAGAGAGTTCAAATAGCAGCACTTGGCGCCGTTTCCGGCGCGTGCGTGATCACTTGCGAACGCGCATAGGTGCGCGCGCATAGGCGCCAAGGACCGCTGGAGGCATGGATCTTCTCCTAACAGCATCTCTGGAGAGACCTAAAAATGTCTGTCCACCAACGTTTACCATCCAACCTGACAGGACTGGAGAGGATCTGCAAGGAGGAATGGCAGAGGATCCCCAAATCCAGGTGTGAAAAACTTGTTGCATCTTTCCCAAAAAGACTCATGGCTGTATTAGATCAAAAGGGTGCTTCTACTAAATACTGAGCAAAGGGTCTGAATACTTAGGACCATGTGATATTTCAGTCTTTCTTTTTTAACCACATCAATACTGGGCACGAAAACCCCCTTCCTGTCCAGGCCACTTTTCAGCTTTCAGCGCTATCACATTTTGAATGACAATTACTCAGTCATGCAACACTGTACCCATATGAAATTTGCGTCCTTTTTTTCACACAAATAGAGCTATCTTTTGGTGGTATTTAATCACTAGTGGGTTTTTTATTTTTTGTGCTATAAATAAAAAATGAATGAAAATTTTGTGAAAAAACAGAAAATTGTATCATACTTACCGTAATTTTCTTTTCCTGGTGCCTATCCATGGCAGCATACCTGTGACAAGCTCCGCCTTGGCTCCTCCCTCAGGACGAGTGAATAGTATAAAAGAAAAGGGCTAGTGCCCTCCCAGCATTCTACGTAATATAGCATACCGAGGGTGGGATTGTATGCTGCCATGGATAGGCACCAGGAAAAGAAAATTACGGTAAGTATGATACAATTTTCTGTTTTCCTGGTGCCTCCATGGCAGCATACCTGTGACAAAATAACTAGCTGAAATGGGTGGGATGATACATAGTACAAGATTTATTTGAGAAAAGGATTCGACGTAGGCAAATGCCAGCCTGGTTAACCTGTGTGCCAGTTTCTACACATGAGAAAGCTGCCGGGTCTACCCTGTAACGTCTCATAAGCGTATGTTGAGATGATCATGATGCTACCCTTTAGATTGTTTTGATGGATACGTCTGCTCTGACTGTCCAAAAGTGGAAAACAAGTGGGTGGCATATAGCCCAATTGAAGAGGGGTTCTAGGCCCCTAGATCTGTACACCTTCTTAAACAATTTGATTATCCATGGAACTATTGTACTGGAGCAGTGATCTGCTATCTATCCCCAGCTGCCGCAGAACCACATGTCTATTGAGTTATTTGTAAAGCTCTGATACAGACATGACTAAGCATGATGGATACTGTAGTTCCGGAATGGCTGGAGGGCCACATTCCAGAGGTCTCCGCTCCAAATGATGCTTCTCTGCTCCTGGTTTAAGTTAGAAGAAAAGACTGATGGGAGTTGTGGCTTGAAAACAGTGTCCCAGCACAAAACCAATGCTGACAAAACCGGATCTCAAAGTTTGGCAGGGCTGTTATCACTGTTATTTTTGATATTGCAAGTCTCAAGAGAATTTGAGGTAGGAGGCCGGAGGAGGCCTACATTAGATTGCATGCCCAAAGACTTGACAGGGTATTTATTGCTTCTGCCCAAGGGTGAGGTAGATGTGAAATAAACCTCTGCAGCTTGGTAAAGCTTGCTGTAGCAAAAGGATGCAGTTCGGGAAAGACCCACTGTCCCACAATCCAACTGAATAACTTCAGTTGTAGAGACTACCCATTGGGATCCGAGAATCCTTGGGATAGGTGATTGGCCTCTGTGTTTTAAGTGGGCTGGACGATATACTACTCTTAGGTCCTTCATATTCCCCTCTGCCCAAATGAAGATGGGCTCCACTTCCCCCAGTAAGGTACTGTTGTGGGTTCCGCCTTGGTGATGTATGTACGATATTGCGGCTTTATAGTCTATCCACATCAGAACTAAATTGTCCTTCATCTGAGAGAGTAACGCTGTCAATGCAAGATAAGCCCCCTGGGTCTCCAGGATATTTGTGATGATGTCTGCTGTATCAAACACTCATCTCTCTTGAACTGTAGTCTGGTTGCAATGTGCCTCCTCGCCTATTGCATTGGCGCCTGTGGTAACCGTGGACCAAAAGACATGCCTTAATGGATGTGGCTTTACAAGTATCTCCCTCTTTGTCCACTAGTGCAGACGTTTGTGCATCAAACTTGTTTGATATATGGACTGGGATAGACTGTTTGCTTGATTGCTTCAGGAATTCTAGATAAAGGTGCCTGAGGTATCCATGGGACCCTCTTGATATAGGTAGACAAAAGAAAACCCTATTAAGTTGAGTTAGCTCGAGACTGTTATGTAGGACCATGTCCTCACTCTTCTTAGACTGGAGAAAAGAGGACTCCCTTGATGATTTACCATCCAGCCGTATCTTGATAGTGTAGGCCACAACCGCCACCTGTGTTCCACTACCTGGGCTGGATCTTTGATAAGAGGTGGATATCATCTCGTTAGTGATAAGAACTGCGACCCAGTTCTCGTAGAGAAGCTTTGATAGTGATCCGAGCCCCCGTGAGGGCTCTGAAAGAAGTGCAAGGTCTGAAGGGGAGGCTCTGGAATTGTAGAAGGACCTGTTTGATTGAAAAACCCAGGTACTTCTGTAATGGTTACAGCATGGGTGTGTACGAGTAAGCATTCCTGAAACCCCAGGTACATCCAATTCTGTTGTTCTGGGAGATTAAGTCTGTGACAGAAAAAGCTTTCTGTAACCTTTCTTCAAAGAGTGCTTTGCCACCAAAAGTATTTAGGCTAAGTTTCCACTATTGCGACCCCAAAGACGCACAATTTAGAGTGCGACTCCAATGCGACCCTGAGTGCAGCCCCGACCCAACTTTACATTCTCTAGATCAAAGTTGCATCAAAGGTCGGAACAAAGCAGTGCAAAACCCCTTTTTTTTTTTTGGAGTCGTTGCGACTTGAGTCGCACCAATTAGAACAGGGACCGTTGGAATTTATAGACTTTGACGCAGTGTCAGCTGCCCATAGTTCTAACCACAATGCCTGTATTGCTATTACAAGAAGTAGCATGGATCCTGCGAAGAATTGAAATTTATCCATTACCGCCTCACCGGTGAAGTCTGCTGCGAGCAATAATTCACCCCAAGTCTTGCCTATAATTTCTCTAGGGACATTGCAGAATCGCTGTTTCCCCATTTTCAGTCCATGCCTGCATGGCTTGGATACAGGTAAGGTAATTGCTGGCTTCCAGGCATTTGCCCGCCATTTGGTAAGCTTCTTTCAGTCAGGGTCTTTTCGTCTACCTAAACCTCCATTGAGGCTACATCATCGATTGGTGAGATGAAATTCTTTGCCACTGCTGCGTCTACCTCTGGTGGACCATCTGCTATTGCAGAATCTTGTTCTGACAGTGGATACATTTTCCTAGGCAAATGAGAGAAAATTTTTTTTTTTTTTTCCCCACTGACATCTTCTGATATCCCCCAGAGGAAAGAAGGAAACCTGCTCCCTTAGAAATGGGAGGTACATCTTTGACTTCTCAGATGTAGTGTTTCCAGCCAATATCTGACCTTACAGCCTGGACATAGGGCTGAGATAAGGAAGAGTTGATGTCTGTGGGTCAAGCTCCTCTGAGCTATCCTTAAATGGCCATTAACATCCCCATGTCTAGGAGGGATACTGGCTGCGTGGTGAGAGGATTCTCTCTAGAATGGGCTAGGAAGAGTTAACTTCTCTGGAGGAGGTTGAGCTAATTGCTGCCCTGGAACTGCTGAGCTCATTCTGATATGCAACCTTTGCACAATTTTGAGCAGGTTGGTTACCTGTTAACCGGCTGACTCTGTTTGCTGGATAGAGTCTAAGCCTTGGCTTCCACTATTGCGACCCCAATGTGACTCTACACCCTCTGGGTATCAAAAGGATGGAACAAAGCCATGCAGGGGTCTTCCCAATGTCGCTGACTTTCAAAGTCGCATATATGGGAACAGGTGCCACTAAACACAATAGGCTGTGATCTGTCATGCGACCCGTACGGTAAGTTGCACCAGTGGAAATGTGGCCCATAGCAACCTTTGCAAACCAATTCAGTTGACCTCGCATGCTCGGCATTTTCAGGGACTTGAGAATTGATGAACATGAAGCACTGTAACTTTCCACAGATGCATTTTTGCCCCTAGCATGATATCCTGAGCTGGATGGTCTGCTGGTTGGGGCTTTTATATGTTGCCTTGATGTCCACTTGGACTTATTTTGGTGTACATGGCTGAAATACATAAATGTACCAGCACAAGTGCTCTCTTTTTTTTTTTTTTCTCACCTGGATGATGATCCTTACCATAAATGTTGGATAGGGTCTTGGTCGGTTGGCGTACAGCTCCTGATAGGCAGCGGACAGAAAAAAGCAGCTATAGGAAATAAGGACGTTAGCGACAGTTATATCAACGGGAGCAGGGAAAGTCAGACAGCGCATGCGTGGTCACAGGCACCAGGGGCCCGTCCAATTCAGCCCGGCCCGCCGAGCCAGCTCCTGACGTCCGTGCATGCGCAGAGCAGCCAGGAGACGCTGAAGGACTCATAAAATCCATAGCGAGGTGCATGGCGACCACTAAGTGCCAGGGGAAATGAAGATACAAACTATAGTGTGTGTGGGAGGGGGAGAGAATGTAGGTGGAAAAGGAAAGCAAGATGGGAGGAAGGAAAGGTAAGATGTAATGAACAACAGGCGGAAGGAAGGATAAGCTAAAAATAAAATATTGCTGCTTTCTCTGCACAAATACAAAAGAGATCACACAATCCTACACCCACAGTTGATCCAGAGGAAGGCAAAAAACCCCAGCAAAGCCAATGATCCAATTTGCTACAGCAGGGGAAAAAATTCCTTCCTGACCCCCCGAGAGGCAATCGGATTTTCCCTGGATCAACTTTACCTAAAAATGTTAGTACCCAGTTATATCATGTACCTTAACCACTTAAGGACCGGAAGGATTTCCAGCTTTAGGACCGGAGCCCTTTTTGCGATTCGGCGCTGCGTCGCTTTAACTGACAATTGCGCGGTCGTGCGACGTGCTTAGCGTTTTTCCCGAGGCCAGGATTTCGACCTTTAGGAAGGCCAGGAATTCACCAATTCCATGTACTATATTGACCCATGATTGTAAAAATCCATTTCAACTAGGTCCCTTTTAGGCTAACGGAGAGCCCCCCAGTCCTTCCTTAAAAAAGGGGACGACATCGTTTAACCTAGTAACCGAAACGACCCCAAAAAACGGAAGGAGACCTAGTTGACACCCACATCCTAACACACTAGAGAAAACATAAACACGTCTCTTTCGTCGTTATAAAATAAAAATCGAATAGGAAGGAAGGCGGACAACA
>BLSH010402673.1:93429-108567 GCA_018402905.1 Glandirana rugosa | reverse complement strand
TTCAGACGGGCCTGTACATGTGCTTTCTTGAGCAGGGGGACCTTGGATTTCAGTCCTTCACAAAGTAATGTCTTACCAATTGTTTTCTTAGTGACTATGGTCCCAGCTGCCTTGAGATAATTGACAAGATTCTCCCGTGTAGTTCTGGGCTGATTCCTCACCTTTCTCATGATTATTGAAACTCCACGAGGTGAGAACTTGCATGGAGCCCCAGACCGAGGGAGATTGACAGTTATTTTGGGTTTCTTCCATTTGCGAATTATCACACCAACTGTTGTCACCCTCTCACCAGTCTGCTTGGCGATGGTCTTGTAGCCCATTCCAGCCTTGTGTAGGTCTACAATCTTGTCCCTGACATCCTTGGACAGCTTTTTGGTCTTGGCCATGGTGGAGAGATTGGAATCTGATTGATTGATAGCTTCTGTGGACAGGTGTCTTTTATACAGGTAACAAGCTGAGAATAGGAGCACTCCCTTTAAGAGAGTGCTCCTAATCTCATCTCGTTGCCTGTATAGAATTCACCTGGAAGCCAGAAATCTTGCTGATTGATAGGGGATCAAATACATATTTCACTCATTAAAATGCAAATCAAGTTATAACTTTTTTGAAATGCGTTTTTCTGGATATTTTTATTGTTATTCTGTCTCTCACTGTTAAAATAAATTATAGAGTGATGATTTCTTTGTCAATGGGCAAACGTACAAAATCAGCAGGGGCTCAAATACTTTTTTCCTCACTGTATGTGCAGGAGAGGAGTGTGGTGTGTATAGCAGCAGGTATTTTGTGCAGGAGAGGAGTGTGGAGTGTATGGCGGCGGGTAGTAGGTGCAGGAGAGGAGTACGCTCCACATGCGT
The DNA here is from genome assembly GCA_018402905.1 of Glandirana rugosa. Classification (NCBI taxonomy): domain Eukaryota; kingdom Metazoa; phylum Chordata; class Amphibia; order Anura; family Ranidae; genus Glandirana; species Glandirana rugosa. The sequence goes on along the minus strand of BLSH010402673.1, from coordinate 107,713 downwards.
CTGTTCATCTTTGTACCCCAGCCCCCCTGCACACCTCCTCTTTGCTTATGTTTGTACTCCAATTCCTTATCTGTCACCTCTGAATGCCCCCCCCCCCCCCCATCTGCTCATCTTTGCAGTGCAGGCTGATGGCAGGCTCAGAGACAGTGGCAGGCAGGGCGTGTTTACATCCCCAATGTCTGCAGCATTCAGCAAAGGTAATAGGGGGCCAGGGCTTGGCAGAATTTGACTAGAGGTATCGGGGTGGCTGATGGCCGCTATATGATGACAATTTTTTTGGGCCGATATGCTAATCCGATTTTTCTTTTTTTTTTTTTCCCTTCATCTCATAAAATCTAACAGTTATAAGAAGTGATACAGAAAATTGCTTGAATTAAACATTTATTAAACAACACAACAAGCCTCCAATCAGTGCACTTGTATGTATAATTTAGATTAAAAAAAAAACTATATCTTAAATCTTAAATACACAAAAGCAGGTAATCAAAACTTTTGGATGAAAAAAAAGGGCTAACTTTACTGTTTAGTTTTTTTTTAAATTCATTAAAGTGCATTTTTCACAAAAAATTGCGTTTGAAAGACCGCTGCGCAAACACCGTGTGACATAAAATATTGCAACAACCACCATTTTATTCTCTAGGGTCTCTGCTAAAAAAATATATAATGTTTGGGGGTTCTAAGTGATTTTCTAGCAGAAAATACAGATTTTTACTTGTAAGCAACAAATGTCAGAACAGATTTAGTCTTTAAATGGTTAAACTGAGCTAAGTTACACACCAGAGTTCATTCCTTTGATAAGTATAAACATTGTATCTCTTTGGTTATCAGCAATGTTCTCAGACGTGGCAGGCTACCCAGATTTTTGTCTTTCAAGTCGCTCTGACTTAGAAAAAAGGTCCTGTACTACTTTTGGAGCGACTTCAGGCGACTTGCTTTGACTTATATTACAGAAGTCGTTTCCTCTATATTCCCCTGCAATGTAAAAGCATAATGGGCTACTATGCATCGCAAACGCAGCCTGTGATGTCCAGCGATGTCGCCTGTGCAGGCAGCGTCCATCTTCAGCCCCTCTTCCTTCCGGGGCCATGACTCCGGCTCTGTGACTGGTCGGAGTCATGTGTCATCACTCCCGCGCAGGCCGTTTCTTCACTTTGCGTGTGCGGAAATGATGTTGGTACATCTAGTACACTGTATATCTCCTAAACCATGCAGATTTGGGAGATATGCAAGGAACCTACAGGTAAGCCTTATATTATAGGCTTACCTGTAGGTTAAAGTGGTTGTGTAAGGAATCATCTGTGGCTATTGGAAAGGCTGTGCACCCGTGCGCGTATGCGCCGGCATTGGTGCCAAAACGGCGATTTAAGCAGACAGCACCCTGCAACCAGTGCTGTCCGTTCTACAGTGTTCCTGTATCCTGTGACCCCAGCGTTTACTCTTAGAGACTTCCTGTACCTGTGACCCCGGCTTTCCTTGGACTTTGTTTGCTATCTGCCTGCCCTGACCCCGGCCTGTCTACAACTACTCTTTTGCCTGCTCCCTTTGTACCTCTGCTGCCCGCACGTTGCCGACCTTGCTTGTACCCAACTATCAACCTGCCTAAACCATCTGTACCACACTGCCAGCCTGTTACTGACCCGGCCTGCATCACCATTCTTCTGCCTGCACGAGTTCCAGTGGACCCTCACCTACCACCAGTGACCAAGTCCAGCCCTCGTGCCCTCTTGTGCTCCAGAGCTCCCTGTCTATACTACCAGGGGTCCTCAAACCAGGGCCGTAAGAGAGGTTGACCCCTGGATAAGTCAGACTCGACCACCAGGTACGTGGCAGGTTGTCACAGGTTGACAACCACTTTAAACTATTGGTATCACAATCTCTGAAAAGCGTTCTTACTGTTTGAAAACTATATTTCTCTTACGTTCATTGACAGACGCAGCCTCTATTCATGACACGTGGGGTTATGTACCTTTTACTAGGAGTAGACTAGGCAGAACGAAAGTTCAGAAAGCAAAGCTGGCCCCTCCCAGGGGGCTGTTCTCACTCAGCACATAACCCCTCAGCCCTGCATAGCATATCAGTTTTCTTCTGCCTAGTGCAAGGAGTTAGACCTGGTTCCTTGCTGGGAACTGCGGTTCCCCTAAAGTTTTTTCTTTTTTCTCTTCTTTTTGTGCAAGCCTTCTGATGAAGATTACAATCAAGTAGCCGGATGGGGACCACGCGGATATTCATGGTCCTGCCATCTCCCCAGCACGGCCGACGGATGCGAGCCACCCTTAGCTATGGCGGGGTCTGCCGCATCCTGCCCGTTCTGTGCGGGCGGCCTGTGGGTTAAACGCCCCACCTGCATACCCAGTGTCCGGGCTATGGCCTGCTCCAGGGGTTGCTTGGCCTGCAGCATCCCTCCCCGCCTGGGGGGAGGAAGTTCTGCACCGTCTGGATGGGTGAGTGACACCCCCCTCCTCCTTGAGGCGGAGGGGGGGCGACTAGCGGTGCCCTTCCGGTGGGGGGAGGGTTCAGGTCCACTGGTCCCTGTTCATGCATTTTCTCCCACCCCTTGGATCAGACAGACCGTGACCCATGCGTATACTGTTCGGGGCCAAGTACCCCCTTTTCCAGTCACGGCTCATTCCACCAGGGAGATTAGCACTTCCTGGGCGTTTAGACACCAAGCTTTGGTGTCTCCGGTGTGCAAGGCAGCTACTTGGGCCTCGGTGCACACTTTTGTTAAGTTTTACAAAGTTGATGTGTCAGCATCTGCGGATGCTGCTTTTGGCCGCAAAGTTTTGCAGGCGGCGGCGTAGGCGCGGCTGGCGCCTCCCGAGATCTTTCTGTTGGGTACAGTTGTTATTGTTTACCCACCCCTCTTGTTTGACACTGCTTTGGGACGTCCCCACGTGTCATGAATAGAGGCTGCGTCTGTCAATGAACGTAAGAGAAAATGGGATTTTATTAAGGACTTACCATAAAATCCTTTTCTCTGAGTTCATTGACAGACGCAGCACCCACCCCTCTGTGTTGTGTTTGTACGGCTTGTTACGAACTGATATGCTATGCAGGGCTGAGGGCTTATGTGCTGAGTGAGGACGGCCCCCTGGGAGGGGCCAGCTTTGCTTTCTGAGCTTTCGTTCTGCCTAGTCTACTCCTAGTAAAAGGTACATAACCCCACGTGTCATGAATAGAGGCTGCGTCTGTCAATGAACTCCGAGAAAAGGATTTTATGGTAAATTCTTAATAAAATCCCATTTTTGTGAGCGCTCTGGACTCTTCATCGCCTGCGCCATTCCTATTGTGGGCTTCCGCGTCTTTTACTGCATGGTATTTCCGCCCTCAGTTTGTTATGGTGGCCGTAATACCGCACATGCGCAGTGAGTTCGAAATTGCCAACAACCCTCCTGGTTATTGTACTATCGCAGGGATGCCGGGGCTGACGTCAACAATAGGAGATGACGCAGCCCCGGCAAACACCCTGCATTTTTCTGGCAGAGTCCAGGCCTGCTGGAAAAGGAGGATGTAATGAGCATGCGTTACTACAAATAAATACACTGATAACAGCATTATCAAGCAGGTAAGAACAGTGACATACAGCGGTATTTATTCATAATGCTGTGACCATTAACATCATGAAAAGTTGTCTGAATGGGTATACAAACGCTTTAAGGAGGGACTTTCAATGCCTTCCATTAGCAGGAGAACAACCTGCTGAGACACACAGGACAAGATGTTGGGAGGCAAATAACAAAAGAAATATAAGCTAGAATACAAAGCAAATTCATTTAATTTTGTGGACCTATTAGGCTTTTATAATTTCCCACACAATGGGAGGGAAGTTGCATACTGCAAGAAAAGTTTCCCTAGACCCTAGTGAATGTGGTGAAAAGTCACTTTTCAAAGAATACCAAAACACACGCAGGAAAATTTAAAAAAACAGCATTTTTGTTTGCGCATGATTGGATGATGGAAGTCACTAATGCTTCACCTCATTCACTAAGCTTTGGGGGAAATTCCCTTGCAAAGTGACCAGTCTATTTGCCTTAGTAAATCAACCCCTATGTACAAATCACCCAAAGCAGGGGTTCACAACCAGGGTTTCCAGCCATATATATGTCTCACATAAGACACACATTGGGCTGCCCTCGGTACTCATTAACCTGGTGACTGGCCCCTGTCAAGATACTGTATATTACTGATAGATTACATGGCATTAAGGTGAGGAGACTTGCACTTCTCTTTGCAGATAACTGGTAATATTCACCTCCATAGTTGAGGAAGATTTTCCATAGATAAGGGATATTCTGACAGAAATCAAGCTGTTCACAGGTCATAAGATCAACATTGACAAGTGTGAGATTCTACTTTAATCCTTCTACCATTTCCCCCTTTCGACATTACTGTTAACTTGCCAAAGTCCATATTACCTACCTAGCCACCAGAACGGGAAAGCATTCCTCCACCTAATACCACCTAAACTATAAGGCCTCATGCACACAGAACTTTTTTGACTGTTTTTAGCAGCTGTTTTCAGCTGCAGACGTTTTTTTTCTGCAATCAATAAACCCTCCATCATGTTATCCTATGTCTTCATGCACACACAGGCTGTTATCAACTGTTTTTAGCAGTGATGTTTTTGAGCTGTAAAAAAAACCCAAGAGCTGAGGGTTTTTTTGGACTGTTTTCAGCTGTAAAAACGTTCAAACACTTAAAAACGTCCAAAAACTCTCAAAAACGCTTAAAAACGTCAATCCCCAACGTTTTTGGACGTTTTAGACCAATTGGAGAAAAAAAAACGCTGGCCCTTTAAAAACGCGAAAAAACTGCGGTAATATAACGCTGGTAAAAGCTGAAACATCCCTGATAAGCTACTGATGTTTTTTGGCTGTTTTATTAAAGTCCTGTGTGCATGAGGCCTAAACCCTTATTAGCCAAAACTGTCAATAAACTTCTGTGTGATGGTGGAGGTGAGCAGTAATGACTAGGCCTCACTTAGAAACATCCTAGCAATGTCCTGGGAGTATTCCAGTCAGGCTTCATGAGATAAATAAATGGCCTACAGCTATAGCAAGGGCATTATTCAACTGCATTTTATTTTTACCTACAGATGCCCCTTATCTGCATAGGCAGTTTTTTGGTAAAGGCAAACTAACCCTTTAAAAAAATGAATGGTACTGAAAACAGAGAAGGCTCCCTAACAAGAGAGTTTAATCTAGCATGTTTGTCATGCCACTCTTTTTGCTGGTTAAACAACACTGCCATAGAAACGGGCATGGCAGCACCTTGGTCCTTAGCTGCCCTTCTCCATATGAGGACATTAAAGCTCCTTCCACATCTCAAAACATATGTACTATTTAGAGATGCATTAGTGGCATGGAGGTAGTCCAGACTGCAGTTTGACTATCACCCCTAAATCTTAAAATATCTCTGTAAACAAGGAAACACATAATTCCCTAGGAAAGGACAATCTCAAGCCTATCCCCTTTGGAAAGAAAGAAGGATCCCATTTGTTCGATTTAACCACCCTCAAGCCCTTCTCCTTTCCAATGCTGTACAGAAACCACAACCTACCCAATAATAGTATGTCAGGGGCCAGCCAAAAGAAACCATCTTCATTCCTAAAGCCACAGCTGCAAGAAACTGAAAGCCACACACTGATGACACCATTTCCTTGTAAAAGCTTTATTCAGCTAAAGCTAGCATATTGTGTGTTCCTGCCTGAGAAATGGGTCACTGTCACCATCCTGGTGGCAGAGTCTGACTTATGCAGGGAACAACCGCTCTTGCGCACACGATTCAGGGACCCCTGGTAGAGTAGACAGGAAGTCCCGGAGTGCGGGATGGCATGAGGGCTGGATGGTCACTGGTGGTGATGTGAAGCTCCAGATGGTCGTGCAGATCAGAAGGATGGTCGTGCAGCCTGGGTCGGCAACTGGCAGGCTGTGCGGTACAAAGGGGTCAGGCAGGAAAGTGGTCAAGTCCAAGCAAAGTTCGGTAACAGACTGGCAGCAGAAGTTCAGAGCGGTCAGACAATCGGATGGTCCTGGATAGCCGGGGTCAGTGCAGGTAGATAAACAGCAGGTCATCTCAAGCCGGGTCGGATCAGAGAAACAGGTAGCAACACAGGAACAGGATACAGGAACAGAGCTGGGGCTCACAGGTACTCAGACGCTGTAGAATGGACAGCACTCGCTGCAAGGGGTTTAAATAGCACCGCTTGGCGCCGTTTCCGGCGCGAGAGCACGCACGCGAACACGCACAAGCGCAAAAAGTCCAAAGAGGTGCCAGTTTACTCCAAACAGTCACAGATAGGACGGTTTTCAGATAGAGACATGCAGTATGTTGGCTTTTGGCTGAATTAAGCTCTTACAAGAAAGAGAAGTCATCAGTACCTTCAGTACTTTGCAAAGTCATACCATAGTTAGAAAATGTGTTTGAATGGAATGCTGACTTTCAAGTGGGAGACATGTGATAGAATTTTACAGGGTTACCTATAGACAAGAAAAAGTGCCTCGATTATACATGGGGGGGTTCTTTTACTAAAACTGGAGAGAGAAAAATGTGGTGCAGCTGTGCACAGAAACCAATTAGCTTCCAGTTTTTTCATCAAAGTTTATTGAGCAAGATGAAGTTAGAAGCTGATTGGCTACCATTCACAGCTGCACCAGATTTTGCACTCTCCAGTTTTAGTAAATCAACTCAATGGAGGGAAACCAAAATCCTTACTGCACAGAGCCTATTATGCCTTAGATTTCTTTCATAAAATGCAAGAGCCAAGTCCTTGCCTAACGGAATACCCAAAATACTGTACAACCTTGTGCAGGCCAACTTTACACGCTTCTTATAGGAATGCCTCCATGTCTCAAAATTCTGGTGTCAGGAGCTGTAGCTCTCCTGCTCCATTATAGCTGCTAGTTCCAGCATACTGGTTTTGGCTGTGATGCATTCTCCCTACCTGTCTGTCCACCTACAAGGTGATTGATACAACCAGTCTCTGGGTGGAGACTAAATCTGATTTAAGCCAGCCAAGCCTGCAGTCTTATGCTTGTTATAGCATGTGTAATATGCGCTCAAGCACTGTCTGTCTGTCTTGCTCTGCTGTTTGGATCCCCATTTAAGACCTTGGACCTGATATTTACTATTCAAGTACCTGCTAGCTTTGCTAACCCCGACATGGTGACCAGGCACTATAGCATTGTGTATATGACCTGGGGGCAACTGAATAATAGTAGGCCTGCTTACCTTATGGGAAAAGGGGCTGCCAAAGGTCTAGAACACAGAAGCTAGCTATAGTGTCTGACCACCTGTGTTAGGGGTAAACGTGTCATTTAGATATGCAATTATTTAATTTAGCAATGATTTTAAAAAAATGGAGTCTCTAAAAATCCTTGGTTATGCCTGTTTGGGTATTGATCTCCCCTGCAAGATATTTGTAGCGCTGCAGTGACTTGAGTACACACCTGCCTATTCCTGGCATATAGAGAAATAATGACACAGTGGTTAGTCACCACACCTTAAAACATGCTGGCCATAGATGGAGCAATCTATCGATTACCCCATCAACACTGACTGTGTAGGACTGTGGGGAATGAGAGAGCAAAGCTATAGTGTTCTCCCAGAGAGGTATACAGCAGCTGCTGATAATAATCGCATGAAAAATCTGACAGGCTGGTTGTACCCAAGTTGATCGAACAATAAACTTGGTTACAATCAGACTCTGACCATACATGGTTTAAATCATCTATCATCAATCAGCTTTACTTTCAGCTATTAAAACCTTAAGGTTAAGGGAAAGATTTGAGGAAATACTAGATAAAGTCCACACACTGGCACCCATTCATTAACTGCATGTTTGATGACCAAGGCACAATTGTCATTGTCCAGTCCTTTAAATAATTAACCCGATATGAATAGGAAACTCTCATGTCATGCCAACCATGATCCACATATCGATCTACAGTGGACTCTTTTGCCTTATTTGATGCTACTTTCCGTTTACTGATAAGTGAACCCACCTGGAGTGCATTACTGTTGTTTTTCTGCTTCGCGCACACCCAAAAGACTTATAAACACAATAGCTATACGGGCCTAAAAAGTCTCTGAGACCTTATAAAAAGAGACTGACTGGAGCTGCAGATACCCCATAGTCAAAATACTGGACTATACTGTGCCAATACCCTTCCTATTTTCTAATACCTGATCGCCACCTTTTTTTCTTTTTAATAATGTGTATCCCCATAATACACAATGTACTAGCTCAATGTGTGGTTTGGAAACTAGTTGTTTATTCTATCTGAAAAGCTTGAATAAAATATTTTAGAAAAAAAATTTGTCCCATTGACAATGGTTCGCCAGACAGAAAAAATACACCAGCAATAAAGAGTTAACAGTGGTTATAGCCTTCCCCTACTCTACTAAGAACATTTTTTACCTAAGTCTGTCGTGCTGTTAGAGATTTTCCTTAATATCATTTTTGGCGAAAACACTGTGATGGAGACAGTAAGTGAGGAGAAATCTCTTTGTTGAGCCCTGAATTGAAATTCCAACAGGGGATTTATTTATCTCCCCCTTTCAATCTAAAAACTAAAAACAGGGGGGTGTGGACGGGAAATGGTGGCTTGAACACGTCTTTGTCAGAGCTCTGCACGCACCGGGACTTCTACTAACATTCCCAGGCCAACGCTGCTAATGCCAGGAGAGCAGAAACAGTCACCGAATGCAGGGGGAGCCTCGGACAGCGGAGATAAACCGGTATTTCCTCCACCAACACACAGCTGCAACACCGTCATCCAAGGTGGCGCCGCCAAGAGTCGGACAGGCCGGAACACTGGCGGGCTCAAAGAAGACTGCACTTTCGAGTGGGACAGGTGAGCCTACCCCGGGACTTCTCGCCCGTCCTCCCCCATACCCACACCTGAGTTCCCCCGGGCTGATTCCCCCACAGACTCCATCAGCTCCAGGGCCTCTGGGCCACAGCAAGGGGGTGACATCAGGGACATGCTTGCCAACCTCCCCACACGCCAAGACATGCAAGCCATGGCCGCTTCAATAGTGTTGGCCCTGTCCAAGGAGCTCCATATTCTGAAGTAACAGGTGGATGAGGTGGAGGAGAGGGTAGAATCCCTTGAGATCGGGACAGTCACTGTAAAAGCCTGGCTAGATGCTCTGGAGGGATCCTAGGCCACCTACAAACAACACCTTATAGACATCCAATTAAAAATTGATGACGGGGAAAACCGAAATAGGAGGAACCACCTCCGCCTGAGGGGTATCCCGGAGGCAACAATGGGGGATGACCTAAGCACCACAGTGACTGCCATCCTTAACTTACTCCTGGAACAGGCCCCCACCACAGACCTAGAGCAAGACCGGGTCCATAGGGTGCAGGGCCCCCGTCCCATGTCCTTACGTGCATCAGACAACCCACCGCCCCGGGATGTGTTGTGCAGGGTGCACTTTTATTGTATAAAAGAGGAGATCCTGCGCCGGCTTGGGCTCCTGGTCCCATAGACTTTGACGGAGCCACGGTCAGAGTCTACCCAGACGTTTCCTGACAGACCCAGATGATGCGAGGAATGGTACGCACCCTGTTGGAGCCCATCAGAGAAGCCGGGGCCACGTACCGCTGGGGTCACCCCTTCCATGTCATTATACAAAAGCAAGGATCCTCTTTTTTCTGCGCTCCCCTGCCCAGCTCCCCCAGGTGTTTCACTTTCTGGACAAGCCCGCCATCAATGTTCCAGACTGGCTGGAGCCTCTCCTCCAGACGGACACAGAGGTCTCGTAGGGCCAATGTCCTGCTGACCGAATGCTGATCCTCCCAGACGGACCCCGGCTAAAAACTAACAAGTAGGCTCGTGGCCAAAACAGCTCAGGATGTAATACACTTGCCTAATATCAGGCACAGGTTTTGTTCCTAGGAGGTAACGGTGGTTTACTGCACAAGTTGTTCCAGTTTGCAGTGACTCTGGCTACTCCTTCCCCCCTCCCATGGATCTATACTCCACAACAACACTGATCAAGACGGGCCCTCTTCCCCCCTCCCCCATCTTGCCCCCAATGCATTGAACATTGCCGGGCCCGCAGGAACAATCGCACGGGGCATTCTAGTGCACCTGGATGGACCCAGGCAGGACTCCTCTACTTGCACCCTGAGACGGGGGGAGGGCTACCCTCTTATGCTCCCTGACACTCCATCTGTAAATGGCCCCTCGTTCTCCTGCCCGCCCGATGGACTGGAGGAGCACATAGGCCTCACCTTAGGGCGACGGGTGGTGCTGGACAGTCACTCTGGATGATAGGCTTTGCTTGAACTCTGGGATCTAGCGGGGGGGCTGGGTGCATATATGACACTGCTTGCCATTTATACTTGTATTAACCTTCTATTTTTCCCCCTCTACAGGTTTTGACTAATTTAACTTTTGTCCGGGACCCCATCCTGTGGCGTGCCCTGGGATCAAAAGCTGTGCGCGCGCTCAATCCCCCCCCCCCGTCGGGGGGCGGGTGTGCTCTGTTGGTGTGGCGCAAGGGGGGCGTGGGTCTCATGGGTTGGGGGCTAGATGTAAGTGGGAGGCCTTCCAGACCTGAACCAGGGGGAGGGGGTTGGGGGGGTCAGAGTAGTGGTCTAAGTTTCTCAGTTGCCCTCTCTGTTTACACGTTTTATGCCTATGAACTGTTTATTACCTTGATCCAAAGGTTAACTCCTGAAGGGGTGTATCTCATATTGAAGCTATACGGCTTGGCATGATGCTGGACCTCTTACCATATTACAGCTCCCAGGTCCGTGCATCTCTTTAGTTCTGCCTCCCACTCTAACCCCCTCCCAAGTTAGGGCTATCTCCTGGAGTTATATTTACTCCAGACGGAGATTTGGGTAAGTGTTACCTTTAGCTCACCCTCATTCCCTATACTCTTTCCCCTCCCTGCTCCCCCCCCTTTCTTTTCTTCTTTCCGTGTTCCCCACCACTACCCCTCTTCCCCTTTTGGTCTTTTTCCCTTTTCAAATCCCTCCCTCCTCCTTACTCTTTTCTTTCTTTTCCCTCTCCCCCTCCCCCTTTTTTTTTCCTTTCTCCACGTGTATTTCCTTCCGTCCAGTCGTCTCATCTCCCATCTTTGGTGATTTACGTTGCCCATGCGGGAATAAATGTCACTTCCTACAATGTGCGAGGCAGTTTTTATTCAAGAAACCCATTTGAAACACGACCAGGTCCCCCCAGCTGGGCAATAGAGAGTTTCCCACAGTGTACCACAGTCCCTCTCCGGTATCAAAGTCAAAAGGGGTGAGCATCCTTCTGGTGCAAACGGTGCCTTGGTCACTCTCCATGGTGAGGCAGAACCCAGGGGGGCGCTTCCTATTTGTCAAAGGGAAGATTGGGGTGTCATAGTTACCCTGGCAAATATATACTTCCCCAATGTGGATCATCTCTTGCATGGTTATTACCAGACCTCCTGGAATTTCACGAAGGAAACCTCATTTTTGGAGGAGATCTAAACTTTTGCGCACACCAATCAACAAACACTGATTGCGATTTTTTTTATCAAAAATATGAGGAAGACTATAAATTGGCCAAAACTGATGAAAAAATTTTTTTTTATATTTTTTTCTGGATTTATATTTTAGCAAAAAGTAAGAAAAACTGTTTTTTTTTTTTTGCAAAATTGTCGCTCTTTTTTTGTTTATAGCGGCGATCAGAAATGACACAGAGGTGATCAAATACCACCATAAGAAAGCTCTATTTGTGGGAAAAAAGGATGCAAATTTCATTTGGGTACAACGTCGCACGACCGCGCAATTGTCAGTTAAAGCGACGCAGTGCCGAATTGCAAAAAGTGCTCTGGTCCTAACGTGGAAAATCCTTCCGGGGCTGATGGGTTTAAGACCAGAGAGGAGCTCAACTCCCTATTGTTTAACAAAACAAAACAGAAACTGGCATGGTCGTGGCAGACCATGTATGAGTTCTCGCCAGGAGCCCTCCTGGCGAGGACATGGACTTTCATCTCGCACGTCACTTCAGCATCGGGGCAGAAACTTTCCAGGTCAGACGCCATGGCGAAGGAATTTTGCTCCTTCTTCCAGGACCTGTACAACTTGAACCCATCCCCATTGCCGGTTGCATCCGCGTGCTCAATACCCAGATCCGTGCGTACATTGAGGCCTCAGGAATGCCAACACTCCCTGCAGCGGCCCTGGAGGAACTGGAGGCACCCATCACGGAGGAGGAATTGGGGATTGGCCTGGCTCAGACCAAGCCTAAAAAGGCGCCGGGACAGGATGGCCTAATTATAGGGCATTTTAGGCCACACTTCCCCGCCTGGTGACTGCGCTCAACTCCCTGGTGGAAGGGAGGGAAATGCCAGTAGATGCCCTCAGGGCATACATATCCTTGATACTCAAGGACAGCAAAGACCCGGCGCAGTGCGGCAGCTATCGGCCAATTGCACTGTTAAACTCAGACTTAAAACTCTTTGCGCGAACGTTAGCCAATAGTCTTTTACTCCATATTCCGAGCCTCATTCATAAGGATCAGATGGGGTTTATTCCCCTCCGAAAATCGCGGGACAATACTCTACATGTCATCAACCTGATCCATGCAGAGAAGACTTCTAAATGACCACTTCTTCTGCTCTCTACAGATGCAGATAAAGCATTTGACAGGGTCCACTGGTCCTTTATCCGTGCGACTCTGGAACACCTGGGCGTCGGGATGATAAGCTGGATAACCGCCCTATACTCATGACCCTCCGCTGCAGTGAGAGTTAATGAGACGCGGTCAGACTTTTTGACATCACAAATGGGACGAGAAAAGGCTGCCCCCTCTCACCCTTAATATTCATCCTGACCCTGGAACATTCCTCTGCACAATTCAAGCTGACCCTGGCAAACCGTCAGGAGCCCATAAAGTGTTGGCGTCCACCGACGAATTGATTTTATTTGTCTCGGACCCTCTCACCTCCCTTCCGATTCTCATGCAAGCCCTTAAGACCTATGGCTCTTTGTCCCATTTCCAAGTAAATTATAGCAAGTCGTTGGCCCTTAACATCCAGTATGGCTCCAAAGAAAATACAGAGCAAGCATGGTGGCAAGAAGAAAGTGCAGAGCAGCAATGCAGGTGACAAGAATATGCAAAGCACAAATGCAGGTGACACTTTGCTATAATGTAAAGTCGTGAGTGTACAGCTTGTATGACAGTGTAAATTTGCTGTCCCTTCAAAATAACTCAACATACAGCCATTAATGTCTAAACCGCTGATACCAAAAGTGAGTACATCCCTAAGTGAAAATGTCCAAATTGGGCCCAAAGTGTCAATATTTTGTGTGGCCACCATTATTTTCCAGCACTGCCTTAACCCTCTTGGACATGGAGTTCACTAGAGCTTCACAGGTTGACACTGGAGTCCTCTTCCACTCCTCCATGACGACATCACAGAGCTGGTGGATGTTTGAGACCTTTGCGCTCCTCTGCCTTCTGTTTAAGGATGCCCCACAGATGCTCAATAGGGTTTATTTCTGGAGACATGCTTGGTCAGTCCATCACATTTACCCTAAGCTTCTTTAGCAAGGCAGTGGTCAACTTGGAGGTGTGTTTGGGGTTGTTATTATGATGGAATACTGCCCTGCAGCCCAGTCTCCGACGGGAGGGGATCATGCTCTGCTTCAGTCTGTCACAGTACATGTTGACATTTATGGTTCCCTCAATGAACTGTAGCTCCACAATGCCGGCAGCACTCATGCAGCCCCAGACCATGACACTCCCACTATCATGCTTGACTGTAGGCAAGACACACTTGTCTTTGTACTCCTCACCTAGTTGCCGCTGCACACGCTTGACACCATCTGAACCAAATAAGTTTATTTTGGTCTCATCAGACCACAGGACATGTTTCCAGTAATCCATGTACTTAGTCTGCTTGTCTTCAGCAAACTGCGGGCTTTCTTGTGCATCATCTTTAGAAGAGGCTTCCTTCTGGGACAACAGCCATGCAGACCAATTTGATCTACGTGTTCTTTCGGGCGTCAAACGACTTCTGTTCGTCTGATTCATGTACCTAATGACCTTTGTACAGGACACCAGACTACTCTGGTTTTATTTGAATAAACCAAGTCTACCACAGTTCGCACACGTCGCCGTTGATCCACTCCTCATGTTTCTGTTCACACAGAACGGATGTCAGTTCGTACTATCACCCTCACAGTACCAGACCCCGACGTACTCACGACGGCCGTAACACCTCGATGTCAAGTAACTCCCTTGGTATTTACAGTTGTACATGACACTGTCTGACTTCGTCTCGTACT
>BLSH010402673.1:58258-76294 GCA_018402905.1 Glandirana rugosa | reverse complement strand
TCGTGCAGGCTGGGTCGGCAACGGGCAGGCAGGAAGGTACAAAGGGATCAGGCAGGCGGGTAGTCAGGTCCAAGCAAAGGTTCGTTCAACTGGCTGGCAGCAGAGGTACAGAGGAGTAGACAGGGGTCGGTGAAGCTAGCAAACAGCAGGTCAGGGCAAGCCGGGGCAAACAGGAAGCAATAAACACAGGAACAGATGGAGGGAGCTGAGGCTCACAGGTCACGGACGCTGTAGAACGAGCAGCACCCATTGCATGAACTTCCATGCTTAAATAACACCTTTTGGCGCCGTTTTTGGCGCGTGCGCGCGTGAACGGGAGAGCACGAACGCGCACAGGCGTGCGCACTACCGTGAAAACAGCCAGTTTAGCTGGCCCACAGTCTTTTTTCCTAACATTGCCCCCCCAAGGGGCAGCCTCCGGATGCCTTACCGGGTGTCATCACCCTGTCGATTTCTCCTGAAGGCTTGGATCAGTCCAGGGGCATGGATGTTCCTTTCAGGTTCCCAAGAGTTCTCCTCCGGGCCGAACCCCTTCCATTTGATCAGGTATTGGGTTTCTCCAGCTCTCCGGCGACAGTTTAAAATTGCTTCTACTTCAAACTCCTCCTATCCGTTGACTAAGATGGGACCCGGTGGCCCTACTTTTCGACCCGAGAAGGAATCGAGGACCATGGGTTTTAGTAGAGATACATGAAAAACCAGGTGGATCTTCAGGGATGGTGGGAGATCAAGTTCGAATGCCACCCGGTTAATCTGTCTTTTCACAGGAAAAGGCTCCAGGAATCTCGGGCCCAATTTTTTCGAGGGGCATGCAAGCTCCATTTCCCCCCGTCTCCTCTTGTCATAGGCCTCTTTGCTAGCCTCCCGGGATTTGGATAATGTCTCCTGAAGGAGTCGACAATTGGAGTGGAGGAAGTTGGTGACATCCTGTGCTGCTGGGACGATACACTCCGGATTTAAATCGGGCAGGAATGTGGGGTGGTAGCCATAATTGGCCCAAAATGGGGACTGCTGGGTGACCGAATGGATAGTATTATTGTAGGTAAATTCGGCCACTGGCAGCAGTGCGACCCAATCATCCTGAGAGAAGGACGAGAAGCACCGTAAGTATTGTTCCAGCGTCTGATTCGTCCTTTCCGTCTGTCCCTTTGTCTGTGGGTGGTAGGCAGAAGAGAATGCGAGTTCGATTTCTAGCCCGGCACACAGGGCTCTCCAGAATTTAGACGTGAACTGGACCCCCAGATCAGACACAATGTTGCTGGGTACTCCATGAAGTCGGACAACTTCCTTTATGAACGTATGGGCCGTTTCGGCCGCTGAGGGGGTCCCCTTCATAGGGATGAAATGTGCCATCTTTGTCATCCGATCCACTATGACAAAAATGGTAGTAAAGCCTTCTGACGGGGGGAGTTCCACAATAAAATCTATCGCTAGTTGCAACCACGGGCATTCAGGTATGGGGAGGGGGTTCAACAGACCCCAGGCTTTAGCTCTGTCTGTTTTGTTTCTGGCACAGACAGGGCAGGCCCCAACATACTTCCTACAGTCCTCAAAAATGTTGGGCCACCAGAATGACCGTGAGATGAGCTCAGCGTTCTTTTGTGCACCAAAATGTCCGGCCAGTTTATGGTCGTGGCAACGACCCAAGACTTTAAGACGCAGACTTGCCAGGATGAACATTCTCTGCCCAAACCACCATAGCCCATCCTTTATGGTCAATCGGGTGTCTCTGTCGGTAGCGAACCGTCCAAGACCCGACGCAGTTGGGAGAGAAAGTCCTCGTCTGTCAGCAGGAAATTCCGTGCAGGGAGTATAGTATCTGGTGGGGCCGTATTGCCTGGCTCTGTGAACATCCGGGAGAGAGCGTCAGGCTTGCTATTCTTAGATCCAGGACGATAGGTAAGATGGAAATGAAACCTGGAAAAGAACAGCGCCCAACGGGCTTGCCTAGGTCTTAGTCTCTTTGCTGTTCGGAGATATTCCAGGTTTTTGTGGTCGGTGAATATAAGAATAGGATGAGAAGCCCCTTCCAGCAGATAACGCCACTCCTCTAAAGCTGACTAAATGGCCAGTAGCTCCCTGTCTCCCACGTCATAATTCCGCTCTGGTGCGGTTAGCTTCCTGGAAAAGAAGGCCACTGAATGGAGCAGGGCCTTGACACCCTGGCGCTGGGACAGGATAGCCCCCACTGCAGTTTCCGATGCGTCCACCTCAAGGACGTAAGGTAACGCTGTGCTTCAGAATGGGGGCGGAAGTGAAGAGAGACTTGAGTCTCTGGAAAGCGGCTTGAGCCTCAGGGGACCACTGGTACCGGGTATTCTGCTTTGTTAGGCGTGTGATGGGCTCCACAATGGCGGAAAATCCTTTAATAAATTTCCTATAGAAATTTGCGAAGCCCACAAATCTCTGTACCCCTTTTCAGTCTGTAGGTGCTGGCTATTCCAAGATTGTGGACACTTTCTGGAGATCCATATGGATGCCAGTTGTGGAGATGATCAGCCCCAGGAAATGCATACTGGGCTGTTCAAAAGAACACTTTTCCACTTTTGGCGTATAAGCCATGCTGCCGTAGACGCCCAAGAACCTTAGTGACGTGCCTGCAGTGTTCCTCCAAGGAAGAGGAGAAGACCAGGATGTCGTCTAAGTATATAACGAAGAGATCCAGGAAATCTCGAAACACGTCGTTAACAAAGTGTTGGAAGGTTGCGGGCATTACATAGGCCGAAGGGCATCACCGAGTATTCGTAATGCCCAAACCGAATGCGGTCTTCCACTCGTCTCCTTCCCTGAACCGAATAAGATTGTATGCCCCCCGCAAGTCGAGCTTTGTAAAGACGGTTGCTGACCCCAGCCGTTGAAAAAGTTCCGGAACCAAATGAAGCGGGTACCGGTTTTTGATGGTTACCCGGTTGAGCTCCCTATAGTCTATGCACGGCCGGAGTGAGTGATCTTTCTTCTCTACAAAGAAGATGCCGGCTCCAGCCGGGGATGTAGACGGTCTGATGAATCCCTTCTTGGTGTTTTCCTCCAAGTAGGATTTAAGGGCCGCCAATTCGGGTTCAGAAAGAGGGTAGATCCTCCCAAAAGGCACCTCTGCCCCGGGCAGCAGTTCGATGGGGCAATCGTAGGGCCTGTGTGGCGGAAGTTTGTCCACCCCCTTCTTGCTAAAAATGTCTAGGAATGCATGGTAGGCTGGTGGAAGGAGAGCCCGAACATCAGGCTCGGTGTCGGCCTCCAGGCTGAGAAGTGCTGGGACAGTCCCATCTCTAGGGTTCAGGCAATGCCGATGGCAATAAGAGGATTGGAACTGGACGGTTCCAGTGGTCCAGTCTATGCTGGGGTTGTGGGCCTCGAACCAGGGCAATCCCAGGATGATGGGGCAGAGCGGAGAGGCAATGGCATCCAGCCGCAGACGTTCCCGGTGACCATCCAGAGTACAGGAAAGCAGAGGGACCGTCTCATGTGTGACGGTTCCGGATTTGATGTGTGATCCGTCGGCCAGGCGGATCACCAATTTGCGAGCCTTGGGTTGCAGGGGAATGTGGTGCTGTGCGGCAAAATCCAAATCAACAAAACAGCTGCACGCGCTGGAATCAAGGATTGCCGGCACCGTGATAATCCCTCCGAGAAGCTCCAGAGACAAGAAAATGGTGAGATGGGCACGGGAGTTAATCGGTTCATCAGATACGGTGGACAAGCACTTACCGCGCTTCGCGGGGCATGTCCGGACCATGTGACCAGGCTCTCCACAGTAAAGACAAAGATTTAACTGGAACCGGCGTTGTCTTTCCTCGATGTTAAGGGATGGTCGAAGCAGCCCAATCTGCATGGGCTCAGAGGAGTCCGGAGGAGAGGAGGAGGTTGTGGGCCGGAAAGCCGGCGGAGTCGGGTAACTGGGCACCCGAGGGAGCATCCAGGTGGGACGCAGTTGTCCGGAGGACCTCTCGGCGCGGCGCTCCCTGATGCGCCAGTCTATGGAGATATCTAAGGTGACCAGCTCCTCCAAGGTCTTAGGGATCCCCACTCGGGCCAACTCATCTTTCACGGGATCCGACAGTCCCATGCAAAATTTGAACACGAGTGCCGCACTGCCCCAGGCGGTGTCTGAACTCCAGCGCCGAAATTCGGCGGCATAGTCCTCCACAGGGCGGCGGCCCTGCTGGAGGTTGTACAGGGTGGCTTCCGCAGTGGCGGCAAGATGGGGATCATCGTATAGCTGCGCCATGGCCAAAAAAGAAGGCTGCAGTGGAAGCAACTTTGGGGGCATTCTGCTCCCACAGTCGGAGGGCCCAGGCTTGGGGTTCACCCTGCAACAGGGAGATCACAAATCTGACCTTGATGCTCTCCAAAGAAAATGTCCGCTGCTGAAGACCCAGATATAGGTCGCAGGCACTCCGGAAGACCCGAAACTTGCGCCGGTCCCCAGAGAACTTGTCCGGCAGCGGGACCTTGGGCTCCGAGGGCAGGGCCACTATGGTACGGGCAGCTGCGGAACCGGTGGTTGGGGCGGCAGACAGTTCCTGCACTCGCTCTTCCAGCCGGGTATATCCCTCTTGGAGATTCTTGATGGCTTGGGTGAGGCCAGCCAGATGGGCACACAAGTCATCCATAGCGGAGCGTGTTCCCTGCGCAGACTCAGTCACGGCTGCTCGTTTCTGTCACGAACCTGGTGGTGGAGTCTGTCTTGTGCAGGGAACAACCGCTCTTGCACCCCTGGACCCCTGGTAGAGTAGACAGAGGGCCAAGAGTGCGGGATGGCACGAGGGCTGGATGGTCACTGATGATGTAGTGAGGTTCCAGCAGACGTGCAGATAGAAGAGTGGTCGTACAGGCTGGGTCGGCAACGGGCAGGCAGGAAGGTACAAAGGGATCAGGCAGGCGGGTAGTCAGGTCCAAGCAAAAGTTTGTTCAACGGGCGGGCAGCAGAGGTACAGAGGAGTAGACAATCGGATAGTCGTGGATAGCCGGGGTCGGTTCAGGTAGCAAACAGCAGGTCAGGGCAAGCCGGATCAAACAGGAAGCAATAAACACAGGAACAGATGGAGGGAGCTGAGGCTCACAGATGACCTTCCAGACACTGTAGAACGAGCAGCACCCATTGCATGAACTTCTAGGCTTAAATAGCGCCTTTTGGCGCCGTTTTCGGTGCGCGAACACGCACAGGCGTGCGCACCACCGCAAAAACAGCCAGTTTAGCTGGCACACAGTCCTTTTTTCTAACACCGACGGTGCGACAGAAGGGTTCGCACTGCCAACTGCAGAGACAGCAACTTGGCTGGAGGAAGGAACACCTTCGCCTGCACTGTGTCCAATATTAGACCCAGGTACTCCAGGCGACTGGTTGGCGACACCGACGATTTCTGCAGGTTGAGCAACCAGCCAAAATCCTGCAGCGATGTCATTGTGATCCTCACATTCTCCTCCAGAGCCGAGGTGGACTCCGCTCGCAGGAGCAGGTCGTCTAGGTAGGCCACTACCGCAATGCCTCTCTGTCGCAGCAACGCCAACACCGGGGCTAGCAGTTTTGTAAAAACTCAGGGTGCTGAGGCCAGACCGAAGGGGAGTGCCACCAATTGAAAATGGAGGTCTCCCACTGCAAAGCGCAGGAAGCGCTGATGCCATGGACAAATGGGCACATGGAGGTACGCATCCCTGATGTCCAGGGACGCCAGAACCCCCCCCTGATGGAGGGCTGCCACGACCGAGCGGATACATTCCATCCGGAACTTCCGCGCCCTGACATACCGGTTCAGGGCCTTAAGGTCCAGTACTGGCCGAACCCCCCCCCCCTCTTTTTTGGGGACCACGAACAGATTCGAGTAGAAACCTCGAAACCTCTCTTCTGGAGGCACTGGCACAATCACTCCCTGGTCTGAAAGAGCTTGAACAGTCCTGAAAAGGGCCTCCCGGCGATCCTGCGGGAGCCCTAAGTTTGATGGGAAGAACCTGTCTGGGGGTAGAGTGTTAAACTCTATCCTGTACCCGGCGGACACCACTTCTTGGATCCAACGATCTGGAATGTGAGCCAGCCACCGGTCTGCGAACCCCAGAAGACGTCCCCCCAACCCATCAGGCTGAGGAGGGCTTGTCTTCCGCCTTTTTGGTTTTGCACTGCCGCTTACCGGCCCCTGCAGCGACCTTACCGGGACGGGTCCCCTTACCTGTTGCGCTCGGGGCGCGAAAAAACCTTTTATGACCTGAGGGAGGGGGCCCCTGTCTACGGCGAAACTCGCGCCTCTGGGGCTCTGGAAGAAAAGTACTCTTACCTCCCGTAAAGTCTTTTATGATCTCATCCAAACGTGGACCAAAATGACGTCCACCCTGAAAAGGGAGGTCAGCAAGACATTTTTTGGAAGCATGGTCGCCAGACCAAGAACGCAACCAGAGTATCCTTCTGAGGATAATGGCAAAAATCGCTATCCTGGATAACATCGGCAGTAAATCAACGGCC
The DNA here is from genome assembly GCA_018402905.1 of Glandirana rugosa. Taxonomy (NCBI): domain Eukaryota; kingdom Metazoa; phylum Chordata; class Amphibia; order Anura; family Ranidae; genus Glandirana; species Glandirana rugosa. The sequence goes on along the minus strand of BLSH010402673.1, from coordinate 69,843 downwards.
GCATCACAAAGGTACTTGAACCATTGGAGCAAAAACTCAGCCCTCTGTGGAGCATCCATCAGGCGGCCGCATTCCAGATTGGACTTAAGCTCCGCCATACGCTCAGACAGATGTTGAGTCGCCATGGCGGACGCCAAGGCTGGCCGCACAGCAGAACCTGCCACCAGGAAAAGCAATTTTAAAAGCGCCTCTGTTTTTCTATCAGCGGGGTCCTTGAAAGAAGGAGAACCTTCCAGAGGAATAGTCGTCGCCTTACTAAGGCGGGCTATCGGTGGGTCCACCACAGGCGGTTCCCATTTTTTCAAAAAGCTTTCCTCAAAGGGATAGCGAGCAGCGAACCGTTTTGACAGCGAAATGGAAAGCTGCGGACGTTGCAATTCACGGTAAAGAAAATGATCAAAAAATTGATCGTAGGGTTAAGCCTCCCTAAGGGGCCTAGAGGACCCACACACATACGCAGGAGTCTGCGATTCACCATCCTGGCTCAATCGCAGCGTAGTGCGAATGCCAGTGATAATGGCGGTGACCAACGCTTTTTCGCGCACAGCCGCCGCCCCTTGATCCTCTTCACTGTCTGATGGGCCCAGTTCCCCATCAGATAGGTCCACAGGGGTCCCTGAGACCCCAGAGGCCAATTCCGGGTCTGAATCCTCCCCCGATGAATAAGGGGGGGAAGGGGGCGCCTCTTGGAGGCCTGTTGGGCGACCTCCACCCGGGGAAGAAATTCACTAAAGACCGCCCGTAGCTGGTCCAAAAAAGCCCCTTGCGCAGATCGAGCAGCCGCTGATGCCTCCTCAGCAGGTTCAGCAGTGTAATCTGCCATTGCCTTTGCCCCCAGACCCCTCTCAGTGACACACCGTGGTACTAAAAAGGATGAGGCACCCCCACACTGCCGCACACCACCACCTCACAGTGCACCAGGAGGACTGCACCCACCACCACCAGCACCCACAGGGGAGCCCAGCTGTTACTTGCTGTTTTTGTGCTGCTAGTAACCCCAGATGACCGTCAGAAGAGCCGTGCCGTCCGATCACCACCGCTCCACAGAGAAGGGAAAACGCTGTACATGCGTTTTTAGCAGAGACATGTGGTCAAAATGGCCACCGTTAGACACTAGAGGCCGAAACCCCCTGTACAGAGACTTGCAGTACCGCAAATGGCCGCTCTGAGCGCTAGAGGGAAAGCCCCATAGGCCAGATATGTCTGCGGCTACGGCAAAATGGCGGCGGTCCACCGCAAAATGGCGGCCGATCACTGCATGGCAGCGAAAATGAAAATGACGGCGCAGACTGACGGGAGGGGGGGTGTGAAGGGGGGGCAGGGGCTCCACGCACCCCTGCCGGCGGCTACCCGACAAAAAAGAATTTTTTTTTTCGTCGGTCCCCCTTCCGCCCCTAAAAAGGGGGGAAGGGCGGAACTCTCACTCACCACTCCGCGAGCACCATGGGTAGCCACCCAGTCGCAGACTTTCCGCCCCTGCCTGGACGGCACGCTGCAGCCAGAATTTGCCCTACCGAATCGCATCCGGGCCGGGCGTAGGTGGGGATCACCCCAGGCCACCCGCATGGAACGGGCACTATGCGGCGGGTCCCCATACTGCGGGAATGGCTCGCATTAGTCGGCCAGGTCGGGGAAAGTACAGAGCCCATGGACTCTCCATGCCCCGACCGGCTTCTTGATAGCAGATCATCTTGATAGAAGACAAGAAAATAAAATAAAATAAAAAGAAATGGTCACAAAACAGGACCGCAATTCCCCTAAAGGGAAGCCAGGTCAACTCCTTGCAAACTAGGCATTTAGACTGGTGAGCTAGTCTATGGAGGGGGTTTATGTGAGAAGAGAGGACGGCCCCATGGGAGGGACCATCTGTTTCTTTTCCCTGCCTAGTTAACTCCTAGTGAGACCAGCATAAACCCCACACGTAATGGAGAGCTGCGTCTTTCAGTGAACGATAGGAGAAATATATATAATGTTTGGGGTTCTAAGTAGTTTTCTAGCAAAAAAATACTGATTTTAACTTGAAATCAGCAAGTGCCAGAAAAAGGTTTGGTCTATAAGTGGTTAAAATGACATAATTTACAGACCAAAGTTAATTCCTTTGATCTAATACATCAAAAAAATGATAGTAGAGCTGCACGATTAATGTAATAAAATTGCGATCCCGATTCACACACCCCCCCCCCCACCCCACGATCTCCATCAGGCATTACCACAATTTTCAGTGCAGTTAATAGAGTCCAACTTGCGGGGCGACTCAGCGCAACTTGACTGTAATGGAAGTCAATGCAAGTCGCCTGAAGTCTCCCCAGGAACCTTTTTCTAAGTTGGAGGGACTTGAGTCTCTCCTATCTGGGCAGACTGCCAAGCTGATAAAAGAAGCAAAAGAGATGCAATGTAACTACTCATCAAAGGAATGTTCTCCATGTATAGAAGAGTTTGGTTTAACCATTTAAAGACTAAATCTTTTCTGACATTTGTTGCTTACAAGTAAAAATCCTGTATTTTCTGCTAGAAAATTACTTAGAACCCCCAAATATTATATATATTTTTTTAGCAGAGACCCTAGAGCAGCCTTTCTCAACCTTTTCAACACCGAGGAACCCTTGCAATAATTCTCCGGTCTCGGGGAACCCCTGCTAAACATTAAAAATCTACAACTCATGATACATTAGTGTTATTATCAATGGGAAGAATGCTCCTTACACTTGTGGTCATTGGGAAGAATTACCCCCTTACAGATAGCTAAAAAGATCAATGATGTCATTGGGAATTTATCTGAGAGGTAGAAATTGACCATTGCTCAAGGAACCCCTAGCAACCTCTGGAGGAACCCTAGGGTTCCACGGAACCCTGGTTGAGAAACCCTGCCCTAGAGAATAAGATGGCAGTTGTTGCAATCTTTTATGTCACACAGTATTTGTGCAGCGGTCTTTCAAGTGCAATTTTTTGGGAAAAATTATCTTTCAAAAAAAAAAATAAACGATGCTATTAGCCCATTTTTTTTTTTTGTATATGTAAGATGTTACGCCGCGAGAATCGTGATCTTTATTCTAAACAAAAAAATTGTGATTCTCATTTTGGCCAGAATCGTGCAGCTCTAGTTTATAGTTAGCTCACAAACTATGAATGTTTTGAAACTTGGCAGACTGCCTGGAATGTTTTTTGATACTTGGCAGACTGTCTGTTTTTTTTTTTTTTTTTTACAGCTCTGAGCTGCTCTGCACTTGTCACATAGAATCAAGGAAATGTCGGGTTGAGATTGTGAGGGGGAGTTGAATCGAGATTGCGATATTTTAACAATTAATTGTGCAGCTCTAATGTGACTTCATAATAAAAAAGCTGAAGGGCTTTGGAGTGAACAAAAAATGTGTTGCACTGTATCTTTAAAACACAACCAAATAAAATCTTATATGAAAACACAAAAAATAAAATAAAAATAAAAATCTTAAAACACAATGTGCTTCAATGTATCATCATATCATCCTACAAACTTATACATCCAACATTATCGGTGAAATGGTGTAAAAATAAAGTAAGTGGAATATACAAAAAGAAATATATGTATACATCCATCCTGTGCGAAATCAGTGATAAAAAAGGCCCCAACAAAAAAAATGTCAAAAACTCTTCTTCCAGTCTGAGGTGCTCCACCACCTTTTGCGAATAAGCTTCTTACCATAGCATTAGACCTCAAGTTAATCGAGTTTGCGCTTTATTCTCCCCACATCAACAGGCTGATAGAAGTGGAAAAAGCTCTTTGAGTATGGGTACTCTGATTATAGGAATTACATCAGTATGAACAAGTACTCCAGTTATAAAGAATGCCATGAATATGCACAAAAAGGAAAGAGAAGAGAAATCCATAGTGTACTATTTTAAAACTCATTGAATTAATAAAAGAGAAAGGTACTAACAACAAGCCAGTGGCCGTAATGACGTCAATGCTATAGCTCCGCCCTTCGTGTTTTGTCCACACAGACATCTTCAAGGGGCATGGAGATAGCGGTGATACAGAACACAGGCTATTTAAGACACTCCCTAGCACCACCAGAGGGTGTTAATCACTATACAGTAAGGGCTCATTTACACTTGCTTTAAAACAGGGTGTCAGACAGGCGTTGTTAAAGCTCCCTTAACGCTAGTCAAAGCCCATTTCACTAAATAAAATAGTTAGCGTACAGCCCTGTTTACACCTTGCATTGGCTTAGCTTGAAGCACCTGCAGCTTTTCAGAGGCTGTAATTCAGCTTTAGCTTTGCTTTATTTTGGAGAAATTGCAGGTGTGAGATATCAACAAACACACAAGGCATCTGCCAAGCTTCAACAAGGTTTCAAAAGTGCATCACTGAAGCCTCGCTGAAGCCTCTTGGAAGCACCGCCGAAGCCTCAAAAACACATCATAAAAGCTTATTGAACCTGTATGAGCTTCAATGAGCGTTGAAGCCAAAGCAAGTGTAAACTAGCCCTAATACACAGACAGATTGCACCATAATATAAAACAGAGGTACAGCTTCCAAATGGTAAATCCATAAAAGGCAGACAAAACAATAAAGAGTGTCCAAAATAATTCAAAAACTAAAAAAATCATAAATTCTGCCATTTAAAATATGAATGCTAAATTTATAAACACGTACCAATAACTAGCAGTGGAGATCGCCATCTAGTGGTTGCATACAGGTAATACAATAAACCTCAACCCTATTTAATAACACTTAATACTTAGGCTAGGTTCACATAAATAGAGTTCTGTGAGCCGCATTTGCGTGTGCATGGCACCCCACGAATTTGTAAGGGCTGTTGTGCAAACGTTTTATGCAGGAAAAGCATTCCCGCACCATTTTTAAACCACAACCGAAGGGAAATTAAACTACCGTGTGATTTCCTTCAACTGAAAACGCTTTCAAATGCATGGGGGTGTTATTAGGAATGAATGGCAAACCTGCGCATTTGCAAAGGAGCAACGTGGTTTAGCTTCGGTTAGTTGTGGGTGCAGGAACCAATGCGATTTACACACTGTCCTGCACCTGGACAAGTGTGAACCTAGCCTTAATGAATACTACTTGTAATGCTGAAATACTATTGAGGTTCGCAATTACACAAAGGTAAAATAAAAGTAAACATAAAAGTTAACAAAAAATAAATTAATTAAATGATAACAAATGTATAAACTGGCAAAAATTAATAAAATAAAATTAAAATAGACATGGCAATAAAGTGGAACTGGCTATTGTTAATAAAACAATTGACATCCCCTGTAAGGGTCCTTTCACACGGGTGTTCAGTTTTTTAGTTCAGTTCAGTCACTTTTTTTTTGTTCAAAAAAGGATACGGATGTAAATTTTTACATCTTTTACAAAAAAAAAGTGATTGAACAGAACTTCAAACACTGTATATAGCTGGTTGCTAAGGAGGGGGCCTGAGAAGCATCCTTAACAAGCAATGAGTCATTAGCTGTCAGTTCCCCGCTGACAGCTGAATGAAAAAAACAAATCACAAAAAAATAAACGCATGGAGTTCCCTCCCAGGTCCATAACAGGCCCTTCGGAGTCTGGTATGGATTCGGAGGGGACCCCCCCCCCCATGGCAATTTTTTTTTAAAATGGCGTAGGGCCCCTCCCAAAATACATACCAGACCCTTATCCGAACATGCAGCCCTCATGGGGGGGTGCTTTGGGGAAGGGTGGGCTCTGCACCTCTCCCCAAAACACCTTGCCCCCATGTTGATGGGGACAAGAACCTCTTTCTGACAACCCTGGGCTGTGGTTGTCAGGGTCTGCAGGCAAGGGGCTTATTGGAATCTGGAAGCCCCTTTTTACAATCAGGTCCAAATCATTCTGCAGCTCTGCTGATCCTGCCAACAGGAAAAGTGCCTTGGACACTGCCTCCGTCCGCCTATCGGCTGGGTCCTTAAACAAGGGGGACCCTTCCAACGGAATGGTCGTTGCCTTGTTCAGGCGAGCCACCGGAGGGTCCACTGTGGGGGACGCGCACTTCTTCACGAAACTATCCTCAAAAGGATTGCGTATAGCGAAGCATTTTGGTAGGGCGACTTTACTGCCATTACTGATAGACCAAATGGTCAAAAAATGTATCATGGATAAGCCTTAGGCGACCTAGGTGGCCTAGCAGACCCGCAAACATATGCGGACGCTTGTGACTCCCCTGCCTGGTCCAGTCGCAAGGACGCACGGATATTAGAAATCAGTGCGGTCACAGCGCTTTTTCGTGCGCAACTGAGGCCCCCTGGTCCTCTTCGTTGTCCGAGGGTACCAGCTCACCCTCTGAGAGTTCCACGGGGATCCCCGTGACCCCCAAAGCCATTTCTGGTTCGGATTCGTCCCCTGAGGAACAAAGGGGAGGCGGGGGTTTTTTAGGGGCCCCCAGAGCATTGCTCAGCCCCACCCCGGGAAGAAATTCCCCAAACACTGCCCTCAGCTGCTCCAGGGACACCAGGGCCCCCAGCGCAGGCTGCGTTGCCACTGACTCCTCCTCAGAAGGGCCTGCAGGATCATCTGCCATCGCACCACCGAAACCGACAGTCCATTTTTAAAAAAAATTATCTGACACCCCCACAAAGCAGCCCCACCCCCGCCCCACAGAACGCCAGGGAGACCCCAGGAGGACTGCACCCACCGCTACCACACCCCAGGGAGAGCCCAGCTATACTTGCTGTTTTGTGCCCACAGAAACTCCTCCCAGCAGGAGTGCATAAAGGACCGCCAGAAGAAGCGCCATCTGTAGTCAGCCACGCTGTCCCAATTTAAAAGGAAAGTAAAATGGCAGCAGCACATTTACACTGCTCCAGGGACATCCAATATGGCCGCCGAGATCATCCACAAGAGGCCAAAGCCTGTGTGCAGACCGCGACTACAGCAAAATGGCCGACGCTGGCACTAGAGGGAAACCCACAGTAAAATGGCCGTGGCTACGACGCATGCCGGTAAAAAAACGCACAGATGCGGTTTTGAATGGGGTGCGGAGCGGGGGGGAGGTGAGGGAGGGGGGCGAGGACACCCAGGAGGACACTAGCCCAGCGACCACCCTCCACCGGCCGGCCAGAAAATCGCTAAAGTACGCCCGGCACCCCCCCTCCGCATCCCTAGGGGGGGAAGAGGGGGTCACTCACCACTCAGACGGGCGTAGCGGGTAGCCACCCGGTCGTAGACCTTGCTCCCCATCCGGAAAGGGATGCTGCAGGTTAAAGCCCCTGGACAGGCACCGAGTCCGGTCACCGGGCGTAAGTGGCGGTCACCCACTGGCCACCTGCACGTAACGGGCACGATGCGGCGGGTCCCGCCACAGCATAGGACTAGCTCGCATCGGTCGGCCGTGCTGGGGAGAGTGCAGGATTCTAATTATCCTCTATGCCCCAGCCGGCTTCTTGATAGCAGTCTTCATCAGATAACTTGAAAAAAATAAAAAAGCGGTAGCAAAAAATATAAACCGCAGGTCCCATAAGGGAGCCAGGCCAACTCCTTGCACTAGGCATATTAAAACTGATAAGCAGAGCAGGGGGTTATATGGGAGAGAGAGGACGGCCCCCTGGGAGGGGCCAGCTTGCTTTCTTTCTTTTTGCCTAGTTAACTCCTAGTAGGATGTGCATATAACCCACATGTCAAAGAGAGCTGCGTCTGTCAGTGAACGTAAGAGAAATTAATCTTTTGTTAGTAATCCTGGACAATTATAATAATTTTTACATAAGCCTAGTCTTAAGCAGTTTGCTTCTTTTGTCAAATATAAACTGTTTTCTTTTTAAACATAGTCTTTAGTGCCTTTCCAAACTGCGATAAACATTCATGAATGTCTATTGTATGCATTCATAAATGTAACCTTTGATAGTGTGAGGCCCTGCCACAGTCTGAGTTTAGGAAATAAAGGTAGAAATGACACAGGATTCCCATTAAGGCTTAAAGTGGTTGTAAAGGCAGAAGGTTTTTTTATCTTTATGCATTAGGAGACAGGGGGGCCAGGTCAGGGCTCCGTGTCCGAAAGGACACAGGGAGCTGTAATTCGGCTTGGGTGCCCCCATAGCAAGCTGCTTGCTGTGGGGGCACTGAACAGGAGGGAGTGGCCAGGAGCACAGAAGAGTGACCCGAGAAGAGGAGGATCTGGGCTGCTCTGTGCAAATCCACTGCAACAGAGCAGGTAAGTATAACATGTTTGTCATTCTTTTTGCCAATCTTTAGGTCACTTCTGTGTCCTTTATTGACATGGGGGTTTGGGGGGGCATGCCACTAAGCGTTGCAGGGTTGACAGAAGACCAACATTCCCAGAAGTCTGCTCAGACATTCGCTGAGGCTCGATAGTGCAGGAAGCAGAAGAGTATTTACATTTCTCATTAAAGGGACAGCTTTCATTTAGAAAAAAACGTTAGTGACACAGTATATGTATAGCCAAAACATTTTTTTTCTAAGTATTAGAAAGAGTGGGATCAGGTTAAATAGTTTTTATTGCTGTCTGTATCCCCACGGAAGATTCAGCTCTCTATTTGACCATTGAAACAGAAAATGATGGCAAATGCAACATTTTAAAGCAGAACTATAGGCAAAACGTTTTAATTTTGGATACAGTAAGATAACCCCTGTCAGATTTGTTTTCTTTTTTTTTATTGCTATCTGTGTCCCATTGGGGAGTTTTACCTTCACTTCCTTTTCCATAGCCAGAGAGAAGAAATACACGGTATGCCGGACCTTCAGAGTGCATGTGCCACTGACGTCAGCGGCTGCATGCAGGGTGAATATCTTCTAAATGGTACTGGTTTAGGAGATATTCATTTTACCTACAAGTAAGCCTTATTATAGGTTTACCTGAAGATAAAAATAACAAACCGCTTTAATCCTTGTAGTGTGGGGGCAGCCCCACTGCATGGGAGGACTTTATATTTCCCAGGAGTCCAAGTTTAAAACATTTTATGCGATTCCTTCATGTTCACATAGCAAATAAGTAATCGAGTGCCACAGTTAACATACTGAGAGTTAAATTGGCATGCAGTAAATAGTGAGTGCATTTCAGTAAAGATGAAGGGTCTGGTCACTTGCTGAAGGAATAAACAAAAGGCCTAAAAACCAGTATAAATGCTCCCAATATTCAAATGTCTAAACATGAAGGCAGACATTTTATTTTACCATTTATATTACTGTTTTAATTATACTGAAATGTAGCTCTACATGGGTATTTGAAAGTTATTATGCAGCTATATTAGATGTATAAAATTACGGTTCAACTGCAGAATTAGGATTTAGACAAACAAACCTTTTGATTAGGTTACCAATTTATTGATGCACAAAAGCTTAAATTAATCAGACTGATTTCCATAATAGGCTACTTACTTGCTAGCAGCCCACTCTACATCTCCAAACATCAAACACAGCCTATGCTAAACTTTATTCTTTCCAGCATCTCTATGGAAACATCCACAGGGCCAAATAAGTCCAGCACACTCCACCTTGTGGTGTAGAAGAAAGCATCTTGCTTAGTTACAGTTAATGAATATTTCAATAGAGAGATGATCATTTACCTTCTAAATATTTGTTCTGCCTGCTTTCTGAAAGGATAACTTCACACACCTATGTAAACCATTTTGGGTTGATTTACTAAAGGCAAACAGGCTGATCACTTTGCAAGGGAATTTACTTTTAAGTGTTTTTAAAGCAGTGGTTCTCAACTCCTGTCCTCGGGACCCACCAACAGGCCAGATTTTAAGTATTACCTTGGGGAGATGCAGACTATAATACTGCAATCACTGAGCAGCAACTGATATCACCTGTGATGTATTTCAGTTATCCTGCAAACCTGGCCTGTAATGCCTCGTACACACAGGACGATGATCGTACATACGATTGTCTCAAATCGTAAGTTGGATAATGTAACTTGCATACTGACTGCACTACACGATCGTACAACCACGGAAAGAACGTTCAGGTGCATGTAATTAGTATCCGGCCGTTCCTGACTTCAGAGCCTGCGTGTTTTGCACAATACAACTTGTTGTACCAACTGCTCTGTACACAAGATACAACGGTCGTATGACCGCTTGTTGGTACGACCAAGTTTTCTAGTCTGCTCATACAACACCCCTTGTATGACCGTCCTATGTGAGCTGTTCTAATCGCGCATACGAACGATCGATTTTGCATACAACGGTCGTTCATACGACCTGTTGTATACGATCGTCGTCCCGTGTGTACGAGGCTTTAGTGGGTCCCGAGCACAGGAGTTGAGAACCACTGTTCTAAAGGCTGAAGGTTGTTCACCTTAATGCATTCTCTGCATTAAGGTAAGAAACCTTCTGAATGCAGCCCCCCCTCCCCCCCTATACTTACCTGAGCCTGATCTCGATGCAGAGCTGTGCATAAGAGCAGTGGTTTTCTCCACTCTTTCCCTCCTTATAGGTTCAGAGATGTCAATCACAGCCAGTGAGGAGGGAACAGGGACTCAATGAACACACAGAGCGCAGCTTGGGACAGAGCCCACACCAGTGCCCCGGCAGCAAGTGGCTGGGCACTAGGAAACAGGAATGCCGGCAGGGGACCCAAGAAGAGGAGAAATGGGGCTGCTTTGTGCAAAACCATGGCACAGAGCAGGTAAGTATGACATATTTGTTATTTAATAAAAATATATTTAAAGTGTTATGTAAGTTTACAATCATGTTTAACTTAGTGAATGAGGTGACTTCCATCACCCAATCATGTGCAAGTTGTGATTAGGTATTCTTTGTGAATTTTCAAAGTATTCACTAAGGGAAACATTTCCTTCCAAAGTGCAAAGTAAATCAACTTTTATCCTCAGAGGAGGAGCCCAGAGCGCTGGAGGGGGACCCCAGAGGAGGAGCTTTGGGGCCGCTCTGTGAAAAACCATTGCACAGAGCAAGTAAGTATAGCATGTTTGTTATTGAAAAAAAAATGACATCACAATCACGTTAATCTATATTACTATGCTTTTATCACCATTGCAAACAAAAAGCTGATATGAATATTTTTGAAAGTGTGTTTCATGATTATTTTATATATGTACATGTTGGCACTAGAGCTGCACGATTCTGGCCAAAATGAGAATCACGATTTTTTTGCTTAGAATAAAGCTCACGATTCTCACTGCGTAACATCTTACATATACAAAAAATTGGGCTAACAGCACTGTTTAGTTTTTTGAAAAGGTAATTTTTCCAAAAAAAATTGCGTTTGAAAGACCGCTGCGCAAATACCGTGTGACATAAAATATTGCAACAACCACCATCTTATTCTCTAGGGTCTCTGCTAAAAAAAATATATAATGTTTGGGGGTTCTAAGTCATTTTCTAGCACAAAATATTGGCTTTTATTTGTAAACAGCAAATCAGAAAATATTTAGTCTTTAAATAGTTAAACGAAACATCTTCCATACATGGGAGTTCATTCAGAGTTCATGCCTTTGAAGTAATTAACATTGTATCTCCTCTAGCTATCAGCATGACTCAGAACTTGGCTCTCTGCCCAGACTTGGCAGTCTCCCCAGAGACTCAAGTCGCTCCGACTTAGAAAAGACTTCAGGCGACTTGCATTGACTTTTATTAACAACGTTATAAAATACAGTGTGCCATAAACGCGT
>BLSH010402547.1:0-26205 GCA_018402905.1 Glandirana rugosa | reverse complement strand
TTACTAGAAAAAAATAAAAAAATAAAAAAATAAAAACCCCAAAAATTAATTCTCATCACCCGTAAACGCGACCACTTTTGCGCAAACCAATCAATAAACGCCGATTGCAATTTTTTTTATCGCAAATATGAGGAAGAATGTAAATTGGCCAAAAACGGTGAAAAAAACTGTTTTTTTATATTTTTTTTTTTTTGGATTTGTATTCTAGCAAAAAGTAAGAAATTTGGGTTTTTTTGCAAAATTGTCGCTCTTCTTTTGTTTATAGCGGCGATCAGAAATGACGCAGAGGGGATCAAATACCACCAAAAAGAAAGCTCTATTTGTGGGAAAAAAAGGACGCAATTTTCAGTTAAAGCGACGCAGTGTCGAATCGCAAAAAGGGCTCCGGTCCTAAAGCTGGAAATCCTTCCGGGGCTGAAGTGGTTAAAAGCAGATTATCTTTAAACAATATACCGCATATTTTAGCACAATTTAGGGGATCAGATTACGCTCCAAACATTATTTCTATATGCACAACTCCAGGTCTGGGCTGGAGTAAGGAGTTGGGAGTTATCTGTGACCTTGGAGCTTTAGTGAATTCCATTTTGGCCGTTATTTACCGCCCAGCGCTATTGTGAATACCGTTTTAGCGCTATTTACCGCGAAACGCGGTAATTTTACCGCTATTTTGCGGCAATTTTGCCGCTATTTTGCGGGAGCGCTATAGTAAATGACCCCCATAGACTCGTATTGGTCATTGTCCATCAACACAATATTTCCCCCTTTATCTGCCAACTTGATTGTGATGTTGGCATTATTCTGAAGTGATTTTAACGCTTGTTCTTGTTCCATAGTGAATTTTCCTCTATGGGGAATAATTTTCATGTTTTCAATATCCTTAGTAATTTGTCGCACAAACAATCCCAAGGCTGGATTTTGTGTCAAAGGGGGAAATTTGTGTGATTTTCATTTGAACCGGCCAATATCTTCTTTAATGTGGGTTTCCCCTGGCTCTATCTCGTCCTCCCCATCTCCTCCTCCCAGGCTGCTTCAGTCTCCGTCCACCCACTCTCCTGCAGCAGCAGATTCAAATCTTGTAGTTCCCCTTTAATCTGCCGCTGTAAGATTGGGGGCTACCTCATCCCTATCCTGATGACTCTGTTTATAGTGAAAATTTTTGAATAATAATTTGCGAGCAAATAAATTCACATCCTTAATCACCTCAAAGTTGTCTACACCTCTGTCAGGACAGAAGGAGGGGCCCAAAGAAAGAATCTCCTCCTCTGCCCGCGTCAGAGTGTGTGATGACAAGTTAATAACATTCAATTTTCTTTCAACTGGGGTTTGGTTGTATATGCCTCTATCCCCTTCTGTACTATAAGTGTCCGAGTGGTGGGGATTTTGTCCTTTTCTAAAAAAATGCCGTGGGGGTCTTGGGGATAGCCCCCTGATCCTTAGTGCTTTTAAACATTTTGGTAGTTGTGTGTGTACGTTTAGTGCTCCCTTTCCCTGGTGTATGTTGAGATCTCACCATACTGTGTCCACCACCTTTTCCATCATGTGTGTTTTTTGTGGTCGGTGTGTAGTGCGTTTTTTGGTTGGTTGAGCTCCATCCTTTTCTTGCTGTTTATGTGTAGAATTTTTTCTTTTCCCAAAGTGCCGTCCTGTATGTGAAGAGGAAACTGAGGAAGAGGAATGATTAGAGGGTGTATCAGATGAATAATCTTTATCTATATTTCTATTGCCTGACCTCTTAGCCTGCATTCCTTTTTTGGAGCGATTATTGCTCCATCTATATGCCTTTCCCTCACTAAAGGCGTTTTTGTCTATCCAGTATTTTTTTTCTTTTTTTTGGAGTATGTTTCTACTAAACTCCTCCAGATGTATGTTTAATTTGTTTTCATATGAGCCATATTCCTCATGAATTTTTAAAGGAGTCAATCTACTATAGATGGTATATATCTCTTTGTTGAGACCATCTAATTGTTTTCGATATTCACCCTGTAGGAGCAACATCAGGTCCCTTGAACATTTGTTAAGTTTCTTTTGCCAATTAGATTTTAAATCACTGGAAATATTTTCCAGAATGGGGAATATTTGTATTCTCAATCCAATTGGATTGATGTCTTCTCGTACATATCTGTCCAGGGACCTGATGTGCCAATGCAGGGCGGATTTTTTCTCAAGTTTTTTTGTCAAAGAAAAAAAGAGAGAAGTTAAATCAGAGATTACCTGTTCCTTGGCTTCATAGTTAATCTGAATGGTTGTCATAAGGTTCTCCCACTCTTGGCCCAAAAGGTCCCCCATCCCAAGAGACCCACTCAGACAATACTCCAACACTTAACAAGAAACCAGAGATAAACTCCCGTTTCAGAAAAAGTACAAGGTAAAAAAGAGGGTCACTATTGTCGAGGGTCTCCGATGAAGGAAGACACCCCATTATCAATCCTCCTTATTCAAAGGGGAGGAGAGAAAGTCTCAACTCTCTTTTTATAACATATGAGATATAATTCTATTAACCTGGAAAGATTCCACCCCAGTTTGGGAAAAGGTACTCAGTGGGGTTGGGTGTATTATCCACCCTAAACATGTGTGTGTGTGTGTGTGTGTATATCTATAAGTACCTCCACAAACTGGGATGTGCATTGCCGTCATCCCTTTGTTAAACATCACAAATCAATACCCCTTTAAGTTGGGACTTTTAAAGGCAATTGCAACGATATTCATAAAAAATGCACATTTATTAGGATAACCTTTACAAATGTTTTACATTGATCAATAAAGTACAAAATACATAGGATCAGAACAGAGGTCCAATCATAGTTTCTATTTCATTACAAAGTCTGACAGTTGTGCATTGTGTATAGGTGATATCACCCGGCCCGGGACGGTCCCATGGTTTGTAAGGGTGACCATTCCTAAGGCAGGGCTATTTTCCAACGCGTTTCAGAATATAACTGTAAAAATTCCTTCTTCAGGGAAAGATACCGCCATCTACAAGATAAACAGATATACAAACTAATACCTTGTATACAGATACATTGAACTAGCTCGTACATAAACCTTTAGTATAGATTGTCACACTTACAGAGAAGCACAATCATTTACTTTCTCAAAGGTGCAGTTTCCCAGGGACACACCGCTCCGCCCAAGATATATTTCCCATTGTGTCAGGATGGTAGGCAAAATGCCAACAACAGGTGCATAAATTACATGCAGTAAAAAGTTTCTAAATAAAAAGGGAGAATTGTAAGACAAAAAGGATTTTTTTGAAACAGGGAACAATAACAAGTTCCAATTCAAATGTTTCCATATTAGCTTCCAAAATTGACTTACCCTCTTATAGAAAAAATGCACACATGGGTCCGGTACCAGGACCTCAGATGAGCGAGAAGGGAAGAGGTAACCACCTCAAGGTGAAACAGTCCCGAAGGAGGAAAAACCTCCTCCAATCATCCGCTCGTTTCCACGAGGTCTCCGGACCGTTCGAGACCTACGGTCCCAACTTAAAGGGGTATTGATTTGTGTTGTCCCAAAGACAGGGCCTTAAGGCTTCTCTGCACCCCATCGCCTTCTTTTCACGGAAGTTCTCTCCCCCCGAGAGAAACTACGATGTGAGGGACAGGGAGCTTCTGGCAATTAAATCTGCCCTGGAGGAATGGCGGTATCTCTTGGAAGGAGCAGCTCATCCAGTGTTGGTCTTCACAGACCACAAGAATCTGGAATACCTAAGAACAGCCAAGAGACTTAAGCCTTGCCAAGCATGCTGGGCCCTGTTCTTTTCACGGTTTCAGTTACATATTACGTACCGGCCCGGATCCAAGAATGTTAAGCCGGATGCGCTGTTGAGGATGTTTCACGAAACCGGAGAAGCACCCCCTCTTGACACCATCTTACCAACTCACAATTTTCTGCTAATTCAGGAAGATCTTTTGACCCAGATCAGGCAAACGCTGGCCAGCTCCACCATACCCGCAGATTCTGGACTTTCCCTCAAGAACGGGTTATGGTGGTCACGTACGCAAGTTTTTGTGCCAGAAGAACTCCGCCTGTCTGCCCTTGAACTCTGCCATGACCATCACTTAGCCGGGCACTTTGGCCACGAAAAACAGCCAAACTACTTTTCTGCACCTTTTGGTGGCCACAGTTGAAAGAGGACTGTAAAAGTTATGTCAACGCCTGCCCTGTCTGCACCAAGAACAAGGCAGAAAGAACTAAGGCTTGGGGTCTATTAAACCCATTACCTATTCCTGAGCGCCCGTGGGCTCAGATCTCAATGGATTCTATCGTAGAATTGCCCCCATCTGCAGGCTACACAACTACCTTTGTGGTGGTCGACTGCCTCACGAAGATGGCGCACTTCATCCCAATGAGGGGCACTCCCTCGGCCACTGAAACAGCCAAAGTATTCATCCAGGAAGTGTCCACCTACACGGCATTCCGAAAACCATTGTATCAGATAGAGGGGTGCAGTTCACATCCTGAGCCTTGTGCTCTATCCTAGGGATCAAATTGGCCTTCTCTTCAGCATACCACCCGCAGTCCAATGGCCAAACAGAAAGGACCAACCAGACCCTGGAGCAATATCTCCGATGCTACTCCTCCTACTCCCAAGATGACTGGGTCTCCTTGTTACCACTAGCCGAGTTCGCCTACAACATTTCTGTCCATTCTGCCACCAAGCAGACCCTGTTTTGGGTGAATCTCGGCTACCACCCCACATTCCTGCCTGACTTCATCCCGGAAAGTGCAATCCTGGCCACACTGGAGATCACTAAGTTCTTGGAAAGCAACAATAAGATGCTGCAGGAGACCCTTACCCAGACTCAGGAACGCAATAAGGAGATCTTTGATAGGAAAAGACGTGGAGAGCTTGATCTCCAACCCGGCAATCGGGTCTGGTTGGCAACCACTAACCTAAGACTATCCGCTGCCAGCACGTTGACGACCCTGCCTGTACCCGACCATCCGTTTGCCTGATCCTGCTGTACCGCACCGCCCGCCAGTTGCCAACCCGGACCGAACCACTACTCTCCCGCTTCCACGAGCTCCAGTGGACTTCTGCTTACCATCTAAAGATTGCCCAGCCCTCATGCCCCCCTGTGCTCCAGAGCTCCCTGTTCACACTATCAGGGGTTCTCGAACCAGGGCCACAAGAGAGGTTGCCCCCGCATAAGCCAGACTCTACCACCAGGTACGTGACATGGTGCCAGAACACTGTAACCCCTTGCAGTTACTCTTGTTGGATGAAGGAACTGGGCCTGATGTTGTAAATTAGTTAAAAAATTGTGACGAAAGCCCCCAGTCAAACAGGTGGTGAAAAATTAGGCCTTGGGTGCTGGCGGTGCCAGAACACTGTAACCCCTTGCAGTTACTCTTGTTGGACGGAGGAACGGGCCCTGCTGTTTGAAATGAGTTTAAAATTTTTTATGGCATGCCCCTGTAAACCAAGTGCAGAAAAAATGGGCCTTGGGTGTTGGTGGTGCCCTAAATCCAAAATATTCTAGATTATGGACAGGAGGAATAGGAGCAGTGGCAGCCTTCAAGGGATCCGAGATCCCTAGCAAATTTAATCAGTTTCATCAGCATCAAGGGGCTTGATAGCTGCTGATCCAGGACTGATTCATTTTTATAAATGTGAGCCTATCAACCAAATCTGTGGACAGGCGCACTCTTTGATCAGTTATGAACCCTCCAGCAGCACTGAATGTCCGTTGAGAAAGCACGCTGGCTGCAGGACTGGCCAGTAGCTTAATTGCATATTGAGCAAGTTCTGGCCAGTAGTCCATCCTCAAGACCCAGTAACTAAGTGCATGCTCAGTTGGAAAGGTCTCCAAGTCTGTTCTTGCTCCTATATATTCCTGTACCATATAATGTAGACGCTAACGATGGTTGCTTGAACCTATCAGGCCTTGGTGCTGAGGACTGAAAATTTTTTTAAAGGCATCGCTCAGCCAGCCACCTTCTCCACCACTCTGCCTCTGAATGACCCAAGCTTCAGAAACACATTGTACAGGGCCAGCAGCAGGACATGGTAACCTCCCAGGGTCTGGAAAGGCATTGCACAAACTTTTCTTCAAGGTATCCTGAAGATGTTTCATCCTCTGCACCCTCTGCGCAGGCAGGATGAGTTCTGCCACTTTACCCTTGTAACATGGATCAAGAAGGGTTGGCAGCCAGTAATGATCCCTCTCCTTGATACCATGAATCCTAGGGTCTTTTCGCGGGCTTTTCAGAATCAGAGAGCCCATGCAGCGTAAGTTTGAGGAAGCAAGAGTGTCCTCTGGGTCACTGAGGATGACATTATCAGGAACTACCTCGTCACCAGCCACATACAACTCCATGGGTTTCTGGGGCCTGAAAACCATGATCCCTTGAAGACTGCTGCGTATTATACTCCACATCCATGCTGACACAGTCCTCCTCCTTCTGTGTGTTTGGCAGCTCTGCAGGAATGCTCTCTGCATATAGGGGGCCTTGAGAGGAAAGGAAGACCTCCTCTTCCTCCCTCTGTTCTGCCTCAAGTTCCCTGTCCATTATTCCATGAAGCGGGTGCTCCAGAAGGAATATTAGTGGGACAGTGTCACTGATGCATGCATTGTCGCTGCTCACTATTCTTGTGGCCTCCTCAAATGGTGACATGACAGTGCATGCATCTTTGATCTTAAGCCACTGACGTGGTGAAAAAAGCCAAGCTCCCCTGAGCCTGTCCTGGTGCCATGCTCAGAGGTACTCATTTTTGGCCCTCTGCTGTGCGTGCAGCCACTGCAGCATTGCCAATGTTGAGTTCCACCTGGTGGGCATGTCACAAATGAGGCGGTTGTTGGGCAGGTTGAATTCCCGCTGGAAATGCTGCACCACCAAATTCAAGACGTGTGCCAAGCATGGAACATGTGTCAACTGTCCCAGTCAGAGGGCAGAGAGAAGGTTGGTGCCATTGTCGCATACAACCATTCCTGGCTCAAGCTGCCGTGGCGTCAACCTTCTCTGAGCCTGCCCCCCGCAGAGCTGAAACAATCTCTTCCCCAGTGTGGCTCCTGTCCCCAAGACAGACTAACTCAAGCACTGGATGGCATCCTTTAGCCTGACTGCTTGCATGGCCCCTTGAACACTTAGGGAGCACTGCAGGTTCAGAGGACAATTTTGCAGAAGAGGCCACAGAGGTAGAAGAAGAGGAGGGGGTGGAGGAGCCGGATGTGGCAAAATCACCACCAGCTTTTTGGAGGCGCGGTGGCGGAACTATTTCTAAAACTGAATCCTGTCCTGCATCCTTCCCAGCTGCAAGCAGAGTTACCCAGTGCGCCGGGAAGGAAAGGTACCATTCCTGACCGTAAATGCTGGACCATGAGTCAGTGGTAATATGAACCCTGCTGCTGACTGCACTGACCAAAGAGGCCAAAACATTGCCTTCCACATGACGTTAGAGAGCTGTAATGGCCTTAGGTGAAAAGAAATGTCTTTTGGGAACCTGCCACTGTGGGATAGCACATTCCACAAATTCACGAAAGGGGGCAGAGTCTACCAGCTGAAAAGGCAGCAGTTGGAGTGTTAGCAATTTGGCCAAGCTAGCATTAAGATGCTGAGCATGTGGATGGCTGGGACAGTATTTCTTTTAACGGTTCAGCAACTGGGGTAGGGATATTTGCCCGCTGAATTCACCTGGTGGTGTACTGCTAGCAGATTGGCTGCAAGTACTAGTTGTGGCACGCATTGCTACACCTTCATTCCTCTCAGTGCAGGTTTTGGAGAGGACTGCAGGTATAGAAGGGGTTGAGATCCCAGATGAGGAGCAAGGAGAAGTCCACCTTGTTTTCTGGTGTGGATGCTTCAGGTACTCTTGCCAATGGACAGCATGGCTGGTCATCATATGTCTTGTCAAGACAGTAGTGCCCAAGCGGTTGACCCACTTCAGACATAGATTGCAAATGGCAATGGTGCGATCTACTGCACATGTTATGAAAAATGCCCACACCAAAGAAATATTGGAAGTCGGCGGGGAGGCAGCAGCGCCCTGCACCTGTGGAGCTCTGTGGTCTGATGTAATTGGGTGGCTGCCCTTAAGCTGGCCCCTGGAGGACATCCTGCCTTGTTGGAGTTGGGCCTGCTCCTCACTTTACTCCTCTCTTCTCTCAGGCACCAAAGTACAGTCCGTGTCCTGATCATCCCCTCCCTCCTCGTCACTGGAGCAAACTTGGCAGTATGCTGCAGCTGGGGGAACATGACTGCTAGTTTCTTGTCCCTTTGCAGCACCCCCTGTCTCTAGGCTCACGCTACTCCTTTCCTCAACCTGGGAACCAACATCGGAGCCTTCAAACTGCTGCGCATCCTCCATGAGCATGTAACCGACACTATGTACGAACAACTTTGGTGACTCCTCCGTGCATGATGGTGGGGCTACAGAAGGAGTAACTATGGACAAGGATCCAGTAGAATAGGCCACCTTGCCAGATGCGTTGGAAGGCAAACTTGTATGAGCCTGTGTGACAAAGGATGAGGAGGATGAGGACGGCTTTGTTATCCACTCCACCAACTCTTCTGCATGTTGTGGCTCAATAGCACGTCCAACAGCAGAAAAAAAAGGACAAGTGTGACCTGCCTGCAGAGGATGCACTACATCCACCACCACTTTTCACTGAAGACACAGAGGCTGCTTGCCCTCTTTTAGTGGCCTAGGAGCGTCTGCCTCTCCATTGTGGCCCTTCTGACATGATGGGTATTTTTTTTTAACACCGCACTACACTGTACTATATACCGTACACCCCTGAATACACTGATATATAGTGTACACTCAATACGCTGCGTGTATATCTGGATAAACTAGACTGTATATATTTGAAGACAAGACATCAAGTAGTGTGCTATATACTGTACACCCCCGAATGCACTGATATATAGTGTACACTCAATATGCTGCGTGTATATCTGGATACACTACGACTGTATATATTTGAAGACCACACGTCAAGTAGTGTGCTATATACCGTACATACCCGAATGCACTGATATATAGTGTACACTCAATACTCTGCATGTATATCTGGATACACTAGACTGCATATATTTGAAGACAACACGTCAAGTAGTGTGCTATATACCGTACACCCCCGAATGCACCAATATATAGTGTACACTCAATATGCTGTGTGTACATCTGGATACACTAGACTGTATATATTTTAATACACCAGGTCAAGTGTACCATATACCATACGTACACCCCGAATACACCGATATATAGTGTACACTTAATAGGCTGCAGGTATATATATTATATATATATATATATATATATATATATACACACACACTAGACTGTATATGTTGAAGACACCACATGTACTATATACCATACACCGTCGAATGCACGGATATATAGTGTACACTCACACTCAATACGCTGTGTGTGTGTGTGTGTGTGTGTATATGTATATGTATTTATATATATATACACACACACACACACACACGTCAAGTGTACTATATATCGTATGCACAGAAATATAGTGCACACTCAATACGTTGTGTTTATATATATATATATTTCCCTACACTAACCGCTGTACAAGCGGCTTTATATAGTGTGGGGCGCGGATTGAGGCTGCTGTGCAGTGATTGGCTAAAGGCACCCTGCCTTTAACCAATCAAGGCTCTCACAGCAGGCCGCCTGCTGATTGGCCAAAGCATGCAGGTCATGTGCATGCTTTGGCCAATCAGCGGACGGCATTCCGCCGCCATTTGAATGCATTATGGGGCGCACAAAGTTGCTGCAAACCCGAACAAACGAACACCCGAACCGGGAGCTTATCCCTAGTCTTATTTATATTTATCTACATTCACTATTATTGAAGTAGATTCATATGTCAAATGGCTAGGGAAAACACACAGATCCAACAGCCTCCACACATATTAAAAAGTAAAAAGATATCTGGCAAATATTAGTCTGAAACGAGGAAAGCTTTATAGCAGTAAAGGCTATAACCAAGCATATTACCCGTAGTAATGAGAAAAGAGCGTGAACGGCATTGGATTAGCGGTCCTTAGTCATAGCAAGGGATCAAAGAAATGCATAAGTGAAGGGTTAACACCCGAGTGAATAATGAGTATAAAGTAAGAAGCCGTGGTGTGTGGCTGCTCCCTTTGACAAAGGCGTAATGTTGAAACCGGTCAGGGAAGTGACCACACGGCATTCAGTACACTGGTGGTGATCTCAACCCGGGAACGCCGCAAACGAGTGATCATTGGAGCGGTGAGAGAGTCATCAGATCAGCTGAGCAGTATAAGTTGTTGATATGCTTTTAAAGGATGTTTACTATGTAAGCAAGATTTTAAGGAGGGGGGAATTTTAATAATAAAATACAGGATTACACTATTAGTGTCCCCCGTTCTTTACATGGATCGCTGTTTAATGGAGTAACCATTGAGGATAGCATCTCGATCAGGATTGGACAATCTCACACAGCTACCAGAAGGGAGCACCTATATGACCAGATTTGACTAAACCAAAGGCGATCACAAATTGAATTGTTGGTTAGTGCATAACCATAAGGGGGAGAAGTGCATGTGGTGATAAAGGTGGAGGCGTATAGCTCATAAAGATTATCTTTGAAGCAGTACACATCTTTCACTGGGAGCATGCTTATAGCACAAAAACATCTCAAGGACTGAACTTTCTTCTCTGGTTAAAGCTTTAAGAGAACAACTAAGGAAGCGCTGCTAACCTCCAAACGAACATTTGTTTGTAGGCTGTATTTTAATTGAGTGGACTTTTTATTATAGTAGCAGCTTGTATATTTATGGTGGTTTTACGTGAGCGCTGGGATCAGTGATATTAGTTGATGACAATTATTGCTAAATATTTGTGTTCATTCTGTGTCAGTCTGTGAATGAATGATAGTCTCTATACAGACTCCCATGTCATTCATTATAGTGCAGGTCAGGATGCAAAGAAAGACAGAGAAGACAGTGGTCTTCAGTTCTTTTTCTCTGTCTCAATAAAGAGACATTAGGGGTCTTTTTAGACCCCTGATGTCTCTCCAAAGCCCCCCAATCACCCCCCCAAAATTTTTTTTTTTTTTAAAGTTGCACCTGTTAAAAAAAAAAATATATAGTAAAGAAGAATAAAAATCTACACAGGAAGGCCCCTTTCACGTGGGCTGTCCGATCAGGTCCGTCTGTCAGTTTTTCAGGCGGACCTGATCAGACCCTCCAGTCTCCCCTATGAAGCAGCAGATGTCAGTAGTGACATGCCTGCAGACATCCGCCACTCTCCAATTCAATCCTGTCTGCAAAATACAGACGGATGGTGGTTCTATTTTCCATCCGTCTGGCGGATAGGATGAAAACGAACAGGCGGTCTGTTTTCACCCGGTTTCTCCATAGACAAGAGGAGAGCGGGACTCTGTTAGTCTCTGCTCTGCACAGTGAGCAGAGACAGACCTGTCATCCGCCTGCTCAGGGATCAGCGGTTCCCCAGAGGCATCCGTGTGAAAAGGGCCTAAGAGTAGATTTAGACATGCGTCTAAAAATTGAGAGTGAGAAAGTGATGCAACGCCTCTTCACCGCCTGTTTTAACCCCCCTTTTTGGCAACAAATGTGCTGCAACCGCATGCATATTGGCCTAAACTTGTAGTGTCCAGAAGGAGGCATCACTACAAGTCAGGCCAACTGTGCCGCGGACTCGAAGCATTGAGCCGCATGTAAACACCTCCATCCGCTGCCTATTGCAACTTACGGGGGGGGGGGAGCAGTTGGTGGGTGGCAGAAATGCAGCTCAACCACACATTTTTGTCCCAAACCCCCCAAACCGGAAATGTAATCGATGCATCATTCATGCAGGGCATCATACAGCCATGCAGTGTTTAGCTGCACAGGGATGCACAGGTGTTATGTGCATTCCAGTGCAGGCAGTCCCATCCATATCAATTGGAATGCAGCAGCTGCATGGGCACAGCCACTGTTCCCAGCACCAGATTTTTAGAAAACTTGGATATTTACAATTTTGCGTATGTTCGATTTTCACCATTCTGCAAAAAGGCACAATTTAAAATTTACAAATATTTTTTACTTATTAACTCAATGCAAGTTAAGCTTTTATATTTAGCAGGAATTCCCTTCTGTCATTCACCTTTGTCATTCCATAGAAAAAAATAATAATCTTGCTTCATCTCAATATTAAACAGTCACTAAATATAGAGAGAATGTCTTCTAAAGATTGATCTGATATGTCTAATGTGTATAGGAGAATGAGGAATGGCTCGACACTCAACTCAATGCAATCATATTTATTCCAGGAAGATCATAAAAGCAAATACAAAACGGCACAGGCAGGTAACGCATTTCACACGAACATCGTGGTGACGAAGCACGAAGCGATGATCTTCCTGGAATAAATATGATTGCATTGAGTTGAGTGTGCAGCCATTCCTCATTCTCCTATACAGATCTTCTGTTGTAATGATGGAGCGGCACCTCACTTAAGCAAACACCTGGCAGCACCTGGTCCACACCTAGAGCAGCATTCCTCTTTGCTTGATATGTCTAATGGTTCTGACTCCAGGTCACATCTTGGTTCCCAGTATACTCTATGGGCATTCCCTTCTGTCATTCACCCTTGTCATTCCATAAAAAACAATAATAATCCCCCTTCATCTCAATATTAAACATCACCACTGAAAGTGGAGTGTATATCTGCCAAGGAATTATTTGGTATGTTGAATGGTTCTGACTCCAGGTCACATCTTGCTTCCCATTATACTCTATGGGCATTCCTTTATATCATTTATCTGTCATTCCATAGAATATAGATGTAATCCCAAATCTCAATCTTACTATCTGCTACTCTACTTGAGGAGTACCTGTGGGAAAGCATAATCCGCCATGTCTCTGAGATTTGCCTGCAAATTAGTTTATATTCTGTTGTTTCTCATCATACTCTATGGGCATTCCCTTCTGTCATTCACATTTGTCATTCCATAGAAAACAATGCTAATCCCACTTCATCTCAATATTAACCACTTCCCGACCAGCGCCGTAAATAGGTGGCGGCTAATTTTGAGTGGCTGTACCGGGATATAGAAAAGTATATAAAAAGTGTATTGATATTTTATAGCAGCCTGCTACTGAGGTATACAGATAAATGCCCCAAATCCAAAACTAAAATAGGTGTGAGTAGCAGCGCTTAACACATGATTAATATAAAAAAAATATATAATAAATCACTTGTGCATCTACTAATGAAAAATGTATCATAACGTCATATATAAACAGTATAAGAAAAAAGCAGTAATGATCAGTCCCAAAAACAGGCACACACTTAAAGCTGTTAGTGATGATCAGTCCAAAAGTTGATATAAGTGCACACTTAACCGGTTCAGCCCCAGCAGCTGCAGGCTATATCCCGGTACCGTTTTTTTAGAGCGGACGGTCGGCTATCTGGGGATAATGACCGATCCGGCTCGGGAGCCGCTCGGCCATTATCCCCGGGGGCAGGAGGGGACATCCCCCCTCCCGCCACCTTCTCCGGCCTCCTGTCCCGCCGGGAGACCGAAGCGACGGTCCGGTGTGTCCGCCAGCTCAGAGGAGACCTGAAGGAAGCCGGAATCGACTCAGATCGGGTCTCCTTTTGCAAATTCCGGAAGCAACGTCATAACGTCACTTCCGGTTTACCCGGCGGCTAACGGCGTCGGATTTAAAAAAATGACAGTATTCAGAATCGCTGTTTTAGGCGATCTGAATACTGTGAAGTGCAAAGGAGGGATGGGGGGGGGGGGGTCAACAAGGGTTGTTTACATTCCTTGTGATAGCAATAAAAGTGATCAGAAATTTTTTTAAAGGAAGTGTTAAAAAGAAATAAATAAAATTGAAAAAAAAAATGTAAAGCGCCACCGTCACACGAGCTTGTGCAGCAAGGAAACCGCATACGTAAGTCGCGCCCGCATATGAAAACGGCGGTCAAACCACACATGTGAGATATCGCCGTGATCGTCAGAGTGTGAGCAATAATTCTAGTAAAAGACCTCCTCTGCACCTCTAACCTGGTTACCGTTAAATTTTTTTAAAGCGCTGTTTTAAGTACCGGACTTTGTCGCCATTCCATGAGTGCGTGCAATTTTCATCTGTAACATGTATGGTATCTAGTTACTCGGCGTAACATCCTCTTTCACAATATACAAAAAAATTGGGCTAACTTTACTGTTGTCTTATTTTTGAAAAGATCGCTGCGCAAATACCGTGTGACAAAAAGTATTGCAATGGTCGCCATTTTATTCTCTAGGGTGTTTGTTAAAAAAAATATATAATGTTTGGGGGTTCTAAGTAATTTTCTAACCAACAAATGTAAAAAAGGGCCCCGGTTGGTAAGTGGTTAAACATCACCACTGAACATGGAGAGAATGTATTCTAAAGATTGATCTAATGATCCATCTCCAAAGACGCAGACCCCTGTGTAGTGCTGGTGAAGGGACAAGAGCCCCTTCTGCCTGAAAATGGCAGCAACAAGGTCATTTACGCTTGACACTTGGATATCTGAGATCTTTCCTCTAGCCATACGGAATACTGCTTCCGAGTTACTGGCCACCCTGAGGAAATCCTATCCAGATGAACTGGAGAGTAAGACAACATGTCCCTCACTATTTGGAAGACCCAAGGGAAGGGTCTGCCCAGGTCTTGGATTGGTTTACCAAGATATGCAAAGGTAATTTGGCATATGTATGCCAAAGAGTGAGGACATGTTTGAGCCTACCTACCACTTAATTCCCTGTCTAGGATTACTTGCATATGATTTGATCGTTTCACCGGGGAACAGAGGATTCCATCCTTAATTCTGCACGGTCTTCTATGTTCTAATATGCCTGAAGTTTGGAGTAGGTCCGTATCTTAAACAGGGTTTAAAACACTAAAAGTGAGGTCTCCAGATGAGTCTTTACTTCGTGATCTTCAGCCTCTAGGTATACCTTGTGTAAGTTTGGATGATGCCGCTGTGTGAGGTTTTAGACCTCAGGAAGGTGATTAGGAGGATCCTGACTCCGCAACTGTACCTGAGGATATCCTGGCCTGCAGACCACTATTATCCGTCTTGCTACTGCATGAATGTGGACTCTGATAAGGAGCCTGGAGACCGAGATGGATATACCCATTGGACCAAGGGATGGTGAAAATTAAGTGCACGTGAGGTGTGCAAACATGTCCACTATATGCACACTGTTCCTGTGATGCTGCTGATATGCTGTACAGTATCTTGCAATAAAAGGACTCTGGATCCTGGGTTGGTACGCGATCCTTCCCTCTTTTCCTTAGACCAAGGAATGCCACAGCTTGGAACGAGCTATTAATGAACAAGATATCTAACACGGTTGTCTTCCCGAAGGGTAAGACTACCGTAATCTAATGCGCTCCTCGACTCTTTACAGGACCATCACCACTAAAATGAGATTAATCTTCTCCTGTTAATGACTCCTTCCAGTTTGAACATTGCCTGGCTAGTGTTTTTTTGTTAGGCCTGAAGAGTGTTGAGGCAGCCAGCTGTGCCCGAACAAGAACACCTGTAGCCCTTTGATTTGCAAGACAGCCACTTCTGGACGTAAGGTCTTGAAACTGCCCAGAATTTTTGGCAAGGCTAACCTTTATCTAATGAACTCGCAGTGACACTCTCACACAGCCCAGCAAAGGTACTTGCAGGAACATGGATCTACCGAAGTGTGTATCTCCCCCTCTGTTGGGTCTCATGCCAACCTGCCATCTCACCTGATGGCTTGACTACTTGCCATGGTTCTATCTGATGAACTCGGATCTTCATCCTTCTTTATGCTTAAAGTCAAAAACCTGCTTTTGGCTAAGAATATTGGAGAGCAAACTCCTTGACATGTTTTCTTGAACAGGTGGTTTACCGATGAACCAGATGTGGTGCCACTTGACTCCAGCATTGATTGCTCTAGGGTGTCCTAGAGGGAATGAAATGCATTGGAGGGGAGGAACAAACATTCCAATGGCCTCATACCTGCACAGGACCCCCCGAGCCCTGACTCCAATGTTAATTTAGGTAAGGCCCTGACTCCTGTTCCATAATGTAAGGACGCAGCCCACTTCTCTACCTGAAATGGCCTGTTTGAGATTCGCACCCAGAACCTCTGTGCTGGTAGACAGAAGTGTTACTCCTGTGTGCCCCTGTGCTGTCATTCCCAAATTTACATATAATTTTGTCGACCGCCCCCTACTGGGTTACCTTGGTCAAATAAACTCTGTAGCTCCCTGAAAGGAGAGAACTCAGCTTTAGCATCAGATAATGATTATGGTTCCTTCCATTACCATTTCCTTCCTTCCATTACCATTTCCATTATGTTTAGCCCAGGATTAACCTGTCACTCCATCTTTGTTACTTTGCTTATCCTCTGGTCATTGGCGATTCACCATTTTAGAGAGGTATGTGTCGTCTTGTGGGATAACTCATCCGGGTTAACTGACCTGCCCGGACTAGTAGCTCAAGGTATACCATTCTGCATCCACGTGGCTGAATTGCCTCAACGGCCACCTTATTATGCTCTTGGGACCCAGGCTACCAGAATGATTTTAACAGCTGATTGCCAAGCGCTACTCAATAGTAGTATAAGTCTTCTTCATTCACATCCGTTCACTGTTCCAGTGCCCCTGCAAAGGATATTACCTTTTCTGTAGGCAGACGTCACCCCTGGTTCTTCAGATGGAAACTCCTTGACTGACATCTTTGAGGTAGAGGTACCCCTTAACAACTTTGTTTGTTTGATTGGCTTAGTACCTGAGGTTTAGTGAACAGGGATCCAGCAGTGTTACATCCGCTCTATGAGGCTGACATCACTGGCTAGTCTGATCAAGACTCCTTAGCCAACAGTTTTGAGGTAGAGGTCCCCTTTAAGCACACCTACCTCTGGCTTGGTATGGACTATTAGAGACTTTAGATCTTCGCAGTCTCTGCCCCATTTGCTGCCGCCTCTAGTCTGCAACTTGGCATCGCATCTTGGCGGTCGCACAGCCACCACAATCCCAGTATCGCTACGATGATTTGTAGCGAGCTCTACTTCGTCTGCCTCTCCTGGCAGTTAACTCCTTAGCGACTCCTTTAGGGCTAAAGAGGGCCTGTCTCTGTTGAAGAATCAGGTTGCTTTTCCCCCTTTGGCAGTGGTGCTGGTGTTGATGGCTAGGGAGCTTTGCAACTCCATATGCCCATATTGTGCATTCTTTTTTTTTTTTTTTCAGATGTACTTACCTGCCCTCACCTTAGTGAACATGGCTGGTCTTTATGTAAGCTGATCGTTTCTGGCTCCCCCATGAGCTGAAATACTAGAGGTATAATCTCTGGAAGTATTGCTAACTACAGCAGTAAACTACTACAAGTAACCTAAACGCAAATCCACCTGTGGTATATTCTACAACTCCTGGCATCTCCAGGCAGTCTCACATCCAGACACTAACCAGGCCTGACCCAGCTTAGTCTCCCAGATCGAATGCGATCTGGTGCGTTTAGGGTGATGCGGCCGCAGGCCCCTAAGTAGCCCCTATGATGAGGTGCTTGATTGGTTTCGAATGATGGTTTTCTCATGTTCCTGAGCAAGTTCTCTCCAAGAATGATCAAATATCAAAGGAAAATTAATCTGGGTGAATGTAAATCCAGATTGACTATTGCCCCTGGTCTAGTGATATGGTTGATATTAGGACACCTGGGCTGTATGCTCAAAAAAACTTTGCTGTTGTATAAATCAGTCTGTTGGTGACTTGTGATTTTTATGGTTCCCTGTGTGATGAATGCTAGTGAATGAGAGGT
The DNA here is from genome assembly GCA_018402905.1 of Glandirana rugosa. Lineage (NCBI taxonomy): Eukaryota > Metazoa > Chordata > Amphibia > Anura > Ranidae > Glandirana > Glandirana rugosa. Next base: position 8,435 of record BLSH010402547.1, on the reverse strand, counting down.
TTTTGTTGAGACTGACATCTAGTGGCTACTTGCACTCATTACAGACTAATCATCTGACTGTGGATTGTCTATATAACGTTTATGTATGAGTGACATCCAGTGGTCATCTGATATAATGACACCCAATGTGCAAATTGAATAAATAGCCCAGGTCTCCAACTCCTCCCTAGCTCTGATGAAATTGGTGATTAGCCAATGAAACGCGTCAGCAGTGCGTCATCACGCACGTGACGTGGGAGGGGTCACCTAGGAAGGGCGGAAGTGATGCACTGAAGATTGTTGGTGTCCATGCTGTCCTTGCTGTGGAGCCCAGCTACTGCCAGTTACTGCTCGTGGCCATTTTTATTGTGGGATCTCCAGGAAGCAACGTTCAGACGATGAGACCGCCTCCACAAGCCAGGTCAGCACTATGTTCGAAGTGACGGAAGTGGCGTTTATGGGGAACGAACGTTGGGAGTGAACAGTGAGAAGGTTCCTTGCCACTCCTTCTCCCCCTTTCCACACCGCCTATGGACTTATGGGATATCCACACCTGGCCGACTTGGCGAGAGTATTTGTGCTTTACTTCCCATGATATGTACCTCCAGAATACCACATTGTCCTGTGGGGGTTATCATAGGCCATCATTTCCCCATCCATAATTGGAACGCTGTACCATTCACCAAACGGGACTGACACCCTTTGTCTTACTTGAGTGCCTCCAGCTTCACCACTTCAGTGATTTGTTCCATCCTCTCCACTTCCTACCTCCTCCAGCTCCTTCACATCCAGCCACCTGGATAGCACTGATTTGTTCCATGGGACTGTTATGTGGTCACCTGTGAATTGGTGTGTCTGGTGTATGCTTGGAGATGTTTGAGCAGCTGCGATTCCCCTCCCTGTCCTAGACAACGTTTTCTTTTTAATTGGTTTTATATTTTGGTGAAGGTCCATTTCCTGATCCCATGTGCTTTTGTATTGCTTGTCCATTATCAATAAATATTTTTCATCTTTTCATTAATTGTGTTCCAATGACTGCTTTTCTTTGAGGGGGTTTCTTTTTTCTTATCCCCCCTCGGTTTTTTCTTTTTTGTCCATGTTAATTGGCCATCGGACTGCACTGTGGTTGCCCTTTTCACCCAGTGATTTTATGTTAAGCTCTAGTGGCCTCTATTGGGCAGCTTTTTGTATAGTTTGGAGGCTTATTGTTGGTTGATCCGGGTGGTTACCTATTTCTTTTTGTGTGAGCCGTGTGGATTCCTTATCGGGGTCCTTCTTTTCCACCATGTGATCCCATCATTATCCTGTATATACCAATATTAGATGTAAGTGGGATCAGTGTTTGAACTTTCACCCTAATTACCAACAGACTGTGGTTAATGAGAATGGCCTTTATGATTGATCCTGAATATGATGTAGAAATTCAGACAGCCTTTTCCAAAGATAATTGTGAAGTGGATAGGGAAACTCTGAAGAAACTGTTTAAAAATCATAAACTTATGATTAGATCTCTAAATCGTAAATGGGATATCTCATCCCTCAGATCCCATATTTCCAACAGGATTGTTCCTAGGGGGCTGAGGGAGAGCATTATTCCAGCTGATCACCTACATACACCTAGGTTTATTAATAAATGGAAAGAAATCTGTACTGATAGAGGTCTTAGTCTTATGCAACTCATCATAGAGGAAGAACAAGAACAATTAAAAGAAATTCAGGAAGAATTAGATAAGAGTGCTAAGCAATTGGAACCTTTTAAGGAAGATAAAGACTTTGAAAGGTTAAATGAGAGCCTCAAAAAAGAGATTGAGAAAGTCCAGAGAAACCTGAAAAGTCATAAGCAGGATACATTTAAACAAAACTTAACTGACTGTGAAAACGGAGAACAGTTTAATTTAGACAGGGAAAGAGGAGTAAATCTAGGAGGTCCCGGAATAGACAGAGAAATACATCCAGAAAATATCATTCCTCTACTGATAGCGATATAGAGGTTGAAAAATCTGTAGCTTTTTTAGAGGAGGTAGAGATAGAGGATTTGGATCCAGATCCAAAGAAGGTGGGGACATCCAAAACCAAAGGAAGGGAAGGAAAAAGAAACACAGATGTAAAAGGAAAAGGAAAGGAGGAGATCAGGGTATGGCAAGGTGGGAGATTGAGGAACCATCAGAAATAAATACCCCAGGAGATATTAAGCAAGATATGAAAGTGGTTAACCTATCCGATTTTCCCCTGAGAGATACTCATATCCAGGTCCTTAAAAGAGGGCTGTCCTCACCCTGATCTGCCATGAATGAATTTGATGTTTTCAAGGACATTACTATGTTCCTACGGAAAGTTGTTTTAGACTATGGCATAACCAACCTAATAAAGGTGGGGGAGATCGGTTTGATGAGGCCCTGGAAATTCTTACTTGCTTACATTGTTGAATGAGAACCTTGGGGATGAATCGGATGAGGAAGAATCACAATCAATAAGACGTGATGCTGGGTTACAGATTAGATCTACCAAAATGCCCCCGTTATCAAAACACAAAAGATTACAGCTCTTTCTGGACTTAGTCCAGAAGGACTTGGAGGGGGTAAATTGGAACTGGCGAGGTAGTGACAATATGTCTAAAGATGAACGTAAGGCTTTAAAAGAATTGGAAGAAGCCCCTGGTTTGGTTATTAAAAAGAACAACAAGGGCAGTAACATGGTCTTAATGAGTGAAAGACTCTATGAAGATGAAATCTTTCGACAATTAAGAGACAGCAAAACTTATGAGAGACTCTAAGAGAACCCGTTTCCGCCTATTGTCTGTGCCCTCAACCATAAAATAACTATGGGCAAGGAAGCAGGCCTTATTTCAAAGAGGGAAGCTGACTACTTGAAAGTGGACCACTTCAATACACCAACCTTGTACATACTCCCTAAACTCCACAAATCCCTGACCCAACCACCTGGCAGACCTATTATGTCTGCCGTAAAAGGCCCTTTGGAAAAGGTAGGTAAATATGTAGACTCCTTAACAAAGGGCCTTGTCAATAAACTCCCCTCCTTCCTCAGAGATATGAGGGATGTCCCTCTTAAACTCCTTTCCATACAGGTCCCAGTGGGGCCCAGACTTGTGGGGATAGATGTGGAGAGTCTCTACACATCTATCCCACACTCGTGGGGAATTAAAGCGGTCGCTCATTTTTTGGAAGGTGAATATCCGAATCTTGCGGCTCAGAATGAGTTTATCTGTGAGCTTCTGGATTTTATGCTACAGATCAACTGTTTTCAATACCTTGGGGTCAATTACCGTCAGGTTCGAGGCACTAGTATGGGAGCCCCGTGGGTCCCTGCGTATGCATGTTTGCATTTGGGCTTATGGGAGCAGGAGGTGGTGTACCAGTCCCCTATGTACCTCGGCCACTGTTGGGTGTGGCTGAGGTACATAGATGACGTGCTCATGGTGTGGGTGGGGACAGAGGACCAGTTGGTCCAATTCATGAATGAGCTCAACAATGATCAGAGGAACATTGTCCTCACCTACTCACACCATGAAAGTACACTAGCCTTCTTAGACTTACAGCTAACCATCAGAGGGGCATATTATGGCTCAAACATTAAGGAAGGACACCACGGCTAATACCCTCCTGCATGCCCAGAGCAATCACCCTAGGTCCCTTGTCCATGGAATTCCAACTGGTCAGTTCCTAAGAATTAGGAGGAATTGCTCTAATGAATCTGAGTTTAAGAAGGAGGCAGGAGAAATGTACCAAAGGTTTAGAGAAAGAGGGTATCCTCATAAACCATTGAAAAGAGCTAGAAAGAGGGCTGCTCTGCAAAAACGCACTGACCTCCTAGGTAATTTAGAACGTGAGCCCCCTAACAGTGATCAATACCCTAGGATAGTAACCAAATTTGGTGCCCAATGGAAGGAGGTAGGTAATATTGTTGAGAAACATTGGTCAGTCTTGACCTTGTCACCCTCCATTGCTTGAATGACATACTTGTTCATTCCGAATACTCAAGATCCCCCAATAAAAGCAACTGGCTGATGGAACATAAACCTACAATGGGAATGTATCCATGTGGACATTGCCACATCTGCAAGTATGTACACAAAACTAAGGATTTTTTTAATTCCGACGGGTCAAAAAGGTTTGAGATAAAACAATTTATTAACTGCTCAACAACAAGGATAATCTATATGCTAACGTGCCCCTGCAACAAACATTATATAGGGAAGACCAAAAGAGCTTTACGCGTCAGAATATGCGAGCATATATCAAGTATTAAAAAGAAAGACGACGATCGACCAATCTCACTACACTTTGCTCAATTTCACAACAAGGACCCAAAAGGCCTTCTGGTTAAGGGGATCTATGCTCTGGATTTACCCCCACTGAGGGGTGACTATGACTGGATCCTCTTACAGAAGGAAAAGATGTGGGTGTACAACCTAGGGACTTTAAACCCATGTGGCCTCAATACTGACTGTAGTTTGCAACCTTTTCTAGAAAAGTAGTGTTTTAGCCCCTTTCTTATTTATAGAGGGGAGTTACTTGGTCACTATTGCTCTTTAAATACATACTTAAGCCCTATGATGATGTGCTTGATTGGTTTCGAATTATGGTTTTCTCATGTTCCTGAGCAAGTTCTCTCCAAGAATGATCAAATATCAAAAGAAAATTAATCTGGGTGAATGTAAATCCAGATTGACTATTGCCCCTGGTCTAGTGATAAGGTTGATATTAGGACACCCGGGCTGTATGCTCAAAAAAACTTTGCTGTTGTATAAATCAGTCTGTTGGTGACTTGTGATTTTTATGGTTCCCTGTGTGATGAATGCTAGTGAATGAGAGGTTTTTGTTGAGACTGATATCTGGTGGCTACTTGCACTCATTACAGACTAATCATCTGACTGTGGATTGTCTATATAACATTTATGTATGAGTGACATCTAGTGGTCATCTGATATGACACCCAATGTGCAAATTGAATAAATAGCCCAGGTCTCCAACTCCTCCCTAGCTCTGAGGAAATTGGCAATTAGCCAATGAAACACGTCAGCGGTGCGTCATCACGCAGGTGATGTGGGAGGGGTCACCCAGGAAGGGTGGAAGTGATGCACTGAAGATTGTTGGTGTCCATACTGTCCTTGCTGTGGAGCCCAGCTACTGCCAGTTACTGCTCATGGCCATTTTTATTGTGGGATCTCCAATAAGCAACGTTCAGACGGTGAGGCCGCCTCCGCAAGCCAGGTCAGCTCTATGTTCGAAGTGACGGAAGTGCCGTTTATGGGGAACGAACGTTGGGAGTGAACAGTGAGAAGGTTCCTTGCCTCTCCTTCTCCCCCTTTCCCCACCGCCTATGGACTTATGGGATATCCACACCTGGCCGACTTGGTGAGAGTATTTGTGCTTTACTTCCCATGATATGTACCTCCAGAATACCACATTGTCCTGTGGGGGTTATCATAGGCCATCATTTCCCCGTCCATAATTGGAGCGCTGTATCATTCACCAAACGGGACTGACACCCTTTGTCTTACTTGAGTGCCTCCAGCTTCACCACTTCAGTGATTTATTCCATCCTCTCCACTTCCTACCTCCTCCAGCTCCTTCACATCCAGCCACCTGGATAGCACTGATTTGTTCCATGGGACAATGTGGTCACTTGCGAATTGGTGTGTCTGGTATACGCTTGGAGATGTTTGAGCAGCTGCGATTCCCCTCCCTGTCCTAGACAACGTTGTCTTTTTAATTGGTTTTATATTTTGTATTGTTGGTTGATCCGGGTGGTTACCTATTTCTTTTTTCCCTAAGTAGCCCCAGACCACATACTCCCCTGCAGCCCTTTGCAGAGTCAGATCGCCATTCACCCCTGCGGAGGATACCATCTGCCCCCGGCACCGAGGTCCCAGAGCCCGCAGCCAGTTGCAGCACCCCAGGAGTCTCCGACTACCAGCAGCAAACAGACCCCCCTGAAATTGTAAGTGAGGTATAAAGGCATTTCATGCCAAAGTGACACAAATTGATACTAACAAGCTAAGGATCTATGCATAAAACTAACATGTAAGTAATAGCAGTCAGTACACACATCACAGTTATTAGTTCTGCTGCATCATTATATATCACATGGAATGCAATTGGCACTAGTAGGTTACCTACCTTAGACAATGTACTATAAAGGGGTATTATCACAACCAAGCATTAGATCATAAAACACATTGAATTGAGCCTGCAGGGACAAGCCTTGCTCAGTTCATGGAAAAGGTTCAGCACAGCACAGCACAGCACAGCACAGCACAGCACAGCAACACCTGTTATCAGCCTAATCATTAGCAGTCCTGCAGACACAACCACAGCCTGAACTGACACAATGGACAAAACAGGAGTCTTCACCTTGTGATCTCTGCTTAGTGGTGCAGGTTAATCGCATATACCTGCAGACTTCTAATCACATAACTGTAGCTGCATACTATGGATTTGTGTACCACGTGGTGCCTTACCAACTCCATGCCTTATGGCCAACAGGAAGTCCACTGAAAGTCCATCCATGGAGACATGATGGGTCTCTGGGTTCGTCACTACCTGGTAGTCATTCTTCTTCTATCCAGGGGCTGTCACACCAATAGGTCCTCATATATACCCTGCAGAGATATGGCTGGATTATCAATTTTCAATAAAAAAAATAGGGGAAAGAGAACCTGACTTTCTCCAACCCAATAGTTAGTGTACCTGGGGGTGATCTGCTAGTTCCTCTGTTTTGCTTCCATCAGAGGAAATGGTGACAAACGGCACAAGTTTCAACTAGGATTCTTAACGCAAGGGAGGAAACAGGATCGAACACAGTTGAGAACAGTGTCACTCAGTATGAGTAGCGGTCCACGGTGATGGAAAGACCTTGAGGAAGTCACGGCCCTTTTGAACCGTTACACTGGATCATTGTTACGAATCATGTCGGCAAGACAGCCTGGGAGGCACACTGTGAGGGACTGTCGGTCAAGGCAAATGGAGATTCTCAGCCTAGGAGGGTAGTCTCGAATGTGCTGGAGGTTCAAACAGCCTTTTTAGCACTTTGGCCTTGCTACACAGAATTAAGGGAAGAGACCAGTCTCCTTGCAGTTGAGCAACAGGGCAGCAGTTGCCTATATTCAGATCCAGGGAGGAACTCTCCCTATCAGCAGTATGCTATTGAGAAGTGTGAAACCCATAGCGTCTGGGACGGAAGATCACCAGCAAATTCAGGAAGCAGTTTATCTCCCAGCGGATTTTTGAACACATAGGCAGACCGACTATCATGCAAGCTTCCCAGAGCACAACGAGTGGGTCTATTTCTCAGGTCTTCTCTGAGCTGGTCCATAGGTGGGGCCTACCACAGACAGACCTCTTCACTTCCCACAGTAATCACAATTGTTGGGTATGTCTGGCCTTGTTTCCGCATCCCAAGGCGCAGGGGGCAGATGCTCTGGCCTCTCCTTGGGGCTGCAATCTAGCCTATATATTTTCCCCCCAACATCTCTCGTAATGAGATTCCTCTTGAGGCTGTCAAGGGAGAACATGGTTGTCATAGCCAATCCTCCATATTGGCCATAAAGTCCTCGGTTTTCTTTGGCCATTCACTTTAGGATACAGAAGACATTTCCCCTATACACATACGCAGATCGGGACTGCAAGCAGGGGTGCTAATAGGGGAGGTGGGGGGAACTCCAGTTGCTCCAGAGCAATCTCTACTTTGTTGAGTGCTAGAAGGCACTCTACTTACAACATCTATGCCTAAATATGGAACAAGTTTGCGTTTTCTTGGTAGGGCGAGACATTGCTCCTACTGCCCCCAGCTGTTCTATACTTCCTTTGGGCCGGATTGGACATGAGCCTTAGCCTATCCTCACTGAGCTTGCAAGTGTCGGCTATATCGGCAATAACAAATTTAAATAGGCCAAGAATCCTTCAGTCTGCTTGACTATTGAAGGCAGTCGTAAGGAATCAGTCACCACGGAAAGGAGTCTTTCCCAGTGGGATCAATTGGTGTTGCTGGATCTCCTGCCAGTTCAACCGTTTGCTCCAAAAGAGCAGTGTTTGGTTCAGGCCATTACCTGCAAGACAGTATCTATTGCAAGAACTTTAAGCAGAAGTTTGTCTGAGATTCAAGCTCTTGGAGCTTAAAAAAAAGACATATTGTTTTCTTTCCAATAAGAGTAGAAGTTCTGTCTTGTAGGTCATCTTGTATCAAAGGTAGCAATAGCCCTCTATTTAACAGACATCTGGGAATTGACTACATTTCCAGAACATCACACAGGAAAGTCACAAGAACTGGACGTTTTCAGAAAGAAGCATCTGTCCACAATTGCTCCTTTCAGATCATCTAATAAGTAGAGTTGAGCGAACACCTGGACGTTCGGGTTCTGCTGGTCCGTCCGAACTTTGGGACAAAGTCCGGGTCCGGGTCCGGACGGAACCCGAACGATCGCACGGACAACAAAC
>BLSH010402523.1:6276-19039 GCA_018402905.1 Glandirana rugosa | reverse complement strand
TTCGTTGTCCGTGCGATCGTTCGGGTTCCGTCCGGACCCGGACTTTGTCCCGAAGTTCGGACGGACCAGCAGAACCCGAACTTCCAGAGGTTCGCTCAACTCTAGTAGTAACAGTACTGGGAAACATATTAGGAGGAGTAGCAAAAGTACAGGAAGAAGCCTGATAGGTTGCTATGGGTAACTAGGGTTGCCACCTGTCCGGTTTTGACCCGGACAGTACGGGTTTTGACACATGTGTCCGGTTTTCAGTCTGCCTGAAAACCGGACACACATACCTCCGTTCTTGGGACAAATTCAATAACTCTTATTTTGTCCTGTGGATAGAAGCCAGTACTGAGCAGGTTCCGAGTCCTCAATGCACCAGTGAAGATTCCTGTCAGGCTGGCAATGACAAAGCCGCGCATCGTTCTTCTTTCTCCCTAACTCCCCCGCCTCTCCCCCACACTAAAAATAGAGTTACTCTACTCAGGGCTGAAAATAGGGGAGTGCAGGGAGAGTTTTGTGCCCCGGGTGTCACTGCTGACAGGAGTAGTGACAGCGGCATCACTATTCCAGTCAATCCTGCACTGGGAGCAGAGCCAGGACAAGAGGAAGGGGGACAATTGGGCACAATTTAATGATCCTGGTGGAGAGCGCACTTAAACTTACTGCACAGGTTTAGCACAGTACTGGATCGGCTCCTATAGATTCTTGACCAGTCACCTGTAGCAGGTTGCCATCAGACCAATTGAGTGTGGAGCCACAGTAAAGGGCACAACTCCTCTCCACCCATTTCCCGGCTTTGCTCTTCCTGGAGAAGATATGGGCACAGCTTCACCCTGCCTGCCATACAATGCTGATGTCAGGAGGTGTCCGATGTGTGTAACATGTGCAGAGGATGCTGCTGCGGCTGAGAGGTGAGATCCATGCTATACTGCTGCAGTGCTGGGACTTGTAGATCTTTAGTAAATGAACACAGTGCTGGGACTTGTTGTTGTTCCTTACTATTCAGATGCAATGTAGGATCTGTAGTTGCTCTCCAGTTAGAGTGTAGCACTGAGATTTGCAGTTTCCCAGCAGTCAGTCACAATGCTGGGACTTGTAGTTCCTCATCAGTTGCAGGGGCAGCACTGAGACTTACAGATCTCCAGCAGTCAGGTTCAGTGCTGAGACTTGTCAATTCTTACCATCTGAATACAGTGCTGAGACTTTTAGTCCTCCAATAGTTGGGGCAGGGCTGGGACCTGTAGTTCCTCTCCAATCAAGGCAGTGCTAGAACTTGTAGTTATTTTCCAGTTGGAGGGTACTACTGAAACTTGTAGTCCCCCAAAAGATGGGAGAAGTTCTTGGACATTTAGTTCCTCACCATTTGGGGACAGTGCTGAGACTTGTGGCTCCCCAACAGTCAGACACAACACTGGGACTTGTACTTTCCCACTAGAGTGGCACAGTGAGACTTGGGGTTCACCGCCAATTGGCGACAGTGCTGGGACTTGTCGTTTCTCACCAGAATGTGTGCAGTGCTGTGACTTGTAGTTCACACCGATTGGGGACAGTGCTGGGACTTGTAGTTCCCCAGGAGGCACAGAACACTGCTGGGACCTGGAGTTCCTACACAACTGTCCAAGAATAATGCTTTCTTTAGTGCATTACACAACCTAATCATAATAAGTGTATCAGTGCAGTTTAACCTGCAGAGCTAACAATCAGTTGAAGGAGAGAGATAGAAATCTCTGACTGAGGACCCCGCATCTCTCCTCTGGGAAATCCCATATTCCGCAGTGACACAGGTGACTGACATACACCAAACACAACACCACAGACAGCATGTAAATATGATGTCAGAGCAGCACATTTCCCTTCATGTTCCTTCTGTATATTCAGTGAGAATGCAGGAAAAAGCACCCAGCGTGTTCAAGGGGAAGGAGTGTAACATGTTGTATGACTGATTTCAGGAAAACTGGTCTCTGCAATTGGGGGGGTTGGATTGAAAAGACTGCATGTCCATTTCCATCAAATTGTCATCCGATCCGTCGAATGGATGATGAACGTATCTGTATTTAGTAGACCGGATTGGATTGAATGCCCAGCAGGTGCCGCTGACAACCACTACCCCCTAGAGAGCAATGGGTGGTTTGATCGGGTCTGCCTGAAAAACGGACAAGCGGACCCAATCAGTCCGTAAAGTGTTCGGGTTTGGCTTGAAGAAAAGGTGGCAACCCTATGGGTAACGGAGGAAGGGATACTTGATTTTTAGCAGCAGATCTGACTTTGTGTGACTCCTCTAGCACTGGTGATATAATCTCTGACCAAGCTTGTAGCAGAGGTTGAACTAAAGTCAGTTTGTCTTTCCCTTGCTCACTTTTCTCAATTAACGAGTGCACAGCAGCTCTGCAATCCAACAACACCTGTTGTGAATAGGCAGAATACTGCTGGAAAAAAGACCCTAAACAATGTTTCAGCAACCATCCCAAAAACCCTGCCTGGTACATAGTAAATGGGGGAGTGAAAACATCATGGCCCTGAGAGGTGCACTGCAATAGTAACCCAGAACAGACCTGGATCAGGGGTTGTACATTACTAAGGGAGAATCTGCCCTCAACAACTAAAGCATATGCTGTCAAAATACTTCCCAACAGCTCCTCCTCAGTGAGATCCTGCCAAAGTGAATGACACAAATCTTTATCCCCTATTGCAAGCTCCACACGACAAATAACCTTCACTCTTAGCATCTTGAAAGAGGTAGGCAAAAATTTCAAGCAACTGGCTCCAAGTTCCCAAGTGTAGCAGATCTGGTCGTTAGTGGGCGTCACGATTATGTCAGGATTCAGCAGCTTGGCAGACCAGACACGTAGCTACACCAGGGAACTGAGACCAAACAAAGGATATACTTAAAAAGGTGAGATTTATTAACAGTGCACAGCAATAAACAAACACAGCAAACAGTGAACATAAACAACACCAGAAAACCAAACCTGACAAAAACACTAACACCTACACTGCACACTACAGCTAGCTCTGGACAAGGGTACAGGGTAAACGGGGGAATCAAGGCGGATGCAAGGCAAGGGACAAGAAGCAAGGTGGGGAGAAACAGGCAAAGCAGGATCTCTAGCAGCAGGAAGGCAAACTGAATCGTGACGCACTGGGGAAAGGGAGGAACAGACTTAAATAGCCATCCATGGCTGAACCCAGGTGTGGCTCAATTATTACAGCTTGCTGGCTCTGGGGAGACACCTGCTGGTGGCCACTGAAGCTGCAGCAACCAGCCCAGAGCAGCACAGCGCCACCAGTAGGTGAGCTCAATCCTGACATATACATTGAAAATAACCTAGATCCTCTTATCGGTAGACTCCGTAGCACACTAAAATCCAGGGCCACACTACCTCTGAATCTGCTAGGAAGGATCAATATTTTTAAAATGATCTTTCTACCCCGATTTCTTTATATACTGGCTAATTCTCCAATTTATGTTCAAAAGTAAGTTCTGGGAGATAGACTAAATTATTACCCAATTTATCTAGGGGGGGGGGGGGTAGCCCGAATAGCCAAAGACGCATTGCAACTCTGGGTACTGGAGGGAGGTTTGGCACTTCCCAATCTGCACACTTACTGTCTGGCGTCGTAACTAGCACATGCCCGTTACTGGTTTTATCCGGAAGCCAATAATGCGGCTACGGCTTTGGAGGCCGCAATTCTCACTTTGTACGAGTCCCTGCAAAAGGTAATCTATCATCTGACTACGAGGAATAGAGAAAGTACTAGTATACTCTCTATGACCATACGTATATTTAAGATATCCAAATTGCTCCCGGCGAGGGATGCCAGAGTGTTTTCACCTGATACTCCTCTGTGGAGCAATCCAAATCTGCGAGAATTTTTCCGCAGGACAGACGGGAGGTTCTGGTTTAGCCGTAGGGTGAAGCTGATCTGCCATTTATTCTCAGGAAACACTTTCCGATCCTGTGCTGAATTTTGGCCTCCCCTCTATAGCTTACTTTAGATACCTCCAACTGTGGCACACTGCGGCGGCACAATTTGGACTCAGAGATATAGATTTACAATCCTCTTTACTAGAACGCCTACTGATGGACCCCTCGGATAAAAAACTTGTGTCGACATATTATAAATCCCTCCTCCACTCCACATCCAAGAGAACCCAACTTGTAGAAACAAAATGCCGGTATGACATATCAGAGTTGACGGAGGAGATCTGGCAAGAGGTCCTCCCTCTCCAGGTCACCTCGGTCATATCCTCTTGAGACAAGATCATACAAACCAAACTATTGTACAAGTCATATTACACCCCTTCCCTACTCCACCAGCTGCAGAGATTACCTTCTCCTGAGTGTCCCAAATGCAACACGGCTGATGCTACCTTTTTTCACATGATTTGGGAATGCCCGCCAATTAAAAAATTCTGGTTGGAGGTCACTGATTTTCTTGGTTCATTAGTACTAATACCGAACATATGTAACCCTCTGAGATGTTTGCTTGGATATATACAGTATCTCACAAAAGTGAGTACACCCCACACATTTTTGTAAATATTTTATTCTATCTTTTCATGTGACAACACTGAAGAAATGACACTTTGCTACAATGTAAAGTAGTGAGTGTACAGCTTGTATAACAGTGTAAATTTGCTGTCCCCTCAAAGTAACTCAACACACAGCCATTAATGTCTAAACCACTGGCAACAAAAGTGAGTACACCCCTAAGTGAAAATGTCCAAATTGGGCCCAAAGTGTCAATATTTTATGTGGCCACCATTATTTTCCAGCACTGCCTTAACCCTCTTGGGCATGGAGTTCACCAGAGCTTCACAGGTTGCCACTGGAGTCCTCTTCCACTCCTCCATGATGACATCGCGGGGCTGGTGGATGTTAGAGACCCTGCGCTCCTCCACCTTCTGTTTGAGGATGCTCCACAGATGCTCAATAGGGTTTAGGTCTGGAGACATACTTGGCCAGTCCATCACCTTTACCCTCAGCTTCTTTAGCAAGACAATGGTCATCTTGGAGGTGGGTTTGGGGTCGTTATCATGCTGGAATACTGCCCTGCTGCCGAGTCTCCGAAGGGAGGAGATCATGCTCTCCAGTCACAGTACATGTTGGCATTCATGGTTCCCTCAATGAACTGTAGCTCCCCAGTGCTGGCAGCACTCATGCAGCCCTGGACTGTGACACTCCCACCACGTTTGACTGTAGGCAAGACACACTTGTCTCTGTACTCCTCATCTGGTTGCCGCCACACACACTTGACACCATCTGAACTAAATAAATGTTGGGGTTCGGCGGGTTCGGCCGAACTTCGCGAAAAAGTTTGGGTTCGGCACCAAACTTGACCCGGACCCCGAACCCCATTGAAGTCAATGGTGACCCGAACTTTTGGGCACAAAAATGGCTGTAAAAAATTCCTGGAAAGGGCTAGAGGGCTGCAAAAGGAAGAAAAATGGGGATAAGTGGAGGACAAGTGCCCTGCAAACAAATGTGGATAGGGAAATAACTTAAAATCACATAACAAAAAAAAATGGAGGAGGAGGTGGATGTGGAGTAGGAGGTTGAGTAGGCTGTGACCGTGGCGGTGTAGGTGGAAGTGGCTGTGGAAGAGGAGGAGGAGGTAGCCAACACTGTTTTTTGTTTGTTTGTTTTTTTTCTAATTGTAGTAGCCCCCAAAATATTGAGACATATTAAAAAAAAACAAGTATACCAATGGCTGTGTGAGGCCGGTCTAAATGTCTATTCTGCACAAGGTACAGACAAGTCTTGTGGGATCCATGCCTGGTTCATTTCAATAAACGTTAGCTTGTCCACGTTGGCTGTGGACAGGCACCTGCGCTTGTCTGTGTTAACGCCCCCTGCCGTGCTAAATACACGTTCAGACAATACACTGGCTGCAGGGCAGGCTAGCACCTCCAAGGCATAAAGGGCAAGCTCAGGCCATGTGCCCAATTTGGAGACCCAGAAGTTGAATGGGGCAGACCCATCAGTCAGTACGTGTAGGCGTGTGCACACATACTGTTCCACCATGTTGCTGAACTGCTGCCTCCTGCTAAGACCACCAGCTGGTGGTGCTGTTTGTTGTGGCGGGCTGCTGACAAAGCTGTTCCACATTTCGGCTATGCTAACCCTGCCTTCTGAGGTGCTGGCGATGCTACAGCTGCGTTGGCCACCTCTTCCTCCTCCTCCCCTACCTTCTCCTTGTGCTTCCACTGAGCCCCCGGTGTCATTTGGGAATGCCCTCAGCAGTGCGTCTACCAGCATGTGCTGGTAGTCGCGCATCTTCCGATCATGCTCCATTGAGGGAATTAAGGATGGCACTTTGTCCTTGTAACAGGAATCCAGCAGGGTGGCCACCCAGTAATCAGCACAAGTTAAAATGTGGCCAACTCGGCTGTCGTTGCGCAGGCACTGCAGCATGTAGTCGCTCATGTGTGCCAGGCTGCCCAGAGGCAAAGACAAGCTGTCCTCTATGGGAGGTGTATCATCTGTGTCCTCCGTATCCCCCCAGCCACGCTTCAGTGATGCCCAGGAGCTGCGTTGGGTGCCACCCTGCTGTGAACACGGTCCCTCCTCCTCATCATCATCCTCGTCCTCCTCATCCTCCAGAACTGTGCCCTGGCTTGAAATTTTTTTTACCTGGCCTATGCTGGTGCAGGAACCCACCCTCCAAGCCACTTGTGAATGACTGGCCTGATAACCGTGGACATGACCCCTCTTTCTCCTCCTCTTCCTCCTGTGCCACATCTTCTTCCATCATCGCCCAAAGTGTTTTTTCAAGGATACATAGAAGTGGGATAGTAACGATGAGAACAGCATCATCGGCACTGGCCATGTTGGTGGAGTACTATAAACAGCACAATATGTTGCACAGATTTTGCATGGAGGCCCACTCGTTGGTGGTGAAGTGGTGCTGTTCCGTAGAGCGACTGACCCGTGCGTGCTGCGGCTGAAACTCCACTATTGCCTGCTGCTGCTCGCACAGTCTCTCCAGCATGTGCAAGGTGGAGTTCCACCTTGTGGGCATGTCGCATAGGAGGCGGTGAGCGGGAAGGCCGAAGTTCCGCTGCAGGGCAGACAGGCGAGCAGAAGCAGGGTGAGAATTCTGAAAGCACACACAGACGGCCCGCACTTTCTGCAGCAGCTCTGACATATCCGGGTAGTTTTTTAGAAGTTTCTGCACCACCAAATTCAGCACATACGCAGGCAAGGGATGTGCATCAAACCGGCTAGGCCCAGAGCTTCTACGAGATTTTGACAATTATCGCACACCACCAGGCCGGGCTTGAGGCTCAGTGGCAACAAACACTCATCGGTCTGTTGTTTAATGCCCGTCCTCAGCTGCTGCGCAGTATGGGGTTTATCCCCCAAACATATCAGTTTTAAAACAGCCTGCTGTCGTTTCCTGGATGTGCTGAAGGTGTTACGCTGAGTGGATGAGGAGGTGATAGAGGAGGAGAAAGCGCAGTAGGAGGAAGAGGCAACAGGAGGCAAAGAGAAATGCCCTGCAATCCTCGGTGGCGGAAGGACATGTGCCAAACGGCTAGCCGCCTCAGGCCCACCCGCCACTACATTTGCCAGTGTGCAGTTAGCAAGATATAGCTTCCCTGCCCATGCTTACTGGTCCACGTATCAGTGGTTATGTGGACCTTGCCACAGATGGCGTTGCGCAGTGCACACTTTATCTCGTCCCCGACTTGTTTGTGCAGGGAAGGGATGGCTCGCCTGGAAAAGTAGTGGAGGCTGGGAACCACGTACTGTGGGACAGCCACCGCCATCAGGTTTTTAAAACTGTCCGTGTCCTCCAGACGGAATGACAGCATTTCAAAGGCCAGGAATTTTGAAATGCTGGCATTCAGGGCCAGGGATCGCGGGTGGGTAGGGGGGTACTTCTTCTTTCTCTCCAGTGTTTTGGAGATGGAGAGCTGTAAGCTTCCATGGGACCGTGTGGAAATGCTTGGGGGTGGTGGCGGACATGGTGGCGTTGCTGTCACATTGTCTGTTTGCTGGGTGGCAGGTGACACTGGCACTGTAGAGGTGGAGGAAGAGGCCTAGGCAGCAGCAGAAGAGGAAGCAGGAGGAGGCCGAGACCTTTCTTGGATTTTGAGGTACTTATTCCACTGCAGCTCGTGCTTTGAATTTAGATGCCTGGCCATGCAGGTTGTGCTCAGGTTTAGAAAATGTATGCCTCACTTCAGGCTCTCATTGCACAGCGCGCAAACCACTCGTGTCTTGTCGTCAGCACATTTTCTGAAGAACTGCCACGCCGGGGAACGCCTTTCAGCTGTCTTTGGTGTGCTAGGTCCCTGGGTGCGGTGGGTAGTAGCAGGCCTACTGTCTAGGGGACGCTCGCTCCGCTTTTGCAATCTGCTTCCTCTTTTGCTGTGCTGGTGCCTCTGTGCGACCACCACCTCTTCCTCCAAACTCCACACGTCACTCGCATGACCCTCATTCCATGTGGGGTCTAGGACCTCATCATCCTCCACATCATCTTCCACCCACCCTTCACCACTGCTCTCCTTGTCAGTCTGCACACTGTGGAAACCCGCAGCAGTTGGAGCCTGTGTTTCGTCATCATCAGAGACGTGCTGTGGTAGTGTTTCCATGTCCTCATCTTGCAACAGAAGTGGTTGGGCATCGGTGCACTCAATGTATTCCACTTCTGGCTATGTGGATGGCCCACGGAAAGCACACCAGGAGAGTCATCAAAAAGCATAAGAGACTGCTGCATGACTTGGGGCTCAGACTGCTTGGCTGATTTACTAGGGGCTGAGGTGAAAGACAGATGGCATTGGGGTTCAGGTGCCAACTCTGAGCTTTCATCAAAGGACCGGGTGGGAGACAATGTGAAGGAACTGGAGGCATTGTCAGCCACCCAATCTACTAGCGCCTGTACTTGTTCTGGCCTCAACATTCGTTGAGCGGCATTCGGGCCTACCATATAACGTTGAAGGTTCTGTCGGCTACTCACACCTGAGGAAGGTGTTTCACTTGTGCGTGTAGCTGGCACAAATCGACCACGTCCTCTCCTTGCAACAGGAACTTCACCAACACCACCAACACCAGCAGCACCACGACCATGCCCCTTATTTGACGCTCTCCTCATTCTGGACGCAAATGTACTATGTAGCACTTTTTATTAATACAAAAAAAAAGAATAATAAATTCTTTTTTTTTTTAAAAATAGCAAAGTAGACACACTTTTTATTTTTGTGCAAGAAATGCACCGCTCACACCAGCAGCAGGAACCTCTCCCTACACCAGTATGAGATGATTTTAGATCAAAAATCTGTCCCTCAAACCAGCAACAGGAACCTCTCCCTATAGCACTATGGAATGCTTTTAGAACAATAATCTGTCCCTCACAGGAGCAGCAGGAACCTCTCCCTATAGCACTATAAGATGATTTTAGAACAATAATCTATCCCTCACACCAGCAGCAGGGACCTCTCCCTATAGCAGTATGATATGATTTTAGAACAATAATCTGTCCCTCACAGGAGCAGCAGGAACCTCTCCTTATAGCACTATGATATGATTTTAGAACAATAATCTGTCCCTCAGAGAAGCAGCAGGAACCTCTCCCTATAGCAGTATGATATGATTTTAGAACAATAATCTGTCCCTCAGAGAAGCAGCAGGAACCTCTCCCTATAGCACTATGAGATGATTTTAGAACAATAATCTGTCCCTCAGAGGAGCAGCAGGAACATCTCCATATAGCACTATGAGAGGATTTTAGAACAATAATCTTTCCCTCATAGGAGCAGCAGGAACTTCTCCCTATAGCAGTATGATATGATTTTAAAACAATAATCTGTCCCTCACAGGAGCAGCAGGAACATCTCCCTATAGCACTATGATAAGATGATTTTAGAACAATAATCTGTCCCTCACCGGAGCAGCAGGAACCTCTCCCTGTAGCACTATGAGATGATTTTAGAACAATAATCTGTCCTTTACAGGAGCAGCAGGAACCTCTCCCTATAACAGTATGATATTTTTTTAGAACAATTATCTGTCCCTCACTGGAGCAACAGGAACCTCTCCCTGTAGCACTATGTTGAGATGATTTTAGAACAATAATCTGTCCATCAAAGGAGCAGCAGGAACCTCTCCCTATAGCAGTATGATATGATTTTAGAACAATAATCTTTCCCTCACAAGAGTAGCAGGAGCCTCTACCGATAGCAGTATGATATGATTTTAAAACAATAATCTGGGGGTATGGTTTGACTATGGTGCTGTGAGGCCGCTTTCCTGGGAGCTCCGTGCGGTGTTGGTGAGAAAGAGCTGACAGGTAAAGTTTTACTGCCTCTAATTACATCTATGTCCATACCTGAACGGGCCCTGGGTACTACGGCCGCACTCAGGGGCTCGGACATCTCCACTTACCTTCTCCGAAACACAGTGGCCTTGGCACAGGCTCCGGCCTCAGCATCCAAGATGGTGCCGTCCCGCTCCAGTACCACAGGCAATGGCGCCCAGAGGAGGACTAAGAGGAAGGTTCTGCAGACAACGGCTACTGCCTCGGGGGTGACACTGCCCTCAGAGGCCCCGGACTCCCCTATTCTCTCCCCGGTGATGCCATCAGAGGACTTTGCTGCCTCTTCGGCCTCGGACTCGGAACAGCTGTTCCTGCTGTCGATGGTGGGGCCGCCCTCAGCGGCGGCTTGGCAGGATCCACTCACTCGGCTGGCCACTAAGCAAGACATGTCTGCGATGGCAGCCACTATTGTCAATACCCTGTCTAGGGAGATTCAGGACATAAAGCATCAAGTGGAACAGGTGGACACTCGGGTCACTGTAGTGGAGACAACTTCAGCGGATCTATTGAACAGGGTGGGGGCACTGGAGAAGGCCCAATCTAATTACAACAGGCAGCTGATCTTAATGCAGCTGGCCATAGATGATGGCGAAAATCGGAACAGACGTAATAACATCCGGATCCGTGGTTTACCAGAAGCCACCTCTGGTGCTGATCTACGGGCGACTGTCACCGCCATCTTCAATGGCCTCCTGAACAAACCCCCCACAGAGGAATTGGAATTGGACCGGGTGCACAGAGTGCAAGGCCCTAGATCTGGCGACGCATCCCTCCCTAGGGATGTACTGGCCGGGGTGCATTTTTTCAATATCCGGGAGGACATTATGCGCAGAGCATGGGCCAATGGCCCGATAGATTTTGATGGGACTACAGTAAGACTCTTCCCGGACTTGTCGAAGTTGACCCTCAGAATGAGTGGCATCCTGCGGCCTTTGTTGGAGAGGATTAGAGCCGCTGGAGCCACTTACCGTTGGGGCCACCCGTTCCATTTAATTGTCCAGAGAGGAAATGGGACATTTGTCTTACGCTGGCCGGAGCAGCTGCCAGACCTCTTAATTTTTCTGGAGGAACCTGAGATACCGATTCCGGACTGGCTAGACTTCCCTACCTTCACTAGCCAGGCAATGCCTGGGTTGGCCTCCCCGAGACCGCAGAGGAATAGGAGACGCAGGCAGCGCTCCGGATCCCGCCCGGCACCCAGGGAGAGGCCTTCTACATCTGAACAATAATGACCTGCTCCCCTCCCTGCCCACCCTTCTCAACGAGACCAGCTGATTTTTTTTTTTTGGAACTGACCAGGCACTGACAATTCCTGACTTGTTTTGCGTGGCCATATCACTTTGTACCCCCCTCCCGCTGAGTATTCT
Source organism: Glandirana rugosa (assembly GCA_018402905.1). Classification (NCBI taxonomy): domain Eukaryota; kingdom Metazoa; phylum Chordata; class Amphibia; order Anura; family Ranidae; genus Glandirana; species Glandirana rugosa. The sequence continues at coordinate 7,364 of BLSH010402523.1, read as the reverse complement.
ATGCCCGGGCTAACTGCCAGTACAAGGGGACTTGACTGCTGCCTGATTGCCTTGGCCCCCCGGAGTGACGACTCGGGCTGGTCGGAACGGTTAACGGAGAGTCAGTTGAGTGCAGACCTTAGGCCCTTAAGTGTCTAATGTTATCCAACATAAGGTTACTAAGCTGTGACTTACACTTTGTTTATTTTAGTTGACTGTTTTATTTATGGGTATGCCAGATTATTATAATCCTCATGCATAGTCCGGCATAAGGCCGCCATCGGGCTCTCTTTCCTGCCTCCCGCGGCCTTGTTGTGGCCTCTTCCCGGGGGGTAGGGGGTGGGTCCGGGTGGAGTGGGGGGGAGGTCAGTCGGGGAAACATGGGAGGGGGGGTCTGGGTGGTTGTCGTAGAGTGCAGGAATATATCCTCCGGGTGGCCCTCCGTGTTCTCCGGGCCCTCTGTTGGCTGTGGGGCCGTGGTCCCCGGTGTCGACTGGGGGGCTGGATGGCGCGCGCAGGGATGCAGCCGCCTCCCGGGATACGGACGCGGTCGGTCGAGACTGGCTGGCTCCCTCCGTTGCTTTCTACCAGACCCCGCCTCGCATCCGCAGTGATTCCGCTGCGGAGGGGAGATAGCTACGGTTTGTACGGGTGGCGCCCACGAACTCGCTGACCCGAGGGCTAGAGGGGCCTCTGGCTTGGGCTGGGAGGCTTGCCACCCATGGGCTTCGGCCTTGTATGTAGGGTCTCGGGCGGCAGGGGGGAGACCTTCATCTCCCCTTCCCGCCGCCGATGCCGGTTGGATTGTTAGATGGGGACCCGGTGGCCTCTCTGCCTTGAGACAGGAATGCCCCCCTGATGCCACTCATGTTTTGGTGTGTTCAGGGAGTCAGTGGCTGCAAAAACAAGAGACACTACTAATCTCATCACTGAAGGCTGGTTAAAGGTGAGGGTAGATGAGGGTGGGCTAGATGGGTGCCGAATAGAGGATTTAGCTCACTGTTTATTGATTGTTGTTCATTAATTATGTTCTTCAGCTGCATTACTGTTATCCTGCTCTAAGTTGTACTCGCTGTATTGGTGGTGTGGTCGGGGGTTGGTCCTTCCCG
>BLSH010402522.1:916019-927799 GCA_018402905.1 Glandirana rugosa | reverse complement strand
TTGTGAAGCTTCAAGCTCTAAAAGCGTTTCTTGCAGGTCAGCGGAATGAAATTGTGGAAAAGGCTATTTGTTATGCAACTACCACTTGTGAGGAAATGGGCATTTCTATGGAGAGAAGAGGGAGAGTAAAGCTCAGGAAATTAATGCCAGGAGAGAAGGCAAAGGATGCTGCTCTCACATTGTTAGACGAAATGAAAAGGGCTATGTTTGAGTGCCTAGATCGGTTTCACCAGGAGTTGGAAATTCGCACTAAGGCAATTGAAAAAATCCTTTCAATGTTTGCTGCTGTTCAACCGAACACTCTGGTTGTTGCAACAGAAAAAGATCTTCGGAATTTTACTCCAAAATTGACTGAGGTTTTTGACGAATTTTCTAATGAAGATATCTGTGTGGAGATTGAACGCCTTCGGAGGCATTTGGAAGCTGCCAAGATCAGTATTGAAGAGGCAAAGAAATGGACAATTTTGCAGTTCCTGCAGTTCATTGTTAAGTGGGATTTTTGTGAATCTTTGCCTAACCTGTCTCTGTGTTTTAGATTCTTTTTGACTCTCTGTGTGAGCATTGCTTCATGTGAAAGAAGTTTTTCAAAACTAAAATTAATAAAAAACTTCTTCCGCTCCACCATGAGTGAGACAAGATTGACAAATCTGGCCATACTTTCAATTGAACATGAATGTGCAAAGAAGATTAACTTTGATGCAGTCATTGATCAATTTGCGGAACTGAAGGCTCGAAGGCAGAGGATGTGAATGAATCCTTTCAATATAGACTGAGTGGTCACTTTGGAGCTTGGATCTGTTTTGTGTTTATAAAAAGCAATATTATCTGTCAGTAATTGTTAGAAATATATAATTATAAGTAAATAAGTTAATAATTTATTTTCCATTGTTTATTATTTTAAGTTGACAAAGTTTACAAATTTGTGCAATAAATATTCTTGAAAAGATTTCAAATTTATGTGGGTGTTTTTACATTTTTTGGGGGGGGGGTGCCAGATATAGGATCCGCCCCGGGTGCCAAATGCTCGAGGTACGCCCCTGCTGGAGCCAAATGGTACAGTGTATGGGACCTGAAGAGTGGATACTACCAGATACCTATGCATCCGGAGGATCGAGAGAAGACGGCTTTCATTAACCTGTAGGATTCTTTGAATTTAATCGCATGCCACAGGGGTTAACGAGGGCCCCAGCCACCTTCCAGGGGTTGATGGAGAACACGGTGGGTGACATACATTTGACAGAGGTGCTTGTGTACTTGGATGATATCATTGTCTTTGGCAAGACATTGGAGGAGCATGAAGCCCGACTTGAGAAAGTCTTTCGGAGGTTGCATGCCGAGGGACTGAAGTCGTCATTGGGGAAGTGTCAATTCTACCAGACTTCAGTTTCCTATCTAGGACATGTGGTCGCAGCTGAGGGAGTAGCCACGAATCCTCAAAAGCTGGAAGCTGTTACTTCTTGGCCCAGACCAAGTACATTTATGGAACTGAGATCATTCCTAGGATTCTGCTCCTATTATGCAAGACCCCTAAATGAGCTGTTGCAGAGGCAAGTGGATGAGGATTCGCAGAGGCTGAATGCAAGGGGCCCCAGAAAGGAGTCTATTGATCTGATCAATGGACACAGAGGTGTGAAAAGGCTTTTGGACGTTTGAAGGAGAGTCTCACAGAAGCACCAGTCTTGGCCTATGCTGATGCCTCAAAACCTTATGAGTTACATGTGGATGTTAGCAGAGATGGGCTGGGGGTAATTTTGCACCAAGAGTCAGAAGGAAAGCTTCATCCAGTAGCATATGTGAGCCGGAGTCTTACTCTCTTTGAGAAGATCTATCCTGTGCACAAGTTGGAGTTCCTGGTCCTTAAGTGGGCAGTAGTAGATACGCTGCGAGACTACTTATATGGGTCCACGTTTGTGGTGAAAACAGACAGCAATCCTTTGACTTACCTGTTGTCTACCGCTAAATTGGATGCTACTGGGCAGCGGTGGTTGGCCGCATTATGTGAGTTTAAGTTCAGCCTGAAGTATCGGCCTAGAGTGGGAAACCGATGTCCTATCCCGAAGATCATATGTCACAGATGCTGACCAAAAGAACTGGGTCCATTTGCCTCCTGAGGGAGGGCGTGCAGTGTGCCAGGGAGTAGAGCATCGTCATAGAGGGGTCACAGGGGCTGAAGCTGTGGGGGTCGCCCCTGCTGGAGTACCCCGATACTACTGTGATTTCACACAAGTACGCAGCCAAGAATTGTCTCAGCTGACCCAGAAGGACTTGAGACGAGATCAATGTGACGATCCACTGTGTAACCTTATTAAGAAGACTCTGTTAGCAAGGGATCCTCAAATGCTACTCAATAGTTCAATTTATGGCTCAAAAGTAGTACATAAGGAAAGGGAACGGATGCGGTTGGAAGATGAAGTCATATAAAGGAAAGGTCCATCCAAGGAACCTGAAGGTGTCCACCAATTGTTTCTTCCTGAAAAGCACCAGCTGATAGTGTTGGCCACCCTGCATGACGATCATGGACATTTAGGGCCAGATAGAACCTTTAAGCTAGATAGGGACCGCTTCTACTGGCCATCCATGAGGGCTGAAGTTGAAGGTTAATGTCGCTCTTGCATTCGGTGCATCCAAAGAAAGACTTTGCCTGGTAGGGCCGCCCCAATGGGCCATCTACAGAGTCAGGGGTCAATGGAGTTGGTGTGCATTGATTTCTTGTGCTTAGAACCCATCCTGAGTGAGCACAACAATGTCCTGGTCATGATAGACCATTTCACCTGCTATGCTCAGGCTTTCCCGATCAAGGATCAACAAGCCAGTACCATTGCAAAGACCCTGGTGGAGAAGTTTTTCGTCCATTATGGCCTACCCCAGTGTCTGCATTCGGATCAAGGCCAGGATTTCGAAAGCAAGCTGATCAAAAGACTGTGTGAGCTCTTGAACATTAAAAAATCTAGAACCACCCCTTATCATCCCCAAGGAGATCCACAAACTGAACATTTCAACCTTACCCCGTCGAATATGTTAGGAACCCTTCCCTTGGAGGAGAAGCAACATTGGGGTGACTACATTGCTGCAGTAGTTCATGCTTACAATAGTACAGTGAATTATTCTACTGGGTACTCTCCTTACCGGCTGATGTTTGGGAGGTAGGCTTGATTGCCTGTGGATCTACACTTTCCAGGCCTCTTATCGAGGATATGTCGATAGGCTTAGTAGAAGCTGCATATGAGAAAACTGCATATGAGAAAGCCAAGGAAACATCCACCGCTAGAGAACAGAGAAACAAAAAGAACTTTGATCTCAAAGTGAGGGTTTAAGATTTGCAGCCAGGAAATCAGGTGCTGTTGCGCAACTTGGGGGTACCAGGAAGACATAAGTTAGCTGATCTATGGCTTTCCCAACCCTACATCATCTGCAAATGATTACCAGGGTTCAGATTCGCCCTGAAGGGAAGACCGGTCCACTCAAGACCTGGCACCGGAACCACCTGTTACCCATATCTTAGGCTGATCGAGTATCTCCAACTCCTTGCTTTAATGCACCCGAGCCCCTTTCTTTGAGATCTAGGACTCGCCGGGCACCTGAATCTACCCACCAGGAAGATAGAGAAGAGGAGAGTGACTAGGAAGAACTGACCCTCGATTGGCTATGGGTCCCCCGATTGAGGATACCAGTAGAGTTTCTCAACCTTCACAGGAAAGTATGGATGAAACATCCCAGCCCAAAAGGGTAGTACCTCAACCATTTGAGGCCAAAAGGTCTATACCCTCCCCTGTGAGAGATACTGGAGGATTTAAACTAGAATCAATTGACCATTTGGAGGTACCAGATCCTGTGGAAACTCCAGTTTCCCCTATCCATGACATGGGTGGAGAGATTGTTCCTGAGAGTATGGAGGAGCCAGAGCCTGGTTGCAGTTTTTGGGACCCAAGCCATGGACCTGAACCTTTAGACAATGTCTACTCAAGACTAAAGCCTCATACACACGTTGCGACGGTCGTACAACATGGCGTCCAAAATCGTATGTTGGCTGTTGTGTCTCACATACTGACGCGCACTAAGCAATCGTACAACCAAGCCTAACGTGGTGACGTGCTACGAGCATATAAAGAGGAAGTTCAGGTGCATGTGATTTGTGAATGAGGAATGTACGTTTACACAAACGGACATTTCCGGGCGTTCCTGACTTCTTAGCATGCGTGTTTTGCACGCACAGCTTTGTTGGCCCAACTTCTCTGTACACATGATGCAAGAGTCGTATGACGCCTTGTTGTACAAAAAAAGTTTTCTAGTCTGCTCATCCAACTCCTGTTGTACGACCGTCGCACTTCGGCTGTTGTAATCGTGCATACTAAAGGTTGGATGATCGTACAACAAGCTGCTGTACGACTGTTGTTGTATGACCGTTGCACCATGTGTACAGGCCTTTAGACAGAGAATCTGTCCCCCTAAGAGACTGACCTATTTCACTTTGGGAGAAAGCTCTGATGAACTAATTTCTACTGCTCAACGTTCTAGCAAATGCCTGCTTCCTCTACTGAGCCTTTGGTAGAGGATGACCCTGTTCTGCCTTCTGACATGACTGGGTGGGCCACTAATTTATTACTGGCCTGCCATCAAAATGACATAACTTTGTCTGATGATGTATATAGTTTGTTGTTAGAGAATCCTTCTGATTGTTTGCTACTGTAGCTTCTGGTTTGTAGAGTAAGCAATTGTTTACCCTTGCATGTAATCTTTAATAGTTAATCTGATGGGATTGTATCCTGCCTTTGGGGACCAAAGACTTTCAAGTGGGGGGAGGATGTAGCCGAGAGTGGACTACAGATATCTGCATTGCAGACCTACCTCTACATTTTACACTGCTGCTGTGTCCCTCTAGTGTTGGGCTAGAATAACTTACATCATCCCCCTGTGCCAAGTGAAGATCATTGTAGGAATTGTAGTACCTTGAACAAACATCCTGGGGCTTTAGAACTATTCCTGGTCCACACTTCTCATCAGGCCACCTGCTACCCAAGAAAGCATTCTGGGAAAGACTATAAAAGGGCCAGCAGCCCGGCCCACGCGCTCTTCTTCCCAGAGCTCCATTAAGTGAGCATCTCCCTGCTGCTGTGTGAGAGGACAGCGGCCTACCATGCAGCAAAATCGGCGATGTGTCACTGCATCAGCCAGATCAGACAACATACAGTTCCTGCAGCCAGTCATCTCTAATCGTTCGTCGCGGGGTTGATTATTCCAGAATCGTTCTTCAGGAGAATCCTACGCTGTTCTTCAGTTGGTGAGTAGGGATGGGCCCCCGATTTGACTTGAACATCGGGGGGTTCGCCTGTTCAGTGCATCCCTAACATTATGGGGCATTCATGGGAAATTCGAGTGCCTTATAATTCATTCCAATTGTGGGGAAATGCCATCCACTGATTCTGACACATGCTTTGGTCAATCACAGTGCGCTCTGCTGTGAGAGCTATGATTGGCCAAAGGCAGAGTGCCTTTAGCCAATCACTGCTCAGCAGCCTCAGTCCATGTCCAGACTATATAAATGTACAGCGGCTCTGTGTACAGCGGCTCTATGTAGTGTGTTAATAACGTGGAGAGTGAGGGAGCTTAGATTGTGCAGGCAGTTTAGTGTAGCGAGTGACAAATACTAGATAGATAGCCGATCTGTATACAGTCAGTTAGAGCATGCAGTGCAAGAATATATATGTACCAGTGGTGGCTGGTGAAGTTTTAGGATGGGGGGCGCGCCAGACCCCACCCTCCCACTTCTCATAAGCCCCACCCTTTATAAAATCCCCCACTCCGTCCCCTGTTTTCCACTTGCTTCCACCCATAGTGTCCGAAGTATACAGCTCAGCATCACAGGACAGAGTATACATCTCAGCATCAACGGACAGAGTATACAGCTCAATCTCACAGATCAGGGTATATAGCTCAGCATTACAGATCAGGCTATATAGCTCATCATTACAGATCAGGGTATACAGCTAAGCATTACAGATCAGGGTATATAGCTCAGCATTACAGATCAGGGTATATAGCTAAGCATTACAGATCAGGGTATACAGCTCAGCATTACAGATCAGAGTATATAGCTAAGCATTACAGATCAGGGTATACAGCTCAGCATTACAGATCAGGGTATATAGCTACAATTATAAATTATTAAAATACCGAAAGCCTTAGCGGGTAGATTATGCTCATTGTGTGCATTCAAAGTAATAGCTATTAGGAGCAGTGAAAGGACCCTACTTCTTCTCGACTACCAGCCTCCTAATGTGCTTCACTGTATTTTTCTAGTCAATATTACACAGGCTGCTCAAGCAATTTATTTTGCTATAAATGGTAGGGTGTATAGCTAATAATGGTGGTGCAATGGTATTGTAATTCGTGCTAATGGCTACTAATTGAGATTAGTTAATTATTATTTGCACAGCAATAAAAGGCTATACAAAGAGAAGAGTGAATCTGCCTATTTGTCTGACCTGAATACATGGTCAGATTAGGGGGAGGGAGAAGAAAATTGTACTCCACCATCAAGGGGCCTTAAACAGCTCTTTTATGAGCAAACCTTAGATCACTGATCTCCACTTACCACTGTGGCCTTCATTCTTACAGAAACAAAGTGAGGACTGTGAGGGCAGTCAGGTTGCAATGTTGTGCTGGTAGCCTAATGATCTGTGATGCATTTTCTGAGAAGAAAGCTTTAACACAACATCGAACCACCAAAGTTAGAGGTTTTGATATATTTGCAGAAGTGTGGCAGGATGGGCATCGGAGTGATGCCCTTCCCCAGCTGCACTACTCCTCTGCAGCCTTTAGCACCCCAATGAACTGTCCTTTTATCCACTTCTAGTTCCTTGCTCCCCATACTGCTCCTTTTGCCTGTCACCAGCACCTTTGTACAAAATTATACTGCTCCTCTCATTCATGTCCAGCGTCCTTTCTCCCCATACTGCTTCCATTATACAGTCTGACACCTCTTATATACAAAACAAGAAGAGTGGCACCCCTTATATACAGAGATTGGTTTCTCTTGTATACAAAACAGTGAGAGTAGCATCCCTTATACAGAGACAGAACATTGAAAATGGTACCTCTTATATGCAGAGCAGTGGGACTGGTAAATCATGCGTGCAGAGAAAATGGCTACCAGGGATGGCTGGGGGCTCATGGCACGACACAGCACCCCCCCCGCGGGTGGCTGGCGGCCCCCTGATGGTTTCCCCAGCCCCCCCCCACGAGGTCCAGTACTTACCACTGGCACTGTGGTGTCTTCTCCTGTGTCTCGGGCAGGCATGCGGGCAGGCATGCGGGCAGCAGCGGCGGTGCAGTATCCGTTCCTCCAGTGCTAGGCATCCAACAGGATCACCTGACGCTTAGGCCAATCGGGAAACAGGTTTCACAGACCTGACTCAAGACTGGCGGGAAGGAACGGTAGTGGGAAAATAGCGAAAAATCATTTGATATGGTCACACAATCGGTGGGATCGGGGCGCAGAGAATGCGCCCCGAGCTCACCCTTTTTGAAGCCTATTTATATATGTAGACCATATACAGCTCAGTCAGTGTATAGTCTATAGTGTCCGTTCAGGCAGTGCAAGAATATATATATTGTGGCAGAGCATTGCCCTGCCAGGGTTTAGTGAGAGGGGATGGCCCAGGATTCTCAACCTGGCAGGTTGAGGGGCTCCAGATGAGTTGCGTGTTTAAGAGCAAACTGGCTTTTCAGTTTCCTCAGTGTTTGTCAGGTACTGGTATAGGAGGCTGAGATGATGAGAGGGCTCCCCTTGCGGCTAAGTGCACAGCACCCCTGGAGTTGGTGACAGGAGGTGCAATGCCCCAAGAAGCACAGGTCGCCTGCAGAAGGAGCTTCAGTGGTGATTCCAGGTGTGGTAGTACTCAGGATACACAGCAGAGGGAGACTGAAGCTGGTCTGGAAGTGCAAGCGGAGCTGTGGAGGAGATAAACAAGATGCGGAGTCAAGGCCAGGCCGAGGGTCAAACACATGGAGCAGTCCAAATAGTCAGGAGAAGTCCGAGGAACAGGCCGGGATCAGAACCAGGAGAGAGTCAGAGCAGGTCAAGGCAAGCCGGGTCGGTAGCAGGTAATCAAGCACAAGAACACAGAACTCAGGAATGCGGGCTACTGAGCTGAAGATAATCCAGCAATTTGTGACAGTTACTGGTGTCCTTTTATAGGCCGGTGCTTGTTGATGATTGGTGCATTCTGCGCGCCTTACGGACGTACGTACGTACCGGACGATCGTTCGTTAATGGGTGCCGTTTGCTACGGCGCCTGCGCGGGACCGCGTGGCCATCTTGGATACTGGAACCTTTGCCAGTTCTTCCATGTATTCTTCCCTGACAGTGTTGTTTAAAGTCCGCTTCGGGATCTGGAGCCCGGGGATCTCTTAGAGATCCGGGTGGGATGAGATCCCCAGTCCTGGGTCCAGGATTTGGGTTTATCCAGGACTCTGATTGCTCAGCTGGGTGGGGGCCTGGTAGGAGCAGTCAGGCCAAGGCTTCAGTGTCACACATTAGGAGATGGCTCCAGAGAGAGAGAGACAGGGGTCTCTAGGGGGTCTAAAGGCTGCAGGACGCAGTCTGGTCGTCCACATCTGCAAGGAGGCAGAGGTGACCCACAATCGCGCAGTGGCCAATCGCTTGTCAGTCAGGAGGGCTACTGAACCATATAGTCAGGAGAGCTATTGATTGCTTTAGCCAGGAGGGCTAGGATGTCTTTCTAGCCAGGAGAGCTACTGAACATTTATGAGCCAGGAGGCTGAAGGTTTGCTTTTGTACAGTGATGGTGGAACCCCCGTGTGGGAAACCCTTTGATTTCTGTTTTCTTTGAACTTCATGTCACAATATGTACCTTCCATAGTATATATAATGCAATGCCTCTAGTGTAGACTATATACAGCTAATTCAGTGTATAGTATATAGCGTCCGTTCAGGCAGTGTAAGAATATATAGGTACCTTCCATAATATATAACACAATGCCTTTAGTGGTTTCTATATTCAGCTAATTCAGTATATAGTATATAGCGTCCGTTCAGGCAGTGTAAGAATATATATGTACCTTCCTAGTATATACAGTTGTGCTCATAAGTTTACATACCCTAGCAGAATTTATGATTTCTTGGCCATTTTTCAGAGAATATGAATGATAACTTTTCTTTCACTCATGGTTAGTGTTTGGCTGAAGCCATTTATTATCAATCAACAGTTTTTACTTTTTTTAAATCATAATAACAGAAACTAAACAAATGACCCTGATCAAAAGTTTACACACCCCAGTTCTTAATACCATGTATTGCCCCCTTTAACATCAATGGCAGCTTGAAGTCTTTTGTGGTATTTGTGAATGAGGCTCTTTATCTTCTCAGATGGTAAAGTTGCCCATTTCTCTTGGCAAAAAGCCTCCATTACCTAGAAATTCATGGGCTGTCTTGCATGAACTGCACGTTTGAGATCTCCCCAGAGTGGCTCAATGATATTGAGGTCAGAAGACGGAGATGGCCACTCCGGAACCTTCACTTTATTCTGCTGTAGCCAATAACAGGTTGACTTGGCCTTGAATTTTGGATCATTGTCATCTTGGAATGTCCAAGTATGTCCCAGGTACAGCTTTCAGGCTGATGAATGCAAATGTTCCTCCAGTATTTTTTGATAACATACTGCATTCACCTTGCCATCAATTGTGACCAAATTTCCTGTGCCTTTGTAGCTCACACATCCCCAAAACATCGGCGATCCACCTCCATGTTTCACAAGCCTTGTTGACTCCTCTTCAACTGTAGCATTTATGGTTGTGGCCAAAAAGCTAAATTTTGGTCTCATCACTCCAAATGACTTTGTGCCAGAAGGTTTGAGGCTGCTCTCTGTGCTGTTTGGCGTATTGTAAGCAGGATATTTTGTGGCATTTGCGTAGTAATGGCATTCTTCTGGAGACAGGACCATGCAGCCCATCTTTCTTCAAGTGCCTCCTTATTGTGTATTGTGTATTCAGAGAGTCCTGTGTTTCAGTTATTTGTGGGTTTTTCTTTGCTTCCCAAACAATTTTCCTGGCAGTTGTGGCTGAAATTTTAGTTGGTCTACCTGACCGTGGTTGGGTTTCAACAGAACCCCTTATTTTCCACTTCTTGATTAGAGATTGAACACTGCTGATTGGCATTCTCAATTCCTTGGATATCTTTTTATATCCCTTTCCTGTTTATACAATTCAACTACCTATTCCCGCAGATCCTGTGACAATTCTCTTGCTTTCCCCATGATTCAGAATCCAGAAACGTTAGTGCAGCACCGGATGAAAGATGCAAGAGTCTGTCAGGAGGCCAGAAACTCATTGACCTTTTATACAAACACACTAAATACAAGCAAACAGATCAAAGGCGAGGGTGGTTACCTTTAATATCCATTCAAACTCCTTTTTGTCAAATTTGTGTGCATGTTATCAGGCCAAACTCACCAGGGTATGTAAACTTTTGATCAGGGTCATTTGGGTAGTTTCTGCTGTCATTATGATTTAAAAAGAGTAAACACAGTTGATTGATAATAAATGGCTTCAGCCAAACACTAACCATAAGTGAAAGAAATGTTTTTTGTGTTATCATTCATATTCACTGAAAAATGGCCAGGAAATCATAAATTCTGCCAGGGTATGTAAACTTATGAGCACAACTGTATGTATGTATGTATGTATATATATATATATATATATATATATATATACACACAATGCCTTTAGTGTAGACCAGTGTCTCTCAACCTTTTATGGCAAAGTACCCCTGCAAGTCCAAAAAAATTTCCTAAGTATCCCTGTCTCAAGAAAGTGATGGGCACTGATAGGAGGTACTGATAGGAGGCACTGATAGGAGGTACTGATAGGTGGCACTGGTAGGAGGCACTGATAGGAGACTGCACTGATAGGAGGTACTGATAGTAGTTAGTGGTAATGGTTAATGATTCTTATTCTGAATGGTCTAAGGATGTCAGTGGTGTACCCCAAGGTTCAGTGTTGGGACCCTTATTTTTCAATATATTTATAAATGATATAGGGTCTGGGATTAAAAGTACCATTTCAGTATTTGCAGATGACACCAAGCTATGCAGTGAAATAAAGTCCTTAGAGGATGTCTCCAACTTATAAGCAGACCTCAATGCACTGTCTATATGAGCGACTATGTGGCAAATGAGGTTTAATATTGATAAATGTAAAGTTATGCATTTGGGGGCTAAGAATATGCATACATATACAGAGAGGTATGGACTCCAGAGATAGAGAGATAATTTTGCCTCTGTACAAATCATTAGTAAGACCTCACCTGGAGTATGCAGTTCAGTTTTGGGCACCAGTTCTCAAAAAAGGATATCGGGGGACTGGAGAAAGAGCAGAGAAGGGCAACCAAATTAATAAGAGGCATGGAGGAACTCCGTTATGAGGAAAGATTACAAGAACTGAATTTATTCTCTCTTGAGAAGAAGAGATTAAGGGGGGATATGATCAACATGTACAAGTATATAAGTGGTCCATATAGTGAACCTGGTGTTGAGTTATTTACTTTAACCACTTGCTGACCGCTAACCGCAAGTTGACGGCGACAAGGTGGCTCGATATCGCAAACCGTCGTCATATGACGGCGGCTGCGATATCATGCACCGTGAGCGCGTGCCGCCGGAGGCGCGCTCGCGCGCTTACTGTGTTGGGGGGGCCAGGGAGGGGGTGCGGCGGACTCGATCTCCACCGGCTACCCGCGATGCCCCCCCGCAGTGAAAGAA
>BLSH010402522.1:896531-909811 GCA_018402905.1 Glandirana rugosa | reverse complement strand
GACCCCCAGGCATGATATTTAAAGGAATATTTCATTTTTATGTTTTCACTTTTAGCATTATTAAAAAACTGCTCCTGAAAAAAGATCAATTTTAAAACTTTTTTTACATTGATACATTTTGTGTGGCCACCATTATTTTCCAGCACTGCCTAAACCCTCTTGGGCATGGAGTTCACCAGAGCTTCACAGGTTGCCACTGGAGTTCTCTTCCACTCCTCCATAATGACATCACGGAGCTGGTGGATGTTAGAGACCTTGTGCTCCTCCACCTTCCATTGGTGGATGCCCCGCTGATGCTGAATAGGGGTTGGGTCTGGAGACATGCTTGGCCAGTCCATCACCTTTACCCTCAGCTTCTTTAGCAAGGCAGTGGTCGTCTTGGAGGTGTGTTTGGGGTTGTTATCATGTTGGAATACTGCCCTGCGGCCCAGTCTCCAAAGGGAGGGGATCATGCTTTGCTTTAGTATGTCACAGTACATGTTGGCATTCATGGTTCCCTCAATGAACTGTAGCTCCCCAGTGCCAGCAGCACTCATGCAGCCCCAGACCAGGACACTCCCACCACCAGTCTTGAGTTTAGGCAATACACACTCCTATTTGTACTCCTCACCTGGTTGCTGCCACACATGCTTGACACCATCTGAACCAAATACGTTTATCTTGGTCTCATCAGACCACAGGACATGGTTCCAGTAATCCATGTCCTTATTCTGCTTGTCTTCAGCAAGCTGTGGGCTTTCTTGTGCATCATCTTTTCCTTCTGGGACGACAGCCATGCAGACCAACTTGATGCAGTGTGCTGCGTATGGTCTGAGCACTGACAGGCTGACTCCCCCCAATTCATCCTCTGCAACAATGCTGCCAGCACTCATACATCTATTTCCCAAAGATAACCTCTGGATATGACACTGAGCATGTGCACTCAACTTCTTTGGTCGACCATGGTAAGGCCTGTTCTTAGGGGAACCTGTCCTGTTAAACCACTGTATGGTCTTGGCCTCTGTGCTGCAGCTCAGTTTCAGGGTCTTGGCAATCTTCTTATAGCCTAGACCATCTTTATGTAGAGCAACAATACTTTTTTTTCAGATCCTCAGAGAGTTCTTTGCTATGAGGTGCCACATTGAAGTTCCAGTGACTAGTATGAGAGAGTGAGAGCGATAACATCAAATTTAACACACCTGCTCACCATTCACACCTGAGACCTTGTAATACTAACGAGTCACATGACACCGGGGAGAGAAAATGACTAATTTTGCCCAATTTGGACATTTTCACTTAGGGATGTACTTACTTTTGTTGCCAGCGGTTTAGACATTAATGGCTGTGTGTTGAGTTATTTGAGGGGACAGCAAATTTACACTGTTATACAAGCTGTATACTCACTACTTTACATAGTAGTAAAGTGTCATTTCTTCAGTGTTGTCACATGAAAAGATATAAAAAAAATATTTACAAAATTTGAGATACTGTAGTTTGCAAGACAATTGCAGGCCTTGCACTCTGGACATTGCTGTTTACCGCTATTTAAAGGGACCCACCCCTCATACTTATTAAACCTGGTCTCCCATTAGGACTTAAGGTGAAATAGGCTGGACCGGGATTCCCTATTAGTGGTATCACAAAACACAGTAATTACTAGCCCACTTCAGTCTCATTCCTGCATTTGATTGCTGTCTGTTCTTATGTAAACGGTTATTCTGTAACTGAGATTCCCAGCTGTAATTCAATTGCTTTCAAGGATCTCCTCATCTGAGCCTTGGCTGTTCAATCAGGACTCAGCTGACCTAAATCCTGTTATTTACCTCTTTTCCTGAACCAGTATATTCAGAAAGTCGCTTATTTGTAGTGTGTTGGTGTGTCATTTAACTGTGTAACCAAAATGTCTGAACCCAGAGTGTCAGGTGGGTTGGAAGGTTCGCAGGGTCATGGAGGCGCAGATGAACAGGTAGCCCTAAGCAAACCCCAAGGGGCAGTGCTACATACATATTTTCTAGCTCCTTCCCCCGCTCTCCATTCTGAAACATATCCCACATCAGCCGGGGGGGAGAGGAAAGGAGGGAAGCCAGCAGCACTGTGGGGAGGGGAGCCACCACGGTGGGAAACCTGGGCAGTAGGGGGAATCAGCACTGCACATAGTGATTAGGGTGTGCCCAGGCACATCTGGAACACCCCCTGCGCATGCCTATGCTATATTTTAATACCCACAAAGTATATAATTCAGCCCTGTGAGCACCAAATATCTTTGCAAGCCCAGGTTTACCCTAGTAGAAGTAGTAGTGATATCATCACTGCGCTGACAATAGCCTATATAGAGAGGAGAGCTGTGGTAGGGACCCAAGAGGTCTGCCCACTGCAAGCTGCCTGCAGAAAACGACAACAGAGGGGCGGATACAAGACCAGTCACCCTGCACAAGGAGAGAGAGCAGCAGGGACCAGTCTTTATTACAGGAAGCTCCTCCACAGACACAAAGTCTCAGACTGGGTTGCTGCACAGACCTTGTGCTTGTGATGTGATCATGCTTTCGTTGGACTTAACGCAAAGATCTGTGGTGTGCTGGCCAATATTTACAATGCTACATATTGTGCCTCAGCTTCTACTACCTGTAGTGCTCCTCCAACCACCCCATGCATTTAAGTGATCTCTACTTCGCTTTCTGTATGTGATTTGCTGTTATTCCGTTTGCTCTTGAGACTCTTGTCTGGCTTGGTTGGATGCCATATTTGGGAATTTGGCCACTGATACTTCCATTCATTTTATGAATTCCTTGGAGTGGAGGAGAGGATCCTGTCATTCATCCACCCTTCACTTCTAGAAAGTTTTACAAAATGTTTTGCAAATGGAGTAGGGGAGAGGAAGAAGAGGCATGTGTCAGGAGACCACACTACTTGTAGTAGTAGTACACATTGTCTGTTCTCTACTCACCCTAAGCTGGTTTGCTCTGCCTCTGTCCCTTTTCTTTTTCGTTGGTGGGCTAACCTTTATTTTGTCACCAATAAGCATGCAAAAACAGCAGAGAGATCTCCAAAGCACGTCACCTCTCTGACTTTCTTTTCTTTATGTTTCTCCTCTCCACCATTCATCATTAGAGTTGAGCGAACACCTGGACGTTTGAGTTCTGCGGGTCCGTCCGAACTTTGGAAAAAAGTCCGGGTTCGGCTTCCGAACGTTGCCCGAACGTTATCCCGGACCCAGAACCCCATTGAAGTCAATGGGGACCCGAACTTTTAGGCACAAAAATGGCTGTAACAAAGTCCTGGCAAGTGCTAGAGGGCTGCAAAAGGAAGTAAAATGGGGGTAAGAGTGGGGCAAGTGCCCTACAAAAAATGGTGATAGGGAAAATAAATTAAAATCAAATAAACTAGGAGATGATTTTTGAACAATAATGTGTCATTTACAGCTGCAGCTAAAACCTCTCCCTTTAGAACTAGGAGATGATTTTTGAACAATAATCTGTCCCTCTACCTAGTGAAGTCAGATCGCTCAAAGCAGCAGTATGTGAAATCTCAAATTACTCCCACAATCTGATCGTTGTGTACGATTGTACTGATCGTTGTGTTAGGCAGGGTTTGATCTGCAATGTGTCACTCAAAGCAGCAGTATGTGAAATTTCAAATTACTCCAACAATCTGATCATTGTGCACGATCGTAGCGATCGTTGTGTTAGACAGAGTTTGATCTGCAATCTGCAACTCTAAGCAACAGTATTTGAAATCTCAAATTCCTCCAACAATCTGATCGCTGAGCACGATCGTAGTGATCGTTGTTTTATGCAGAGTTTGATCTGCAACTCAAAGCAGCGGTATGTGAAATCTCAAATTTCTGCTATCTGTCCTCAGAGCAACAGCACAGCAGTAGTAAAGTAATCTATCTCAGGATGCAGGATCAGATGTTGTTAAAATGTCTCTAATCTCTCCCTGACGCCGTCAGCTACCTCTCCCTACAGCTAACCCAAGAGCATGTGACTGCAGCATCAAGTGACTCCAGCTTATAAAGAGGCTGGGTCACATGATGCACTGGCCAATCACAGCCATGCCATTAGTAGGCATGGCTGTGATGGCTTCTAAGGCAAACCAGTGAAACGCTTGTTGATTGGCTGCCCTGCAGCTTCTCAACACGTGGAGTAAAATACCAGAACCCCGGACCGAACCCGAACGTTTTTTGAAATGTCCGTGTTCGGGTCCGGGTCCCGGACACCCGAAAGTTCGGTACGGACCCGAACGTTACAGTCCGGGTTCGCTCAACACTATTCATCATCTCTTTCTCCTCTCTACATAGCAGTATTCATCCTGTGAGTCTTGAAATCACATATGTGCAGCTCTAAATAATACATATAGTGATCATATATACAAAAATATATCATATTAAATCAGTGAAGGCATCAAACTGAAATTAATTTTAAAAAATAAATAAAAAGTTCATAGTGAAGGTAGTTCACAAACAATCATCAGAGAAGTATCCATAGGCAATTGAAATATACACAGGTGCTTGGAGTAAAAATCCAAAGATGCCGATGACCACCAGCATGGCAACCCCACCATCATGCATAATGTTAGTGTGCTTACCAGAGAATGTGGACCCAAGTACCTTATAGCAATGAGTCACACAAGCAGGGATGATTACACATCAAGTTTGGAAGTCCAATTCCTCAGGTGTCTCCAGTGTAGATGGATCCCACAAATCCCCTGGGTTCTAGTGGATATGGACCTCTGCTTAGATGGACCATGAAAACAAGCCAAGAAGTTGCACATAGTATAAAATCATTAAAAATACATTTTATTTAAAAATACAGAACGCTTACAACAAAGTGAAGTAAACAGTGCATGTAGTATGGAATGACCTTGACAGAACCTGGAACCTGACACGTTTCGTCAAACATGACATTCTCATAGGGCTGAAAGCCCCTTCTAATCACTCCCTCCTGTGAGTCTTGTAAGTGGAGGAGAGGATCCTGCCATTTGTCCGCCCTTCTTCCACTCACAGAACGTGTTTCATTCTTTGAGGACAATGCAAGGAGTTTTGCGAATGGAGAAGAGGGAGGGCAGGCATCTGGAATCCTTCATAGTTGCAGCTGAAGCAGTTAACCCATGCAGCTTCAATACCCAGATAGCAAGGAAAACTTGCCACAGATTTGTGGCAGTGTTGAATTGTAAGTTTGTTAACTTGCTGCACATTTTCACAGGCAAGTTGAACACTTGCAGAGCACTTGAAGCACAAGTTCTAGTTGACACTTTTCCAATTTATAGCAAATTGGCATGGCATGTGTCTAGCAAGAGCAAAGTTGCAGTGGTGAGTCTACAGCAAGAGCTCTGCAAGTCTATAGAATGAAAATTCAGCCACAGTGACCCCTGTGGTGGGATGACTATTGCACAACATAACTGAAGCAGAACTTGCAGCAGACTTGCAGAATGTTTGCAAAGAAAGTTGATCTGGAGTCATACAATGCGGACTTGCTGCAATAGTGCAACAAACTTGAGAAGCCTGGAAAGTCTAGCAAGTCATTCTCAAACTTGCAGCACAATTGCTTGCTATGTGGGAAGTTCGTTGCTGTGAAAAAGACTTGGCCTCACTTAAGGGTGGATTTCTATGGTAAGAGCCAGAATTATAGGCAAAAAAAAAAAAGTTTAACTAAACTTGAGCTTTAGGTTGGCAATGGCAGTACCTGACTTTCTGGTGTGACAGGTCCACTTTAAGTTGTCAGTGACCACACAAATAATACAGATACAAACCCTGTTAAGTGTATAGTGCAATGTTTTCAGATGTTGACATCCCTTGTGTGTTCTAGAATTCTTTCTAAGTCATTAGTTATACACGCATATATGTTAATCTATCACAATATAGTAAGTAGCAGACGTTGTGAAACCCCAAAGTTTCAGTAAACAAAGCTGTCTACATTGCATGTTCACCACTGTCACTGGCTCTAGGTAACCACATCCTCTTGTCAATGATATAGGAGCTTGCTATCTACAGCATAATATATGCACAGACAACCACCAAGTGCGCACAAAAGCTGCCCCAGTGTCTGAGCAACAAACAGTGTTGTATCTATGATATAGAGCTGTGAATGAGGAAGTCTGTGTCACTGATGTCATATAGTTTTCATGTGTGTCTTTATTAGCGTAGGGCCAATAACTGTAAACCACTAAAAACGTTATTATGCCTGTAAAAAAATAATCCCTAGATATGTAAACAACCAAGACGACTGACAATTGCAAACTTAAATTCATATTAAACCCAAAATCAAACTTTTATTATATTGCAACTTAGAAATTTTTAGATGTGATAGCTGCATTTCTTTACTTTTTTTTTTTTTTTAGACTTTTTTTCCTTTATTTTCCTCTGGTGATCCTGCCAATTAGTCTTGCTACACGGCAAGCTGTCTTGCAGATGTAGTAGTTAGAGGGTTGTGACAAACCATTTACCACTGACAGGAGTTCTTACATTGATCAGCTTTATTAATGTAAAATATTTACCCCCCCCCCAAAAAAAAAAAAAACTGTTGCAGTAAGTGTTAGCTGGAGTTTGGCTTTCTTTTATTTAATGTAGCTAAATCTGCTAGTACATCTAACACTCCCCTTCTCTCAAGCTGACACTGCTGCTTTCCAAAGGTGTCTCTGTTGTTCCTTCATCCAGAGCAGGGGTCTCCAAATTATGGCCACCAGTTGTTCAGGAACTGCAATTCCCATCATGCCTAGTCATGTCTGTGAATGTCAGAGTTTTACAATGCCTCATGGAACGTGTAGTTCTGCAACAGCTGGAGGGCCATAGTTTGAAAAATCTGTGATCCAGAGTGTAGGCACTATAATATAAGAGGTGTATCACTGGCCAGATCACCAGCTGAACACAGGGGAAAAAGCCTAAAAAAAGGAAACAAATGCAGCCAGCGCATCTATGACTGACACGATGCAATATATTCCATTTTTGGGTTCTCTGTTTATTGCCATTCTAAGTATCAAAGGGATTATCCACATACCAATATATTTAGTTAAATTTATGAGTAAAGCTATTGCTAGACTTGCCAGGCTTCACAAGTTTGTTGCACAATTGCAGCAATTCTGCATTGCATGACTCCAGATCAACTTTCTTTGCAAACATTCTACAAGTTCTGCTTCAGTTATGTGGTGCAATAGTCATCCCACCACAGGGGGCACTATGGCTGAATTTTCATTCTATAGACTTTCAGAGCTCTTGCTTTAGACTCACCACTGCAACTTTGCTTTTACTAGAAACTTGCCGTGCAAATTTGCAACAAACAGGAAAAGTGTCAACTAGATCTTTTGCTTCATGTGGTCTGCAAATGTACAATATGCCAGTGAAAATGTGCAGCAAGTTAACAGACTTACAATTCAACACTGCCACAAGTTTATGGCAAGTTATCCTTGCTATCTGTGCTATTGAGGTGTTTAACTATTTTTCTATTTAACCATCAATAAAACAACCAGTACACCAACACTGGAGACGTAACACAAAACCCAAACTCAGGAGTTTTGGGAGGACCTCAGTGATAGAGATTTATAAAACAGAAACATAACAGTCCTAGAAAAAAAACATTTTCAATCAAATTGACTGCATCCAATCCTCTTTGACAACTGTCAAATTTTGCTCAGCAACAGAAGCTTCTAGGAGTTCTTCTCAGCAACAAAATATGTTTATTTCACTTCATTAAACAATGAGGAGCAAACTGTCCAATGTCACGGATGCAGGTTCACAGGGAGACGCTAACCAGGACAAGAACCTTGTTTGGTGATGAAGGAATGGGGAGGGAGCACTTTGTCAAGGTAACACCAGTCTGCAACACCACTGGTTGCCAGTGGAGGGAGACTTCACCAAAATCTAGCTGGCTGGCCACATACTGGCAGTGCATAGGTATATGCATTACAAAGGTAAAAAATGTATAAAAATTCAAGAAGAACAACCAACATACAGAAATGCGGCTAATTGCTATGAAATAAAAAGGGAGAAAATACAGAAATAAACTTTACCTTCGGGACAGTATGGTTTATCCTATTGGTGGAAGGCATGTCAAGATAGTTTTGTAAACTTTGTGTTCTGAACACATTCCTGGATGAATTACAATGTTAATTTTTCATGCTGCTCAATTGAGGTATAGATGTGAACTAAATTCTAAACCTTGGCCAGTCAACCCTGGGAGTGTCACCTTATCTGCTGGAGGAGAGGTTCTCGTCTTCTGAAGTAGTTATACGGACAAGCTGGTTCCGATGGCTGGCTCAGGGTTAGGATTTCCCGCATCAGCACATCAGCCAGATCACAACAAATCCACACACTGCATTTCTGTTGTGCGTGGGCCTCTGTAACTCTTATGTTGGTCCCAAGGTAGTTCTGTACAACCAGAACATTCATTTTGTATGTGAATGTAGCCCATACAATTAAATGACAGAAGGAATTAGTTCTATCTCCCTGTGACTAATAATTTGGACTTTATTAGAGATTAAATGTGTGATAAACCCAACCAGGACAGGGGCTTTTGGAGGGGACTAGGTACTAGCCTTTTATACAGTGATTATGGCCCATGGAGAAGACTGAGGGTTTTGTCTGATTCTCCCAGTCAGAGCATGGAAAAGTGTTCAGTTCAGCCTCTGATCCCATGGAAAGAGCAGATCATTCTCTAATAACGGACAACTACAAGATGAACACTGAGAGCGAGGCTTGGATTAATTCTCTGAATAAAGACAATAAAGCTTCCATTCTGGAGTGGATGGAAAGGTAATATTAATCTTGTACAGGTTAATGGTCATAAAGAATATGGTGGCCCTCCTGTAGACTGGGTTGGAGAAGATCCTCCAAATATTTATCAACAACCTCCCTCAAGAAATCTATGAAGATAAATTAATTACACTTTTTCAGACTGCTGGAACTTTGGATGAGTTTGTCTCAGACTGTTGTAGACTGTTGCTGGAATGTCTTGGGTGGGGTGATTAATCAAAGCATTGTCTGGGGTGGACACTCCCGTACAAATCAAAGTTTGGGTGCCTGGCTGTTGATTAGCTTACTGTTAATTAGATCACTGCTAGCTGTTGGCTGTTCATTAGATGTACTGTTAGATGTACTGATAATACTGCTTAAAGTTAGCATTGTTTAGGGTAATGTGATCAAGCTCTTATCTGATTTTGTGTGGTATAAATTCTGTGTGAACTTACAATACAGGGCTCCAGTTTACACCTAAGCTAGTGTCGTCTAATTTGTGGGTTCAATTCTCAGCTATAACACCTGGTTCCTGGTTCCAGAGTGGGGGAAGCTGTATCTTGGCGGAGACACCCAGGTGGGGTGCCAGGCGGTCCATCACAAAATGTAATTCCTAAGAAAATGACAAAAGTTTTGTAGGCAATGGGGAGCCTTCAATATAAGATGACCTCACCCGCTGCTAATTCTGTAGCTGGCAATACTGGTGCATATACAGTAGGTCTGTTAGAAACCTATTGACACCTAGGTGCTAATTCAAATTCAAATTCTACCTATTCACTGTGTGCTGATCCCTATAGAGCAGGGGTCATCAACCTTGGGGCCGCGGCCCACTGCCGGGCCGTGGGCTCCCTGCAGTCGGGCCACGAGCAGGCTGGCTCCATGAGAGAGCCAGACGGGCTGTCGAGCAGAGATGGTGAGCAGAGATGGTGGCAGGCAGCATGGCAAGTGACATCCTCATCTAATGGCAGGCAGCGTGGCCATTGACATCCTTATCTGGTGGCTGGCAGTGTGGCAAGTGACATCCTCATCTGGTGGCAGGCAGCATGGCAAGTGACATCCTCATCTGGTGGCAGGCAATGGCAAGTGGCATCTTCAACTGGTGGCAGGCAATGGCAAGTGGCATCCTCATCTGGTGGCAGGCAATGACAAGTGGCAATCCACATCTGGTGGCAGGCACATGGCAAGTGACAATCCGCATCTGGTGGCAGGTGACGTGGCAAGTGACACATTCGGGGCTCCCGCTGATTCTGCATTATGGTGAGTTGAACTATTTAATTTTATATTACAATGTAATAATAGAAATAATGTGCTTCAATCATCCTGACACCATAACAACCATGGTGCCGTGATAATTGAAGCGCCAACACCAGCCCATTGCCCCAACAAATTGCCACGAAAAAATCGCATACCCCCCCCCTGCGCATTTCCCCTTGGGCCTCAGCACAATTTTCTTCCATGCAGCCGGTCACCAGTGCCAAAAAGGTTGGGGATCACTGCTATAGAAAGCCAGATGGAGGAAGTCCCACATTGTATGGAACCCGTTAGTAGCCACACAGTAGCAGTTATTCACAGGTAGGGAGGCACTGTTTCTCATGATCCACCCTGTAATATCATATCTCAATAAAATTACTTATCCAGCAACACAGTCTCTGAAGGCAAAGGCCAGTCAGGGGACTCCCACCCAGGCAGCCACCACATCCCATCATTCTCCCTACATCTTTTTCAAGGTAGTAGGGTGGAATTGTTACTTATGGCACATGTCACTCAGCTGTATGTATTCTGACTCCTAACTGTTGTAATGGCAACTTATCCCTTGTTGAGACCTCTATGCCTGGCCTGTATAAGCAGATATGATCACCGCAGACAGTTCTCATCAGATAGTGACTCACCAAATACCGATTTCTTCCATGAGCGTTTATTCATTGGAATAGCAGGTACAGCATACAACAAACGTGACAGATGGTCGAAAGATGGTAACTGCAGGTCAAAACATAGTAATGTGTCCTAGGATGCGAGTAGATTGAGTGAGGCCTTCTAGCATGTGGCCATATTCTTTACCTCATGAGAGAGAGGACACAGGAAGAGGAAATAGAATAGCAGAGTGCACCAGGAACCGGAAGTTACAGAGTAGAGTGAACTAGGAAGAGGAAATAGCTCACAGAGGATGGGAGGTACACACTTAGAAAATACAATAGAAAGGTGTAATATCCAAAAGAACCACAAGATGGCATTGTAATAACCAACTATAAAAACATTACTATAGCTGCATATTTATGTTACATGGAAATCTTGTAACGGAACAGTATGCACCACTGCACATTGCAATTTGTTATTGTGTAAAAAGGCAAACATGTATGATGTAAACAGGTCACATAGAAAACAAACATCTTCAAAATTCCATAATTTTTGGAAACCGTGGATTAGACATTGTCTGCCACCAGACTTCAAAAAACGGGTACTTTTACCACGGTAAAAGGAACTCAATCCTACGTTCTTATCAATATCCTATTGGGGATAGCTCTGCCTTGGGGGGCCCTTTCTCTACTCCTCCCACTCTTTCCTGTCTTTTCTTGCTTCTTTTTATACATCCTTTCATTTATTATGCATATTACCTTTTCTCTTGTGTTTGGATAGCAATATCTAAGTCTAATGATATAACTAGGCCATAACTTAATAGTAGAATGGACATAATGTCCTACTTTTGTGAGATAATTGATTGTATACTAGTCTAGACTGAGTTTGTATACAAAAATTTGACTTTTAAATAGCTTGTTAAGTTATTGCATATAGTTTCCATTTGATTTTAGTTGCACAGGTTATCATCGGATAGGCCGTGTACATCTAGTATTGTCCTTACTTGTACTATACTTATCTCAACATGATGGTATTTTCTTTTTTATTCTTTATATAATAAATGTTATGTTACCTGATGATATTTTCAATAAAACAATTTTAACATGAAAAACGACACAGCTCAATGCACCTTGTGTGAATGAGCCCTAAGTGCTGCCAGTCAGACTTCACAGCTCTGAGGCTAGAAAGGATGACTTTACACATATATTGCAGTCAGATGTTGGTCAAACATTGCACAACAAGAGAAATGGGAAATTAAACATTTTGTAACTATGTGATTTGTACATTACTGTAATATATGAGTGTATTATGCAAAGATGGCACTGATTTATCTTTTTTCTCACGGCACCCCTCTAGACATTACTGGGAGCATATAATGTGGGAATTTTTTTTCTAGGTTTAAGATACTTAGAATAAAAACATAAAACCAGTGGGTAAGTTGCTGACTGATTAAGGTACAGTAACTTGCAGTGGCGTTGGGAGGGTGTGGCCTCCTAGGGCCATGACCCCCCAATTTTGTTCTGGTTCCCCCCATGTGCCCCCCCTGCTAAAATAGGCTGCTGGGCAGTCCAGGAGAAGAGAGAGCTTTACACTGTTACTGCAGCCCTTGCTAGTTGCTACCCAGTGACTCAGTGTGCATAGGGGGGCCCTGCAGCCTCCCCCCTCCTATCCCTGTCACTGACTGTAGAAGCAGCACTAACTAACCAAGCAGCCTCAAACTATAGGAACGGCTGCTGGCTGGCCACAGGGCAAAACATAGTTAACAGCAGGAGCTGATCTGCCTCTCGCCAGTTACTGAGCCAATGGGCGCTGCTGTAACCCTCCCCCTTCTCAAGCCGCCAAATTTGTTTGAGCAGATTAGAATACTGATGTCATGCTGGAGCCGGGAGAAGGAGCCAAGCTGCCGTGGGGACTGGGGAGGGGACGGAGAATGAGTAGAACTGAGCAGGAGAGGCATCGATTTACATTAAGGTAATGTAAAGAATGTGCACAGGAAGAGGTTTATTGCAAGGGCTTTTCTCTTTATTCGCTCAGTATTTTCTGATGCATCTCTTTCTCCCTCCCTCCTCTTTCCTCCTGTCTCTCCCCCTCTCCTCTCTTTCTTTTCTCTTTATGTCTAGTTAGTGAGCTGTGGATGTGATGTGTGGATGCATGTGATGTATGGCTGTGATGTGTGGATGCATGTGATATGTGGATGTGATGTGTGGATGCATGTGATGTGTGGCTGTGATGTGTGTGGATGCATGTGATGTGTGTGGATGCATGTGATATGTGGATGTGATGTGTGGCTGTGATGTGTGGCTGTGATGTGTGTGGATGCATGGCTGTGATGTGTGAATGCATGTGATGTGTGGCTGTGATGTGTGTGGATGCATGTGATTTGTGGCTGTGATGTGTGGATGTGATGTGTGTGGATGCATGTGATGTGTGGCTGTGATGTGTGGATGTGATGTGTGTGGATGTGATGTCACCAGTCCAGTGGAAACATGTGGCTGCCTGGACTGGGCCTCAGGCCTAGTTGGTGCGTGCGGCCTGGGCCTTCCCCTTCAAAGTCGCCTCTGCCTGGTTGGTCCCTGGACACTGGACAAGTGAGAGAGTGAGAGTGACTCACTCTCTCACCTGTCCAGGAACCAACCATGGTGGTGACAGGAAGGTGATGGTGGTGACGGGGGGGGGGGTAATTGTCGGTGTGTAGTGTACGTAGGTGTGTGTAGTGTAGGTGTGT
>BLSH010402522.1:867699-894768 GCA_018402905.1 Glandirana rugosa | reverse complement strand
GTATTTTTTGATAACATACTGCATTCATCTTGCCAATTTTGACCAAATTTCCTGTGCCTTTGTAGCTCACACATCCCCAAAACATCAGCGATCCACCTCCGTGTTTCACAGTAGGAATGGTGTACCTTTCATCATAGGCCTTGTGACGGTTGTGGCCATTTATGCGTTTAGCGTTTATGGTTGTGACCAAAAAGCTAAATTTTGGTCTCATCACTCCAAACGACTTTGTGCCAGAAGGTTTGAGGCTTGTCTCTGTGCTGTTTGGCGTGTTATAAGTGGGATACTTTGTGGCATTTGTCTAATAATGGCTTTCTTCTGGCGACTCGACCATGCAGCCCATCTTTCTTCAAGTGCCTCCTTATTGTGCATCTTGAAACAGCCACACCACATGTTTTCAGAGAGTCCTGTGTTTTATTTGAAGTTATTTGTGAGTTTTTCTTGCATCCCGAACAATTTTGCTGGCAGTTGTGGCTGGAATTTTGGTTGGTCTACCAGACCGTGGTTTGATTTCAACAGAACCCCTCATTTTCCACTTCTTGATTAGAGTTTGAACACTGCTGATTGGCATTCTCAATTCCTTGGATATCTTTTTATATCCCTTTCCTGTTTTATACAGTCTAGAAACTCATTGACCTTTTATACACACACACTAATTACAAGCAAACAGATCACAGGTGAGGATGGTTAACTTTAAAAGCCATTAAAACCCCTTTGTGTCAAAGAGTGTGCATATTATCAGGCCAAAATCACCAGGGTATGTAAACTTTTGATCAGGGTTATTTGGGTAGTTTCTGTTGTCATTATGATTTAAAAAGAGTAAACACAGTTAATTGATAATAAATGGCTTCAGCCAAACACTAACCATGAGTGAAAGAAATGTTTTTATATTATCATTCATATTCTCTGAAAAATAGCCAAGAAATCATAAATTATGCCAGGGTATGTAAACGTATGATTGTAGGACTATTGTTACCTTACAAATGAGACGTAGGTAAAAGTAAAACTCCAGCATGGATGTTTTTCCTCCTTAACTACGCCCAATCCCTTCCCTAAAGCACCCTCCTCATTGTTAAAAGAGAAAAAAAAACTATACAAGTTATTTTAGATCAATCTTCTTGCTGGTCTGGTGACATCACAACTTTTTTCATTCATTCCTCCTGGACTGAGCAGCACATGCAGCAGATGCATGAGCATTGCTCAGTCCTGGAGTATTGTGAGGCTAGCCTGTGTGGTGAAGCAACCCCCCCAGAGAATCACAGGAAATGGGTAAAATGACATGACTGATTTTCTGCTCAAAGAGCCCTGGTGGCACTAGATGAAGGTGGAAGCCAGGAATATCGCTGGAGGGTGAAGAGGATAAGTAGAATTTTGCAATTGTTTTTTTTTGTTGTTGTTTAACAGGGTACAAAAAAAACTGGAGTTCTCATTCAACATTATGCTGTTAGCCAAAGCACAGACAATTCAGATCCTGCAAATTTTGTAGACAAAGCGTGCTTCCTCCGTGATCCCTGTGCTGTAACCCATAGGGAGTTCATCTTGCAATAGATGATTGCTAAAGGGGATGTAATTTATTTGGGCACACTTACATGGGCATGTGGCTGCTCCCCCCCCCCTTTTTGATTTTGAGCATGGATATTCACGCAGTTTAGTTAAATGGTAGTTTTTATATTTGTTGCACTGTCTCTGTCTAAGAATTTTCCTTACCTGGGTGCAAAGGTGATTCAGTGGCCAATCGGATTGTTCAGGATTTTCTGGAGGGCCTGAGGGCACATTATAAAAGGGGCTGGAGTCCAGGTGAGGCCCTCTTTGGATCATCAGCGCAAGAAGAGCTAAGGTACCTGTACCTGTGTCATGGAGGGTCTGGTACGCCGCATGCTGGAGATGGCACAGACGAGCAGTGGGGAGGAGTGGCTGAAGACATGCCTCCAAATGGCTCCAAGTGAGGAGACTCAGCCTACAAGGGAGGAAGAATCCGGTGGGTCAGGGGCCCCGGTGTCTGTGAGTGGTCGCGGTAGGAGGAGTACCCCCGGGAGGCAGCCATCCAGGTCCCAGCTTTCTCGCTGCTGCAGGCCGCCGGAGCGCAGCATGGAGCCGGTGATGGAGGCAAAAGGGGAGTTGCACGGCGCTGGCGAGGATGCGTCTGGCATTGAAAGAGGTGCGCGGCTCGGCCAGCGTAACAGGAGGAAGAGTCGAGCCTATTCCCCTACACCTTTGGGGAGCAGCGGGAGGTCCCGGACATGCGGTTCGCCTCCCAGAAGACAGAGTCCTCCTTCGAGCCAGGGGAGGGTTGTTATAGGAGTGGAGTCTATGCAGCCACGTGTGTCACAGCCAAGTGCCTCAGCTACTACTGCGCCTGTCAGTAATGTGCAGCCTGTCCTGTTGGATAGTGAAGCACAGTCGCAGGCTGGTTTGCAGGGTGAGTTTTCTAATGTAAAAATGTTACATGATTTAGTTGGTACCCTGTTTAAAATAGCTAATGTTTTCTCTAGTAATTCCTCTGATGGGAACTCTTTTCCTGTGTCAACTGGACAGCAGGGGGCTGCTGCTGGTATATGTAACCCTTCCCCTGCTGGAGCTCCTGGATACAATATTGTATCTGACAGTCCTTCAGTTAATACCCATGCTGTCCCTGAGTCCTGTTTTAAGGAGGTTCTCCCCTGCAACATTTCTCCCTTGGGGTTTCATTTACCCATGGCAGTGAAGGAGAGAATTTGGAGGGGAGAATTTGTGGATATATTAACACTGTTGCCATTTTATAAAGATTTTAATGCTCGCTCGGATGAGAGAGCGGAGGCTAGCCTGGAGGAGGACAGGCGTAGGGCTGTAAATAGATCTTTCAATAATTGGTTTCAGGCATACTGTATTTCTTCCAGCGTTTTGGGTGAAAAACAGCCTGAATTATGCAGTGGCCTTTTTCAGCACTTAGAGAATGTACTGGAGGCCTATAAAAGCTTTGGCGGCTTAGGTTGGTTCAATTATGATGAATCTTTCCACCAGAAGCTATCGATTCATCCCAGTTTAAAATGGGGGATGAAGGACGTGGGGTTGTGGTCTCCCCCTACAGGAAAGGTTTCTGTTTTGCTTATAATGAGAGCCAATGCAAACGGAATGTGTCATGTAATTATAGACATGAGTGTTCTCACCGTTCAGGGACGCACCCAGTGGTAAAATGCTTTAAAAGGGTGAATGCTGCCAGCCAAGCGCAGAGGGAAATTTTTTCCAAACGCTTTCACGCCAGTGAAAATAGCAAAAAGGCGCCCGTGGCTGGACAGGTATCCAGGCAGGGAGACGGCTCTGCTCTTAGTTGATGGGTTTACCAATGGTTTTGTTTTACCTAAATTTGAAGGAGTGGGTTGTAAGGTTGTAAGGAATTTGAAGTCTGTGGATGAGTACCCCCAGGTAGTTCGGGAGAAATTGGTGAAGGAAATTAGTGAGGGCTGTATGGCTGGCCCCTTTCTTTCCCCACCTTTTCCTAATTTTAGAATTTCTCCTCTAGGGGTGGTACCTAAGAAAGAACTGAATTCCTTTAGGCTGATACATCACCTCTCATTTCCCAAGGGGGATTCTTTAAATGATGGTATTGATGGGGCTTCTGCATCCATCTCTTACAGCTCATTTGAAGATGCCGTAGTGAAAATGAGGCAGTTTGGTGTTGGGGCCCTTATGGCCAAAGCGGATATTAAGGCAGCATTTAGGCTCCTGCCAATCACCCTGGAAGCTTTTTAGTTCTTTGGGTATTTTTTTTTGAAAACTCCTATTATTATGATATGTGTCTCCCGATGGGATGCTCGTTGTCGCGTGCATATTTTGAAAAGTTTTCATCTTTTTTGCAGTGGGTCATTGAAGTGGAATCTGGACATGATAGCATTATTCATTATTTAGACGATTTTTTATTTATTGGTCCGGCTGATTCCCCCCACTGTCTTGGTTTATTGCGTTTATTTTTTTCTATTTCGGAATTTTTTTGGTATTCCGCTTGCTCATGAGAAGACGATTTTGCCGACGCCTATTATCAAATTTCTGGGCATTCTAATTGACATGTCTTTGATGGAATTTAGATTGCCGGCGGGAAAATTGGAGCGTTTAAAAAAGTTAATTTGTTGCTTCATCAGGAGAAAGAAGGTTTTGGTTAAGGAGCTCCAATCTCTATTGGGGCTTCTTGCCTTCGCTACTAGAATTATGCCCGTAGGCAGCATTTTTTTTAGGAGGCTGTACATGGCGTTGCCAGGTCTTAAATCCCCTTTCACACATATTAGGCTCACCTCAGACCTGAAGGAGGATTTATTAGTGTGGTCTCCTTTTTTAGATATTTTCAATGGGCGGGCTTTTTTCCAGGAAGAATTTATTTTTGCCAGTGATTATGAATTCTATACGGACGCAGCAGGATCAACAGGTTTTGCGGCTGTATGGCGCACCCATTGGTGCTGTGATATGTGGCCCCAGAGGTGGGTAAGTATCAAGGCCATTAGGAATATAGAACTATTGGAGCTTTTCCCAGTTGTCGTGGCTTTGGAGGTTTCGGGTGAATCTTTTAGGAATAAGCGGTTAGTGATTCATATTGACAACAAAGGGGTCTTGTTTGCAGTAAACTGCCTATCCTCCAAATCACTCTTTGTTGTGAAGTTTTTGAGGCATTTTGTTTTTCTCTGTCTGAAATTCAATGCTTGGGTTAAGGCCCAATATTTACCTGGTAAACTTAATGATATTGCAGATGCTTTATCTCGGTTACAGATGTCTCATTTCAGGAGCTTTCTTCCGGATGCAGACCCAATCGGCCAGCTTTGTCCGAATCACCTTTGGGATTTGATTTAAGCCAAGTGACATCTGCAATCATAAATTCCCTGGCCCCTAGAACTTGGGTTCAATATGTGAAGGCATGGCATGCGTGGATCTTTTTTAACAGGTCGATCGACTCATCATTCCAGCATCCGTCGGAGGGCACGGTTGTAGCTTTTTTGTGTTTTTTGATGGCACGGTAATTATCTTATAACCATATAGCAAAAATGTTAGCTGGGGTTTCTGTTTCTTTAAGCTGCTGGACTTTCTGGCGTGTAACAAATTTTTTAAGGTTCGTCAGGCTTTGAAAGGGTATAGGAGAGTTACTTTTAGCCCAGATGATAGACAGCCTATTTCTTTAGGCCTGTTGGAGGATCTGTGTGCTGCTACCAATTCAGTTTGTTTTTCGGCATATGAAGCATTTCTTTTTCAAGCAGCATTTACTCTGGCCTTTTTTGGAGCCTTAGGAATCTCTGAGCTGATATCTAGGGACAAAATGAGTTATGATGGGCTGCAATTTAGTCATGTAAGTATATCAGAGGACGCTGTCAGTTTATTCATTGGGAGATCGAAAACGGATCAATTAGGGAAGGGCTTATGGTTCACTCTTCCCCAGTTTGGGAATTCTACCATTAGGCCCGTAGCCATCATTCAGCGGTTTATGGAGCATAGGCCCAATTTGGTACAGAGTTTCCTTATTCACCAGGATGGTTCTCCACTAATGCAATTTCAGTGTAATGCTGTCCTCAAACGTTGTTTTGCACATCTGGGATTGGGGGGGGGGGGGGTTTGCTGCACGTTCCATTCTTTCCGTGCATCGCAGCGTTGCTATACTACGGACTTATCTTTGGATACTTTGGTATTTTCCGTTCTTTGGAAAGGTATTAGGGGTTTAAAATGGGCTGATTTGCTTTTTCATCTTAACAGGTTGATGCTGATCTGGCCTCCTCCTTCGGTTCTTATTGTGCATCTAGGAGGCAATGACAATGGTCAAACAAAAACTTTAGATCTGCTGCATATGGTCAAGAGTGACCTGTACCATTTCAAAATGGTCTCCCCACAGACAACCATTATTTTTTCTGAAATTATTCCACGTTTAGCATGGCTGGTTTCCCTTGAATTGGTTAAATTGGATAAGATTAGGAAGAAGATTAATAGAGGTTTTCAGAAGTTCATGCCAAGGATTAATGGATTCTCATTTCGGCATGTACATCTAGAAGGTGGCATTGTAGGCCTTTATAGGCAGGATTTGATTCATCTTTCTGATATCGGGAATGATATTTTTAACTTAGACCTTCAGTCGTGCATTGAGCGGGCCGCGGGTTTGGGGTAGGCAGGGCTTATAGCGGTAAGCCCGGCTGGTGGGGACTTGTTTATGTATAATGGTTATTTGCTTGAGTTATTTATGACTAAGAAAAAATTATATATTATTGTTATTATTTCTATTACTGATGAGATTTATCATGGTATCGTTATTTTGATTTATCAAACCAACCGCAGCCATAATTTGCCAAATGAAGTTGGAGTTTCTTTTCATTATTCACTGGTTGTCTCTGGGGACGTTTGGTTTTGGGGATTTATAGGTGCGGCCTGCATGCCCATGTTTTTTTTGTTCTGGGGAATCACCTTCCCATATATACAGTATGTATATATATATTGTCCTGTCGTGAGAGATAGATGTAAGTTGCCATTGCTGAATTTCTACTGAAAATGGTAGCTGCAAGGATGTTTATGGTTTCAACTGTTTCTAAGCCCTCGTTCACACTTAAGGCGGGTTTGAAATCATTCGAGTTAAGCCAAAAAATTTCAAACCCTCATTTGAGTGCGAGTTTGGGGGCGATTTGAAAGACATCTGTGCGCCCCCGAAGTCGCCAAAAGTAGTGCAGGAATTACTTTTGAAAATCGGTGCGACGTCCCAAAGTCAGCGTCGCACCGATTGGGACCTTGCCGTTGCTGGCAATAGGCTGCGATTTGACATGTCAAATTGCGCTGATGTGAACGAGGGCTAAGTCACAGATCCAGAGCAAGCATACAGCACCTGAAGTTCATGTTAAGTTAACTCCTAATATGCTTACTTGATTCTGGGTTAATGGTTAAAAAAGGAAATTTCTAATTAAATTGGCAATGGCAATGGCAGCTACCACATCTTTATCATGATATTTTAACCATCGGTATATCCAGGATGTGGTATGTATAGCACATACACAGGGTACTCCTTGATGAAGGGGGGGCTTGGTTGTGTTAAAGCACCCATATCAGATATAGCAAATCACAGTACCGTGCATTTTAGGATCATTGTGATTTAGGTATGTTTTACATGCATTTTAGGTGCGTTACCATTGATCTCTATGTATTGTGTATTTAAATGAAAGCACATCAAATATGCAGCAAGCGGGATTTTTTTAACACACTGCACCTAAAGTGCACATAAAATGCACAGGTGTGAATGAGGCCTAATGTAAACACACAGCAGATGTTTATATGCTGTTAGAAACCAACTAAATTTTGACCTTGCCCAGGCTCACACTGCTGCAGGATTGAAATCACGCGAGTTCAGCTGGACTCGCACGATTTCATACCCGCCTGTCAGTCCAACTTTGGGGGAGATTTCAGAAACATCTGTGCGGGTTTCTGCACAGATGTCTATTGGAATCGCACCCGAAGTCGCCAAAAGTAGTACAGAAACTACCTCTGGGAATCTGTGCGGTTTCAGGAAAGTGTCATTGCCGGAAATTGCCACCAATTTGGCATGCGATTTGACATGGCACCTCATGCCACCAATATATGGAGAGACTTCCACCATGTCTGTCATTTCTGATTCCTTTAGCAGTTCCCCTGAGCACCTTCCACACACAACTGCCGCTGGAAGCATTCTCGCAGAGAACTGTGAGGAGACCACCTTCCACAAAAGTAACCAACATTGCAGTAACCAATACGAATTTTTATCAACATTGCTTAACATCACCTGTACCACCTGCATCCACTGATTGGTACCCGCCCATCTGCGGTGGCTACATGCAGGTGTACAGCAAAAAGTTTTTCACCAATTCCAACAACATCTCTGTTATTTCTAAACACCCCACATCTAAACATAGAACTTTAGGGACTCTTCCCGCATTATCGACGTGGAGGGGCTCATTTGCTAAGGCTCGAGAGGCTGAGACACTTAAGGAGACCTCTACCTCAGAGGTAACTGACACAACTTTCGACTCTCCTTGAGCACTGCAAAACGCATGTGTCATACTCATCCTTTCATTATCAGCAATACTGAGCCTTTCCAAGTCCTTATTCATTACACTGCCATACTGACACTCAACATTACTCAACTGTTTTGCTGTGGACAAAACCTCTGCCATGTACGCACCCTTATCTGATCCTTCTGACAAGAGGGGGTTAACTTCTGCAACAGCCAATGCACCTGTGACTACTGGCTTTGCAGTCTATCCATTGATCACAGCAGCAATAGTGTCCACCTCACCATTACCTTCAGAAATTTCTTTCCACCACGCTAATACCTTTGTGGTCAGACTATCCCAGTCTATACTGTCTGTGCTCCAATCACCAGCACTCATTAGCACTGCTTTATCTGCCCAAGGAGGCACAGGCGGACAGAGTGGCTTGGCAGCAGACATCCTGCACAAGTTAAAGTCATTCCTTGTAAGCCAGATACACATAGAGTCCACTGTCCATAATACCAGAAACTGCTATCTGTAGCAGCGCTTCCTCAAATTCCTTGCATGTGACAGCTAATAACAACCAATCTTCAGTGTGAGATAAGACACCATGAGGGATGGGTGTGAAGAGTCAGGACAGGAGTGAAGACAGTTCTCCGGTTATGTTCGTGAACCACACACCTCCAAACTGCACCGCATGAAACACTCCCCCAAGACCTGCACTTACTGATTAACGGCAAACAAAGTGCCTTCAAAAGTTACACCAGAATCTCCTCCACTCAGATGTGCCACCCGCACATCATACCAGTTTCTGGTATTATAGACAGTGGACTCTGTGTATCTGGCTTACAAGGAATTTTTATCATTTTCACAGCTGCTCAGCTGGAGTGTTTTAAACACCAGGTTCCATTAGCGCTGAGTGTACTAGGAGGGCTATCGAGTTCTTTTGCTATACAAGTTAAAGCCAACCTTAAAGTCAACATCAGATTGTGATAATCCATGCTCCAACATTTAAACTGTTCTGCGGCACCGTGGTTGCCATGGGAGACATCAAACCATCAACATTGTCAGTAATACATTTTTCAACATAATCATTATCCACATTCCTGCCTTGCATTGACTGCCTTAGGAGTTTTAGAATGTAGGATACTTATCACATCACTTTTCATCTCATGTGAAACACACTCGCCCATCAGGACGATGACACAGATGTCCTGGGAATTCCCGAGCTCAGGCACCATGAGCTCCTGGGTGGTCTCCAGGGATAGCTATATCTGGATGCAATACCACATTTTCACCATCAGCATTTTTAATCTCATTAGAGAGCAACACATTATATTCATTTTTACCACTTGTCTTCCTGCTACAAAATACTCTGCCTAAAGACAAGTCCTTATCAGTTCCTAGTCTTGCTGTGGGTTCAGCATTAACCTGTGCTTCCCCCCTGCAAATCTGTCTCTCCAAAAATCGTCTGTAAACCAGCAATCTTCCGAGTAGTACAAGGTCCCACTGCCACAGGGGATACGTTTCTTTAAATGACCAGAAGGTAGAGAGTCAAAGCAAAATACTGGTACCAAGAATGACAAACATTTAAAATTTCAATATATTTTATTTAAAAAATAATTAAAAAACAGAGAGCAATGGTAAACATGCAGGGGATAATGATCCCTATAGAGGTTACATCTTAGTTGCTGAAAAGAGTATACGTCATTATACATATCTTCAATAGTAGCAAATAAGGTCAACGCTTTGCAAAGTCGCTTCCTCAGGACCTTGCCTTTGTATTCGAAGAAGGGCAACTTGACTAAAGAAATACGTACCGTATATACTCGTGTATAAGTCGACCTGTGTATAAGCCGACCCCCTTACTTTTGCCCAAAAAATATGGGAAAACGTATTGACCCGCGTATAAGCCTAGGGTGTGAAATGCAGCAGCCAGAACACAGGGACAGGGAGCCAGAACACAGGGACAGGGTGCCAGAACACAGGGATTTTAATGCCAGGACACAGGGATTTTAATGCCAGGACACAGGGATTTTAATGCCAGGACACAGGGATATTAGCCAGGACACAGGGATATTAATGCCAGGACACAGAGACTGTAGCCAGAACACATAAGGGATGAGTAAGGTAGTTTAGTTTCACATTAACCACTTGCCGACCGCCGATCGGCATCTGACGGCGGCAAAGTGGCTCTGTAAGGCGAAACCATCATACGACGGTGGCCGCCAGATCGCGCACAGTGAGTGCGCGCACGCCGCCGGAGGCACGCTCACTGTGTCCGCCGGCCACCCGCGATGCCCCCCCCCCGGAGTGAAGGAGCGGAGGTCCGTGTAAGTAAACACGGACCTCCGCTCTGTGTGAGGGGGAAGGGCTCTGATCACAGCCTTCCTGTACGTGAAGGCTGTGACCACTTCCCTTCCCCAGATAGTGCAGTCCCCCTACAGTTAGAACACGCCCAGGGAACATAGTTAACCCTTAGAGCGCCCCCTGCAGGTTAACCCCTTCACTGCCAATGGCATTTACACAGTAATCAGTGCATTTTTATAGCACTGATCGCTGTATAAATGCCAATGGTCCCAAAAAAGTGTCAAAATGTTCCGACATGTCCGCTGAAATATCGCAGTACCGCTAAAAATCGCAGATCGCTGCCATTATTAGTAAAAAATAAAAAAAAATAAAAACCCCAAAAATGAATTCTCATCATCCGTAAACGCGACCACTTTTACGCAAACCAATCAATAAACGCTGATTGCGATTTTTTTTATCGCAAATATGATGAAGAATATAAATCGGCCAAAAACGGTGAAAAAAAATGTTTTTTTATATTTTTTTTTTGGATTTGTATTTTAGCAAAAGGTAAGAAATTTGTTTTTTTTTTGCAAAATTGTCGCTCTTCTTTTGTTTATAGCGGCGATCAGAAATGACGCAGCGGTGATCAAATACCACCAAAAGAAAGCTCTGTTTGTGGGAAAAAAAGGACGCAAATTTCGTTTGGGTACAACGTCGCAAAAAGGGCTCCGGTCATAAAACTGGAAATCCTTCCGGTCCTTAAGTGGTTAAACAGAGCTGTGCTGCTTCTAAGAGCCGTTCTGTGCTTGTAAGTGTGACTAATCACATTGGAATGCAGAGAATGCTGAGAATGCAGAGAGAGAGCTGCAGCTCTTCATGGAGATCAGGAGGTGGGCGGGACTGAACAGCTAACATCAGCTTGTCCCGCCCACCTCCCGACATCAAGTTGAGAATCTGACACCTCTCTCAGCATTCTCTGCATTCCAATGTGATTAGTCACACTTACAAAGCACAGAACGGCTCTTAGAGGCAGCACGGCTCTGTTTAATGTGAAACTACTGATCACCCACAGACACTGACTCGGGTATAAGCCGAGGGGGGTCTTTTTCAGCACAAAATATGTGCTGAAAAACTTGACTTATACCCGAGTATATACGGTACTAGATATATACATAGACAAAAAAGATGTTCAAAACATACCAGTGGTAACATATACATTCACACGTTCCTCCAGACCATACAAGATGACAAAAATGGCAGCCTGTGGCCATCCACAGCCCCAACTGGTCAGGCATGCATTAGACACTCGCAGAGCACATAGTTATCAGGAGAAACGTAATGAATATTTATCGTTCAGCAGCTGAGGAGAGAATGTAAACAAGTCATATTAGCTTCTATAGTAGGGTTGCCACATCATCCCTTTAATCCAGGACACATTAATTACTCATGCTCTGTGGAGGATTATGGTGGTAATTAAACTCATTTGGTGCCTCATCTGCATTAAATTGGCCTCAGAACAACCTGTGTAATTCATATATGTCCTGGATTAAAGGGATGATGTGGCAACCCTACTCTATAGTACTCAGTTGCTATCAAAGATTATACATGGTCTTTTCTTAAATGGTTATGTGTCACTTACAAAAAAAGATGTGGATGTAGATGTATAGATTTCCCAGCAAAACCAAAGGTGATTTAAGGTACAGATAGCGGCTTATATCATGCCAGAGAATCCAGGCTGTAGAATTTTCTGAAACATATAAATTGCCTTACAGAATGAGGACAACATCATCGCCAATCCAGATGGCTTTTGAACATGGGTCCTCAGATAAAAATATAGGTAATATGTACAGGAGTTATAAAAACCTTCCGTTCAAAACCAAGTCCTCAGAAAAGCAACCCAGCCCTGATATACTTCCCCATTTACCTATATTAAGGTTAAGGTGTAATTTGGGCTCATCTAATTTCATCTGGAGTGGACAATAAGCCAGCAAGCTACAAAGGAAACTATAAACCACAAATAGCCTACAAAATTACCCACGATTAACCACTTCAGCCCCGGAAGGATTTCACACTTTAGGACCAGAGCACTTTTTGCGATTCCACACTGCGTCGCTTTAACTGACAATTGCGCGGTCGTGCGACGTTGTACCCAAACAAAATTTGCATCCTTTTTTTCCCCACAAATAGAGCTTTCTTTTGGTGGTATTTGATCACCTCAGCATCATTTCTGATCACCGCTATAAACAAAAAAGGAGCTACAATTTTGCAAAAAAAATTTATATTCTTCCTCATATTTTTGGTAAAAAAAATTGCAATCGGCGTTTACTGATTGGTTTGCGCAAAAGTTGCCGCATTTACAGATGATGAGAATTCATTTCTGGGGTTTTTATTTTATTTATTTTTTTTTACTCGTAATGGCGGCGATCTGCGATTTTTAGCAGTACTGCGATATTGCAGCGGACATGTCGGACCATTTTGACACTTTTTTGGGACCATTGGCACTTGTACAGCGATCAAT
This sequence comes from Glandirana rugosa, assembly GCA_018402905.1. Classification (NCBI taxonomy): domain Eukaryota; kingdom Metazoa; phylum Chordata; class Amphibia; order Anura; family Ranidae; genus Glandirana; species Glandirana rugosa. The sequence continues at coordinate 882,009 of BLSH010402522.1, read as the reverse complement.
GCTATAAAAATGCACTGATTACTGTGTAAATGCCATTGGCAGTGAAGGGGTTAACCTGGAGGGGGCGCTCTAAGGGTTAACTGTTTTCCCTGGGTGTATTCTAACTGTATGGGGCTGGCCTGGCTGGGGGAAGGGAGTGACCATGGCTTCCATATACAGGAAGCCTGTGATCACATTCCTTCCCCCTCTAACAGAACGGAACGGAGTTCCGTGTTTACTTACACGGACCTCTGTTCTTTCACTGCGGGGGGGCTGGCAGCGATCGATTCCGCCCTACCCGCTCCCTGGCCCCCCCGGAACACAGTGAGCGTGCGAGCACGCCTCCGGTGGCGCGCGCTCACAGTGCGGGATATCGCAGCTGCCGTCATATGACGGCAGTTTGCGATATCAAACCAATTTGTCGCCATCATACGCCGGTCGGCGAGTGGTTAAAGGACCAATGAATTTGGTATAAATATGTATACAGCATTAGTTACAAAAATGGTACATGCTGTACATCTGACTTGCATATGGCTCTTACTTACAAATGTAGGGAGACAACAAGAAGTGAGAGGAAATCTACCCCTAGGAAGTTTACACCACAATCCAAAATTTTCAAAATCCAATTGTTACAGGGACAGATAGTGAGGTGAAATCTTCTGAACAGGGGCACAGACAGCAAAACAAACATTACAGGGGTGTTAACCCTTCACTATACTATCCCAAGAACTTAAGAATCATTTTTTTGGCTGGAATTACACTTTAACCACTTCACCCCCGGAAAGATTTCCCAAGTTAGGACCAGAGCACTTTTTACGATTCAGCAATGCGTCGCTTTAACTGACAATTGCGCGGTCATGCGACGTTGTATCCAAACTAAATTTGCATCCTTTTTTTCCCACAAATAGAGCTTTCTTTTGGTGGTATTTGATCACCGCTGCGTCATTTCTGATCACCGCTATAAACAAAGAGAGAGCGTCAATTTTGCAAAAAAAAAACAATATTTCTTCCTTTTTGCTAAAATTCAAATAAAAAAATATAAAAAAACATTATTTTCATCGGTTTTGGCTGATTTATATCCTTCCTCATATTTTTGGTAAAAAAAAATCGCAATCGGCGTTTATTGATTGATTTGCGCAAAAGCTGCCACGTTTACGGGTGATGAGAATTCATTTCCGGGGTTTTTATTTTTTTAAATTTTTTACTAGTAATGGCGGCGATCTGCGATTTTTAGCGGTACTGCGATATTGGGGCGGACATGTCGGACATTTTTGACACTTTTTTTGGGACCATTGGCATTTATACAGCGATCAGAAATTTAAATATCCACTGATTACTGTATAAATGGCATTGGCAGTGAAGGGGTTAACCTGCAGGGGGCGATCTAGGGGTTAACTGTGTTCCCTGAGTGTGTTCTAACTGTGGGGGGGCTGGGCTACCATGGGCATGAGAGATCTAACTGATCCCAGTGACAGGGATCAGTAGATCTTTTATGTCCCCATTGACAGAGCAATGTTTACATCGGCGGTTCCCCATTCTTTCACTCTGGCCACTCATCGCGGCTCACCGGCGGACATCGGGCCTGCCCGAGCCGCGGGCATACTCCTCCGGAGTGTGTCGGGCACGAGAATGCACCGGCGGTGGCGCGTGCTCGCCCCCTAGCTGCGCCTGCACGAATCGCTGCCTATTTACGGCGAGACGCATCCACACTGCCACAGTAAAATATACCGCACGCAGTGTGGAACCGGTTAAAAATGTATGTGTTTCCACCCACATACAAATTCAACTTAAAGTGGAAGTAAACTCTCCTATCATATTCAGCCAAGGAAGCTGCCACCCTGGTCTCTGTTTAGCCTTCAACTGCCATGATACTGCACATGTGATCAGTTATGGATGGTTTGACAGTTTGGTTAAGAGCCCAACCAATGTCACAGTTAAAGCGGTAGTAAACCCATCCATTTAACAGTTTAAAAACCAGTTACATTTCTGGCACGTGCTGGAAATGTAACACTCCCATTGGTTGTGCTCTAAACCAAACTGTCAAACCATCCAATGGCTGGTGTCATAGCTGATCACATGTGCAGCATCATGGCAGTTGTAGGTTAAACAGAGGCCAAGACGGCAGCTTCCTTTGCTGAAAATGATAGGAGGGTTTACTACCACTTTAACATTCCCGGTATGCTGGGAATGTAACTGTTTTTTAAAACTGTTTAATTGATGGGTTTACTTCCGCTTTAAGAACAAACCTACAGAGCCTTGTTTGCAACCCAGGGACTGCCTGTATTACAAAATAAAGAAGGGGCCCAATGGAAGGAAGGCTACACCATCCTGTACCTGGAAATAGATCTACAACCGCCTGCAACAAACAAAAAGTCCAACAATACATCAATTTTATGTACCACCAGCCAAACCATTATAACAAATCCAGATGCATCACAGAGGTCTACATAACCTCATCTTGCTTCTCAGGCCTCATACACACACCGCCGTGTTTTTAAGTGTTTTTTTGCAGATCTCCATGTTATTCAATGGCCCCATAAAAATGCTGACGTTTTTGAGTTGTAGATAGTGTCGGCGTTAGTGAGCTGAAAGCAGAACCCATGGCCAGCGCGTTCTGAAGCTGCAGCGTTAGAGCATTTTTGATGCTGAGCCTGTTTTTTTAAACAAAACGCCTATTGACGATGACGCTCACTAACGCACATTAACGTTAATGCAAAACGCAGATGAAATCGCGTTTTTGATGCTGATTTTTGCCTGACGTCGGTCCCAATGTTTTGCTATTATGCCCGTGTGTATGAGGCCTTATGCCTCCATCATTAGAGCCACTGCCATACACTGGAACTGCTTTTACCTGAGGCTTATATCTAGTAGTTGGCACCAAACCACCGGGAGCATCATGGCCGCAAGTGAAACGTCGATCCATGACGTCCTTACCCCTCGCTTCCAGCCGCACATACACAGAATATGCTGCACGGATAGATATCAAGGCGATGCCGTGGACCAACAACCCCGCCCTGCCATTGAGCCAGGAGGGGTTGAAATGGGGTAATTTGGATAAGTGGAGGGAAGCCCAATGGATTTGCAATCTAAGGCCAGCTACTTCCCCAGGCTTGAATTAGGTCCATTAAGATTGATTCTCTATGTATGTGTTCATATGGGCTTATCTGATGGTCTCTTTTAAAGTATAGCGAAAGGCACCTTATATCGCCTATTTTTCTTTTTTTGGGGAAATCTATATATCTACATTTATTTTTGTAAGTAACACATAAGCATTTAAGCTAAGACCATGTATAATCTTTGATAGCAACTGGGTACTATAGGGACTAATATGACTTGTTTACATCTTCTCCTTAGCTGCTGGACCATGAGAAAATATTCATTATGTTTCTCCTGATAAATATGTGCTGTGCGAGTGTCTAATTCTTGCGTGACCGCTTGGGCCAGTGGGCGTCCACCGACTGCCGTCTTTGTCATCTTTTGTGGTCTGGAGGAACTTGTGAGTACAAATGTTACCACTATTATGTATTGAACAAACGTATTGTCTATGTATATACCTAATATACTGTATATTTCTTTAGTCAGGTTGCTCTTCTTTGAATGCAGAGACCAGGCCCTGAGGAAGCATCTTGGACAAACGTTGACCTTATCGATTTGCTACCATTGAAGTTATATATAGTAACTTATACTTTTGAGCAATGAAGATATAGATCATTATCCCTTCTACTTTTAGCATGCTTTCTGTTTTAAAATTATGTTGTACATAAAATATATTGAAATTTTAAATGTGCATCATCCTTTGTACCAGTAAAGTCCTCTTTTTCTTTTTTGTTTTGGCTATATGCATGATATGGGATGCGGTACATGGCTGGCAGCAGAATTTTTTGGTGAGTGAAGAAGGCCAGGGAATTTTTGCTTTTAAATCTATTTTACTGCTTTCTGAGAACATGTAAATAGTTTTGTAGTCTGGCCACAGGTGCACTTTAAAAACCAACAAAACCATCTTCATTGACTGCAATGCATTTTTAAAAAAATGTCAGAATTGAGCCAAAATCTTTTGAAGTTTTTTGGAGAACTTACAGGAAAATGAACAAATCTGCTCATCCCAAATCCATAGCAAAAAAAATCAGACACGTGCTTTTAAATATATACTTATATACACATGCTTGTAGGATGGTGCCAACAAGAGGGTTAACTTGTCTTCCTGTGTGAGTACTGTGCACGTTTTTCCTGTTTGTGCTTGTGCCCTCTTTTTAACTAAGCCAGCCATGTGCAAAATGTTACAATGTCTTGATGTTGTCCATAGGTTGACCTGTGAGCTGGAGATAACTAAGCTGTAAGGGTTAATGTTTTTACAGCCATGTCTAGCAAGGCTACAGCCCCCTACAGGTCAACCGACATAAAAGGGGCTGACTCCAAGTCCCTGGGAGAAGCTGCCTGGAAATACTGGCAAAATGTAGTCTCCTTACTATTTTGTAGTGACCACCCCCTTTGGGGGGGTATGATGGGAGCACAGCCGGGGTTCCTGATGGGAGTCTTGAGGCTAGAGACCTCCATCGACTTGTGCAGCCAGTAATGAATTTACTGCCTTTATGGATTATTATCAGCTCCTGGACTTTGAGGGACTTATGCTGCCTCTTGTGGATTATTTGCCTGAATGGATTGTTGCCTTGTAAGGATTGCTCTATGGGGTTGGTTTCTGCCTAAGGTACACACACTTTATGGGGCACTAGAGGGAGCTCTGTATAGGAACTGTGTTGAGAATGTCTTTTGAGAACTGTACTGTTATCAGCAATTACCTCAATAAAGGATATTGTTTGTTTACTTGGTTTGCTTTGTCTAAAGTCTTTTAAAGTGGTACATGCAGAGTGTATAAAAAGAACAGGGCTTGCAACACAACAAGGGGACTAAGTTAGAGGAAGATACGGTACATGGGTCTAACACACAGAGTGCTATCCAGAGGAATTGAATGTGTCATTGCTAAGGACTACAGTGTTTGTGTCACATACAAAGCGGCCAATCAGTCAGGACACCGGTAACATGGCAAAGGTGATGGTCACTCTGGTAGTGGAGGGGGGTTAAATGCTTGGCACCTCCACTAGTGCCCGAGTTACCACTCTTAGGACTGGACATGCTGCACAGAGTACCTAGGGACCCAGCCTGGAGTCATGCAAGAAATATGTATGAGGTGTCTCAGGGGACAGAGAGCAAGCATGTTGGTTGGAGAAGGGAGAAATAGTGTTTCCTGTATCCCATAGCAACCATGGGATTAGTCACTGGTAGTGAGGTGACGCTAATGCTGAATTGGTGGAGACTGGTACAGGCTCTGCAGTACCAAGTCATAAATGCTGCACACCTGGGAAGTGGTGTCCTCTGAAGGAGAGTGCGTCTGAAGTGTCCAAATGTCATTGGTGTAATAAAGTCAGCCACATATTAAGAGTTAACAGTGCAGATACAGCTCACTTATAAGTTTGGGAGATCTGCCCTAATGTTGATTGTCACATGACCGCAGCTCCCTGCCTTGTGTTTAGGCATTAGTGCGTGCAGTTCCGTTTGTCCCCACTAGGGCGCTGTAAGCCCCACCCACTTACTTGCATCCTTCACATGTTTATGCCTTTTTAGCATCTCTCCAGTTACTGCAGTCATGGGGAAATCAATGGTTAGGTAGAAAAAGTCTCCCACATATCATTTTATCTCTTAGAGGATCTTTAAGAAAAAGACACAGGCAGTTCAAAAATTTTTATATGATAATGTTGCCCTTATAGCTAAAGGATCACCGGCCTTTCAAATAAATATGCCTTTCAAATCTTTAATACATTGTTGGATACATCTATTGCTGGGAATACCCAGGATTTTGCATTGAAAGCTTTATGTATTTTTTTTAACAAACGTACTGGGATTGCAGAAAAGAAGAACAAAATCACCCAGCTCATTATAAGAGGAACTGTCTCCTAAGTTTGAGGTTTATGGCCACACTGAGTGACACAATACGATTGAGCAGTATTGGGAATACCCCAGTGAATGAAACGCCTCCTCCTCGTTCTTCCAAAGTCAGACAGACCACGGAACAAAGTTCATTCTTTTATATCAATAGATGTTGCCATATTTCTGCAAAACTCATAAAAAAGTCACATAAAACATAAAGTTCATAAGAATTACAAAGGAAAAGTTTAACGCAGCCCCTGGCTTCATCTACTGAGATGGTTTGGTGGTAGTTTACGGGGCAGAGCTGTTGGAACAATGTCCCATTTGTAGGCCACTTTCACATTATGTTTTCCTTTTTTGTTTTGTAAAAAATGAGTAAGAATTAGAACCCCTGTAATTTTTTTTCTATCTGGGGCTTTTCACTCCCTTCCTGTTATGTGTGCAAAGATTTCTCCAGACATGAAGTGAGTGAAAAATCTGCAAGAGATCACTGCTAGGCAATTGCCTGTGTGACATAGGCAGGGGTGTGCCACCGCCTCAGGAAGCATTTAGTGAAGGTGGGCAGAACTTTGTCTTCACTGGAGAGCAGCAACATTACCTTATACCCCAATGCAGCATGAATTAGTTGGTGGCTAATAAACTGGTGCTGCATGCACATAACTAAAGGTGCTGTGCAGCCCAGCCACCTGCATCCTAGAAACCAATGACACTGCGAAGCCCCATCGCCAGCATCCTAGCAACCACTGATACACAGCTACAAAGTGCCATTGGTTGCTAGGATGCTGGAAACCAGGCCAGAGAATCATTGATTGCTATGCCAGTGTCCTACCAAGCAAAGGGGAGGAGGTAGTAAAAAAAGCCTCATGGGATGGGTGGCATGGGATATGGTATACCAGGATTACCAGAAATATTCAAATGCCAGTACAATCTTTGGTGGATATCCCTGTTACTGTGGCAACACACTTACAATTCGCTGAACAGGAAGCAGGAACAGTGTGGATTGTGGGTGGGTTGCCTCAGTAATAGGGAATGCCCTCTGGAGTTTTCACTGACTTTTGAATGTTTCTGGGGGGGGGCAAAAAATCCTCAGGTGGCAAATAACGTAGGCACACTTTTAGACATGGGCCTTAGTGCATGAGAAAGCATTTTGACAGAAATTGCAACAGTGGCTGTGTAACACACACGTTTTGGCAATTACATTTTTGTTGAGATTACACTGCTTAATCCTCACCCTGATTCTTATAAACCTATACGTTAAAATTACCCCTTACAGTTATCATTTCAATTAAATCAGAACACAAGTAGGATAAAAATGAAAATGTTGCTTGATGTTTTCAGTTTGATAGGCAGCATCTTCCAAGCCACTTCCACTGAGCCCAGGTCATACCAGATCATCCCCCAGTCTTTGACTTGACAGTGAAAAGAGAAGCAACACAGTGCTCTCTGGCACTCTGCTTTTTCCTCCTATCAATATGCTTCTTATTAGCTAGACATGTGCACTAGCGAAAATTTTGTTTATTTTCGTTTTCGTTACATTTGTTTATTTTTTTTGGTTATTGGATCATTTGTTATGATCGGCATTGGTTACTTTGGATCATTCATAACTTTGGATGCTTTCGTATTCATTCCATGCCATTCGTTTAGATGCGGCATTCGTTATTTCAGATAATTCATAATTTTGGATGCATTTGTATTTGTTACGCTCACTAACAGTTACTTTAGCCAAATTTAAAAGGAAATTCCAATAAAAATGTAAATCTATTCTTTCCCAAATTAGCTGCTATGGCGCAGAGACCTGAATATAAGAATTACTTATTTTACCTAATAATTTTACGGTTTATAATAAAAAATAATAATAAAAACTATAATAATAGTTTATAATTGAATTATATCAGGAAATACAAAAACCAAGTAGGTTGAATGGTTTTTCGTTCTTTCAGATTTTTGTACTTTCATTCTTTCGGGTTTTCGTTCTTTCTGACAATTTGTTTTCGTATGCATTCCTCAAAAGAGTCTTTTGTAACGAAACAAATTGCACATGTCTGTTATCAGCACGTGAACTGATTGGCTCCTAGTGCTGCTTCTTTCTCTAAAAACGTCTTCCCTGCTGATACAAGGCCAAATTCAGAAACTTAACACTGCTTGCAAAAATTGTTTGTACAGTACATGGGCTGTAAAATACATTTAATAATACTGCAGTGCTGAACTCTTTTGTGTCTGTTCAGGTTTTTCCACCAATCTGCAAATTAGAGCTTAAGGGAGCCATATAGGTCTATGAGCAGGCAGATGAAAATGGACATTTGTCTGTTTGCATGCTTTTAACTCAAATCTATCAAGGTCAAAAAATTCAGAAAAGGGCACAAACTTTGTAGGTTTTTTTTTTCGGACCTAGACAGACTCAGAGGTAATCAGATGTAAATGGATGCACGTCCGTTTACATCCGCCTGCCCATAGACTAACATTGAGTTTCTGTTCAAATTTACCTTAAAAACTGTCAGGTGGTCTAATGGGACCGCCCATGTAAAAAGGATCCTAAATCCTTTAAACCATTTTAATCCTTTCATCTTCTTAAAGTACTCCATAACTATACAATAATATCCCTAAAACTGAAAACTTACCTTCATTGGGTAACTAACCTATAAGTTGATATAGCAACTGCTTAGCTCCACATCACAGGTGAAAACCTGAAAGTGGAACTTTACTGTTAGAAGACTGTGCTAAGGGTTAATGGCAGTTTGTTGTTTCATCTAGCTCCTGGAAGGAGCAGCTCTATTTGAACTTCCTGCTTCCTGTAGCCAGTGCTTGTTCATTCTACAGCGTTCTTGCACCTGTGACCCCCCCGGTATCTGTTCAGAGTGACTTCCTGTTCCTGTGACCCCGGCTACCCCTTTGGACTTTGCTGCTATCTGCCTGCCCGACCTCGGATTGTTTACGACCACTCCTCTGCCTGCTCCTTTTGTACTTCAGCCGCCAACCCGTTGCCAATCCAGCCTGCACCCGACTACCCGTCTGCCTGATCCCTCTGTACCTCGCTGCCAGCCAGTTGCCGACCCGGACCGCACCACTACTCTTCAGCCTGCACGAGCATCTGTGCACCCGTACCAGTCTCCAGGGACTAGTCCAGCTCTCGTGCCCCTCTGTGCTCCGGAGCTCCCTGTCTGCACTACCAGGGGTTCCGGAACCAGGACCACAAGAGAGGTTGCCCCCGCATAAACCAGACTCAACCACCAGGTACCTGACAGCAACGAACAGCCATGTCTGAGTCTGCGCCGGGGCCCTCTCCTATGGAGGAACTGTGTGCTCACCTAGTGGGCCTGACCCAAGCTGTGAAAGGCCTTCAGGAAGGCTACACCTGTCTGGAAAGTCAAGTCCGGAATCTGGCTACCCCAGCACCAGCCAGTGCCAGTCAGACTTCCTCCTGCACCCTAGTGACTTTACCTACTGAGCCTAAGGTGCCCATGCCCGAGCGATTCACGGGGGATCGCAGGAAGTTTTGGGCGTTTGCACTCCAGCCCTGCACCTTTTCTCTGGAAGCCACCAAAGTGGGTCTAGCCATTTCCCTCCTCTGGGATGAGCCCCAAACCTGGGCTCACCGCTTGCTGGAGCAGAACGCCCCAGAGACCTCTAGCCTGGACCGATTCTTCAGCGCCATGGCCCAGTTATACCAGGATCCCCACCAGACGGCCACAGCGGAAGCGGCACTTCATGCTATGCAACAAGGCGGCCGCCCGGCTGAAGACTATGTGTCGGAATTTAGGCGCTGGAGCGCCGACACTGGCTGGAATGACGCCGCTCTCCGCCACCAGTTCATACTGGGGCTCTCCGAGCCGCTCAAGGATGAGCTGGCACGCGTCGGGGTTCCACACACCCTGGACGCCCTGGTCAGTCTGGCAATCCAAATTGACCGCCGCCTGCGTGAACGCAGAGCGGAGAGAGCCACCGGAACCCTGCGCCCTGCTTGGGTGTCGCCCCAAGTGTCCAGTCCCCCAGGGCCGGGTCCAGTCGCTGCATCCTCCTCCTCCTCTTCACAAGACCGTCTTAAACCTACGCACACCGGACATTCCCACTCGTCTCTCTCTTCTGAAGAACGACAGAGATGCATGACCCTCAGCCTATGCCTATATTGTGGGGGGTTCAGGACATTTGGTGCAAACCTGCCCCGCTAAGGCCAGTAGGGGTCCTATCCCAGCCTTAGGGGAAGTACTGTCGTTGACAAGTTCCAAGTCACACCTTATCCTCACCCTGTCGCTACAGCTCCCCGGAAGGAGTGTTCAAGTTCCAGCCATCTTGGACTCAGGAGCCTGTAGCTGTTTTGTGGATATATCCTTCGCCACCCAGCATCAGATACCTCTTCGACCTAAGGACCACCAGATGATTATCCGATTGGCTGACGGATCAATGATAAAGTCTGGTACAGTCACACATGAGACTTTCCCCCTGTCGGCCCAGATGGCCGAAGGCCACACAGAATTCCTGTTACTAGATGCCATTGCATCTCCCCTCTTTCCAGTCATCCTCGGGCTCCCATGGCTCCGGATACACAGCCCACATATTGACTGGAGTACCGGGGAGATTCAGTTTCTGTCACCATACTGCCGAAGTCACTGCCTGAAGCCGCTCCAGAGGGCGTCGCCCACAGTTCTCAGTATCAACCTGGATCCTGACCCGGAGACCTGTAGTACTGTCCCTGAAGCATACCACGATTTCCTGGATGTCTTTAGTAAGAAGGGGGCAGATACCCTTCCTCCACACAGATCCTACGACTGCACGATTGATCTGCTGCCCGGATCCGAAGTCCCTTTCGGTAGGATATTCCCCCTTTCTGAGGTGGAGCTGGCGGCTCTCAAAGCCTATCTTGAGGAGAACCTGCAAAAGGGCTTTATCCGGCCCTCTACGTGCCCTGCGGGAGCCGGAATCTTTTTCGTAGAAAAAAAGGACCATACTCTCAGGCCCTGCATTGACAATAGGGAGCTCAACAACATTACAGTCAAGAACCGGTACCCCTTGCCCCTGGTACCGGAACTCTTTCAGAGACTTGGTTCCGCAGCCGTGTTCAACAAGTTGGATCTCCGCGGGGCCTACAACTTGGTCCGTATACGGGAGGGGGACGAATGGAAGACGGCCTTTTGGACTCGGTTTGGCCATTTCGAGTACTTGGTCATGCCCTTTGGGCTCTGCAATGCCCCGGCCACGTTTCAACATCTAGTGAACGACGTCTTCCGGGATTACCTTGATCTGTTTGTAGTGGTCTACCTGGACGACATCCTGATTTTCTCCCCCTCCCTAGAGGAACACTGCAGGCACGTTAAGTGTGTGCACAGCCGTCTTCGACCTCACGGGCTATACGCCAAGGCGGAAAAATGCGCCTTTGAGCGCTCAGACATCTCCTTCCTGGGGTTCCACATCTCAACCACGGGCACTAGCATGGACCCCCAGAAGGTCTCAGCTGTCATTGACTGGCCAACGCCAAAGGACAAGAAAGCGGTGCAGCGCTTTGTAGGCTTTGCCAACTTTTACCGGAAATTTATCCGAGGATTTTCATCTGTCATCGCCCGATCACTCAGCTGACCAAGCAGAATTCCCGCTTTGTCTGTACTCCGGAGGCACAAGCAGCCTTTCAGACCTTGAAAAAATTATTCACCTCTGCTCCTGTTCTAAAACATCCCGACTCCACACGGCCATATATCCTGGAAGTGGATGCTTCAGAGATCGCAGTCGGGGCGGTCTTATCTCAGCGACAGGGGCCTAAAGCCTCCCTACACCCCATTGCCTTCTTCTCTCGGAAGCTTACTCCACCCGAGAGAAATGATGACGTTGGGGACAAGGAACTGTTGGCGATCAAGTCTGCCTTGGAAGAGTGGAGATATCTTCTAGAAGGGGCAATCCACCCTGTTTGGAAATCACCCAGTTCTTGGAGAAGAACAACAAGCTCTTGCAGGAGACCCTCACTCAAACCCAGAAGCGCAACAAGAGGACATTCAATAGAAGTAGGCAAGGAGAACTGGACCTACAACCTGGTGACTGGGTCTGGTTGGCAACCAAAAATCTGAGGCTATCATGTCCCTCCAGGAAATTGGGGCCAAGGTACATTGGGCCCCTTCCAGTTAAGAGAAAAATGAATGCCGTGGCCTACGAGCTTGATCTTCCCCCTTCACTCCAGGTCCATCCCGTATTTCATGTGAACCTCCTCAAACCAGTCACCAAGGATCCCTTCCCGGGGTGGAGAACAGCGCCACCAGAACCCATCCTGGTGGACGGAGAGGAGGAGTTTGAGGTGGAAACTATTCTTGACTGCAGAAGGAGAGCTGGCATTATGCAGTTCCTGGTGAAGTGGAGAGGAGAGGAGAGGATTTGGGCCTGAAGAAAGCTCGTGGGAGCCAGAAAGCAACTTGCATGCCCAAGAACTTGTTAGGACTTCTTGGAGGAACAATCCAGCCAAGAGAGCTCGGTGGGGCATCCGGAGGCTGCCCCTTGGGCGGGGGGGCAATGTTAGAAGACTGTGCTAAGGGTTAATGGTTGCTTGTTGTTTCATCTAGCTCCTGGTAGGAGCAGCTCTATTTGAACTTCCTGCTTCCTGTAGCCAGTGCTTGTTTGTTCTACAGCGTTCCTGCACCTGTGACCCCCCCGGTATCTGTTCAGAGTGACTTCCTGTTCCTGTGACCCCGGCTACCCCTTCGGACTTTGCTGCTATCTGCCTGTCCGACCTCGGATTGTTTACAACCACTCATCTGCCTGCTCCTTTTGTACTTCAGCCGCCAGCCCGTTGCCCACCCAGCCTGCACCCGACTACCCGTCTGCCTGATCCCTCTGTACCTCGCTGCCAGCCAGTTGCCGACCCGGACCGCACCACTACTCTTCAGCCTGCACGAGCATCTGTGGACCCCTACCAGTCTCCAGGGACCAGTCCAGCCCTCGTGCCCCCCTGTGCTCCGGAGCTCCCTGTCTGCACTACCAGGGGTTCCGGAACCAGGACCGCAAGAGAGGTTGTCCCCGCATAAACCAGACTCAACCACCAGGTACGTGACATTTACTCTCTCAATGAACATGAACTTTTTTTAATTCTTATACTGCTAGTATTAGTAGATAGGATAGGATGGTGGATTACATTTACTTGTTTTAAACGTTTTTTTTTTTACATTTCTTCATTTGCTTCCTGGTTTTTGGCATAGAAAAAGTGTCCTACATCCCAGGAGTCTTCATAACATTTTTTTTCTTTCATCTGGGGGAGAGGTTTTCTCAGCTAAACACACCCTCCTGCCTGCATGCCTGAGCTAAGGGCATATGGATTCCAGAAAGTAAATACTACACGAATCATCTACCCATACTCAAGATGGGCCATGGCTGGGAATTTTAGGGGGTGGTTTTTAAAGTGATTTTTCAGCAAAATGAAGCATGGGGACATGGATGGATGGTCGCGTTTGCTTTGAATATTAAAAATTAATTAAATAGCATTTTTCGGTTACAGATACAGTTTAGTCCCCCTTCAAGGATAACAGGCAGGCAGTTCAATCTTGGTCATGAATGTGTGTTACTAGGAACAGTCAACGTGTTTTAATTATATTGAACTAATGTTCTTGGTGTAAGATAAAAGGATCCAAAGCCCAATATAGGTAAAGTCCAATTTGTTTGCAAAACAGCTTTGTAAAAGAACAGTCTCTCGGCAGCAGACATGGGCAAATGGACTTTTGTTGCATTTTAATAGATCTTTACATCTACTTACCTTCAATGTGTTGCAGGTGTTAAACAAAAATTCAGGAAGAAGGGTTGAGGGTGCAAGATACCCAAGGCACACTCAAATCTTAGAGGACAGGTTCCTGAATATCTTGTTCCAGCAGTATCAGGCACTATAGTAGCAGCCTCAAAAATAATGCTGAGGAGGCAGTCAGTAAATCCGTGACCCTATGCGAGCAGTTACAGTGCTTAAGCAGCAACTACTGGTGTCTCACTCTCAAGTACTTCCACACCTGTAGCTATATGAGAAAGAACCAACTCGCATTACCCAGTGGCCAGTTCCCCTGCAACACTCTTCATTGAAGGTTTACCTTTTCAGCCACACACAAGGTCTCTTCGATGACGATGATACGGAATCGTCCGTGAAACCCGACTTCCGGTCTTCCTCGACTTTTCCATTTGGAAGTTACTTCTCACAACGTCCCCTTGACCGGTGACCCATTACGCTCAACCAAGAAAGAGTATATCGATGTCCACACCTTCATGAACTCTCACTCTGTGGTCATCAACGACGAATTCGTGACATTGACGAGCGTATCCCAGTGCCTAAATGACTGACGGAGGAGTCGTAATAAAAACTCCGACGATGATATCACGGACTATGACGACCTTGTTCTATAAGTCCTTGGACAGGAGATTCTAAACTCACACGGAACCCATAGAACGTGGGAGTTGGGA
>BLSH010402522.1:800425-819931 GCA_018402905.1 Glandirana rugosa | reverse complement strand
ACTATGTCTGCAGTCTCTGACCATCTCCTGTAGCATGTCTGCAGTCCCTGACCATCTCCTGTACTATGTCTGCAGTCTCTGAACGTCTCCTGTATCATGTCTGCAGCCTCTGACCATCTCCTGTACCATGTCTGCAATCTCTGACCATCTCCTGTACCATGTCTGCAATCTCTGACCATCTCCTGTACTATGTCTGCAGTCTCTGACCATCTCCTGTAGCATGTCTGCAGTCCCTGACCATCTCCTGTACTATGTCTGCAGTCTCTGAACGTCTCCTGTACCATGTCTGCAGTCTCTAACCATCTCCAGTACCATGTCTGCAGTCTCTGACCATCTCCTCTACCATGTCTGCAGTCTCTGACCGTCTCCTGTAGAGTGTCTGCAGTCTCTGACCATCTCCTGCAGAATGTCTGCAGTCTCTGACCATCTCCTCTACCATGTCTGCAGTCTCTGACCGTCTCCTGTAGAATGTCTGCAGTCTCTGACTATCTCCAGTACCATGTCTGCAGTCTCTGACCATCTCTTGTCTTATATCATGTCTGCAGTCTCTGGGGGGGGTCTTGAGAGGAGCCAAGAGTGGGAGTGCCGTGCCGCCAGGATGGGGGTCATGGAAGAAGTCAGACATGTGTAGTGTGGAGAGACTATAGGATAAAACCAGAGCCACCAAGCTGGAGCCGACTGACTGAGCCCCTGTTTCTGCACTACTTTTGGTGGCGATTTGAAAGATATCTGAGCATGAACCCGCACATATGTCTATAAAATCGCCCCCGAAGTCGGGCTGAAATGCTGATTTTAAACCCGCCCTAAGTGTGAACGTGGGCTTATTCTGTGGAGTAAGTGCGAAAATTGGGGCAGGCTTGAAGGGGCCCCGGTGCATTACTTTGCCCAGGGGCCCATAATCCTATTAAGATGGCCCTGACTCCCCCTAGTATGTACGTTGCATGCATATTCTTAGCCCCCAAAATGCATAACTTTACATTTATCAATATTAAACCTCATTTGCTACATAGTTGCCCAATTAGACAGTGCATTGAGGTCGGCTTGTAAATTGGAGACATCCTGCAAGGAAGTTATTCCCCTGCATAGCTTGGTGTCATCTGCAAACACTGAAATTGTACTTTTAATCCCAGACCCTATATCATTTATAAATATATTGAAAAGTAAGGGTCCCAACACTGAACCTTGGGGTACACCACTGATGACCTTACACCATTCAGAATAAGAATCATTAACCACTACTCTCTGAAGTCTTTTAGCCAGTTTTCTATCCATTTACAAACTGATCCTTCCGAGCCTGTAGACTTTACCTTACACATTAGCCTTTTGTGGGGAACGGTGTCAAACGCTTTCGCAAAATCCAAGTATACCACGTCCACAGCCACCCCTCTGTCTAAGGTTTTACTTACCTCCTCATAAAAAGAAATCAGGTTTGTTTGACAACTTCTGTCTTTCATGAATCCATGCTGTCTGTTGCTTAAAACATTTTTTTCCAACAAGAACTCATCTATTTGGTCTTTTATTAAACTCTCCAGTATCTTCCCAGCTATAGAAGTTAAACTAACTACTTGGTAAAGACTTTGATCCCTTTTTAAATATGGGCACCACATTGGCCCTATGCCAATCCAGTGGTACTATTCCAGTCATAAAGGAGTCCCTAAAAATTAGACACAATGGCTTAGAAATGACAGAGCTCAATTCCTTTAAGGTCCGTGGATGTATGCCATCTGGTCCAGGTGCTTTATCTACCTTTATTCTGTCTAAATATTTCTGGACCATTTCACTTTTGAGCCATTGTGGATCATTTGGGGCTGTGTCACTACCACCCCCATTGGGGACATGAGCTCCCCCATGCTCCTTTGTATACACAGAGCTGAAGAATGTATTTAATAAGTTTGCCTTCTCTTTGTCCCCTGTCACGCACTTTAGATTATTTTGTAAAGGGCCTACATGCTCAGACCTGACCTTTTTACTATTAATACATTTGAATATTTTTTGGGGGTTTTTCCTCATATCTTTTGCAATCTGTCGTTCATTTTGAATTTTTGCGTCCTTGATTTCCTTTTTACATATTCTGTTATATTCTTTGTAACATTTAAAAGATGACAGTGTTCCCTCATTTTTATATTTTTTAAATGCTCTTTTCTTATCATTTATATTTTGTTTAACTTTGGCCGTGAGCCATATAGATTTTATTTTTAGCTTTTTAAACTTATTGCCCATGGGAATATTCTTTACAGTGAGTTCGCATAAAGTTTTTTTGAAAAATTCCCATTTCTGTTCTGTGTTCATCTATGTCAATATTCCCTCCCAGTCTAAGTCATGGAGAGCAGCCCTCATCTTTGTAAAATTTGCTGTCTTAAAATTAAGTGTTTTTATCTTTCCTGTATGTGTTTGTTGCTTGCAGCTTACATTAAATGAAATCATGTTATGGTCACTGTTACCCAGGTGTTCTTTTATATGAATATTGGTAATAAGCTCTGCATGGTTTGAGATTACCAGGTCCAGCAAAGCGTCATTCCTAGTTGGGGCCTCAATAAACTGGACCATAACATTTTCCTGTAATAGGTGTATACATTTTTGCCCTTTAACTGTCCCAGCAGTGCCATTACTCCAGTTAATTTCCGGGTAGTTAAAATCCCCCATTATTATCACTGTCCCAGCTCTTGCAGCCCTTTCCATCTGTGCAAGGAGCAGAGTCTCCACCTCCTCTTTAACACTGGGAGGTCTATAACAAACTCCAATGATAACCTTTGTTACCAGCTCTCCTTGCTTCACACTGACAGAGTGTGAGGCGAGGAGAGCTGATCAGTGGCATCTCTTCGCAGGGGAGTCTGTACAGATAATCAGGGCACTGATTATGAGTGCAGCCCCAGCAGTGCCACCAATCAGTGCTGCCTTTCAGTGCGGCCCATCAGTGCTGTCCATCAGTACCGCCTATAATTGCCCATCAGTACCACATATTAGAGCCCATTAGTGCCACCTATCAGTGCCACCTATCAGGGCGACATATTAGTGCGTCCTCATCTGCACCCCCCCAATCAGTGCCCTTCAGTACTGCCTCATCAGTGCCCATCAGTGCACACGAGTGAAGGAGAAAAATTACTTATTTACAAAATTCACAGACAGAAAAACTTTTTTTTTCTCAAAATTTCTGGTCTTTTTTCATTTTCTTTAGCAAAAAACAAAAGACCCAGCGATGATTAAATACCACCAAAAGAAATCTCTATTTGTCTGACCGTGCAATTGTCATTCAAGGTGTGACAGCGCTGAAAGCTGAAAATTGGCTTGGGCAGGAAGGTGGTACAAATGCCTGGTATTGAAGCGGTGAATGTCAATCACTCATCCACCTGGAATTTCAAAGATGATCTCAACTATTCATCAGAAACGAATTTGTCTACAAGCCACAAGTTTTTTTCAGCCAGCACAATTCAGTTGCTTGTGAAGCCAAAACTGGGCAATTCATTTACACCTTCAATACAAAGAAAAAATGAACCAAAAATAGAAAAAACTATGGCAAGTGATCAGATTTTTCCTTCAGGTTTGATTGGGGCATTTTGGTCTAATTTACTTGCACTATTTGATATCTCTTATTGCATCGCAAGTTAGAATAAAAATGGTAACTTCGATCAATCTAACAAATTGTGTATAGCCAGCTTCACTAAGGCTCCATTCACACTAGTGCGTTTTTTGATGCATTGTGCAGAAATGCAGGGAATTTTTTTAACATGGGATCCTATGGAACATGTTCACATCAATGGTTTTTTGTGCCTCTGCATTTTTGGAAAGGGTTGGGGACTTTTTTTTCATGGAAAAAGCAGCATTTTGCATGTAATAGACTTCAATGGGCAAGCATGAAAAACGCAAGTGCTGCTTTTTCACAGCGTTTTGCATTTTAAATCTGCCTAGCAACAACATTTCCTCCCCCAAAAAAAACAACATTTTTATAAAAAAAAAAATTAAATGTAAAAACCGCAAAACGCAAATCGCGGCAAAATCGCAGTAAAATTGCGGTAAAAAACGAGGAAAGCACAACAAAAAAACAGTGAAAAAACACTGAAAAGCAAAATACACTGATGTGAATCGAGCCTAAGAAAGGAAGAATTTTCTACACCTTGTAGTTAGTGCAGTACACCTTGGAATTTCTTGAATAGGTCATCTCTGTTTGATGTCCCCACCCATCCTGGTGGGATTTTCCTGGCCAAACTGGATAGACCAGGATAGTGAGTTTGCTAACTAAGGGGCTGGTTAAGTGTTAGATCCATAGAGATGACATAAAGATGTCAAATTTGACCTTATCATGTTTCCTGTTCCACAGAGGACGTGTATTCATGTTTCTGGAGAAATTAGAACTTCTGCATTAGAATTTTTTGATGATCCATATGTTCCTCTTTTAAAGTCTTTTACTTTTAAATGTATTGGTGCCTTTTTTTCTGCAGAATAAAAATAAAGAGAAGTTTACGCTTTTTTTCTTTTTTTTATATTCTTGTTAAAAGAATTTCAACTTTTTTTGGCATGGCTGCTTGATTTTTTTTAATCATAATGCACTGCATGGCCTTTTGAACTATGACCACCAGGTTTAGAGTGACCAATTGACCTTTTTGGGCTTTTGGATAAACTTGCCCCTTCACTATGCAAGGGAGGTGGGGGGCAGAGATCAGGCCAGAAACCCCTTGCTGCTTATTTTTGTTCTTTTTATTTGGGGCCTTTTTGTCTTTAATTTTATTTTGCTTTTAGCTGCTGTTAACAGCACTTTTTCTTATTTTGTCTGCAAAGCTTCCCTTTAAAAAAGTGGCCTCTTTATGGGGTGATATTTTGGAGTTTTAATTTATTTGATAGGTATCCCTGTAATCTTATTTTTATTATTTTTATCGTTGATAGGACCTTTATTTTAGGTTAAACTGCTTAACTGTTCTATATATATATCACTCACATTCACTGCACCCCCATATCCCCATAGTAAAAATTAACCAGTTGGGCCTATTATCTCTGATTAAACTGTCCTGATGCTCACCAATTTGACATTGCTGTATCTTTTGCAGTATCTTAATTCTTGTAGTAAAACCCCTGTCTGTGTTCTCTGTCTGCGTAAAATTGGGCCTAGCCTTGCTCATTAAATTGCCATGCTGCTGACCAATTTTACACTGCTTTATCCTCTGCAGTAGCTGAATTGTTAATGAGTTTTAAATAAATTTGCCACTGGCAGGATAGTTTTGCATCAGCAAGAACAGGGCCAGTCTCAGCAAACTACTGGCCAACTTCTATCTGCTGGTCAAAGCAGGCCTATTTTTTTTTTTTTTTTTTATAAATAATCATGTGTAGCTGCTAAACCTATCTGAAAAAAGCCCTTCATTCAAACTGAAATTAATCAGATTGAAGTGCAGCCTAATTGTAACCTAATTGTAAAAGACAAAAAATAAATTCCACGCAGAATATGTTCTGCCAGTGTGCTCTGTTACTGTGAATCTCAGTGAAAATGATATCCTTGGTTCACACCTATAGTACCTACTTATGTACATGTGATTTTTTCATTTTTTATTTTTAATAAATTTGCAAAGATTTCAAACTTCTTTCATGTTGTCATGATGGGGTATTGCTTGTAGGATTTTGAGGAAAATAATGAATTTAATCACTTTTGGAATAGGGCTGTAGCATAACAAAATGTGGAAATAGTGAAACGCTGTGAATACTTTCCAGATGTACTGTATTTATGCTGCGTGCTGTGCGGAGGGCAGTCCATTCATTATAATGGGCTGGCCTACCTGTGAGAAAAACAGGGAAAAAAGTCCCCCACCCTTTTTTAAAAGAATGAAACACTCCCCTGCACAGCTGTACACCAAGTGCTAGATCACTTACCAATTAGTTTTCAATATTACAGCGCTTACAGTGTTACAAATTCCTAACATCCAATATACTGTGATTAATGCATGAATAATACAAATTTTACAGATTTTTTCCTAAACTACTTGGACTTGATAGTCATGTTTTTCACTATAAAATTTGTATTATTCATGCATTAATTACAGTATATTGGATATTATGAATTTGTAACCTTTTGTAAAATCGCACCACACCAAAAACTCGATTGGGTGATGATGCGTGGGGGTGCAATTAAGAATTAATGGTACCCCCGCATATCTGCTAAAGAGTAGCGCATTTCTGTGTTGGAAAAGTGTGCATTTTTGTCCTCATTCCCTAACATGCACCAATGTGAACCAAGCCTTACTGTTTTATAACACCATACACAATTGAATGGTATCCTCCAAGCATGTTATATAAAGAATATTTTCAATATTGCCCTTGAAGCTGAATAAATAGACAACTCTATAGTCCAATATATATGTTGGATTTGTAGTATATTTATTATATGTGTTTACTCTAGAGAATCCTTTGATGTGCTATCCAAGGGCAATTCCTTGAGGAAGACACTGGTCAAAACGCGTTGGAGCCACTTAGAAAACCCACCATTTAGTATACCTATTCAGGTGTATTGTATAATTTTGTACTTGCTTTCTACATGTTCCATGCCATACATTTTTAATGTTTAGTAATTTCCCTGGCCTATACGTAGAGGGGACATTGTAGCTTTTTTTCAAATAAATATATGTTTTTATGCCATTTTTGTATGTATACTTACCTTTTTACTCCTTAGGTGTCACAAAGCCCCGGTGCTCCTCACCATTTCCCATTTTCCTTGTGGATTGTTCTTTGAATTGTGTGTTCATCCCCACTTACACTCAGATGTAGGAGCCCTTTAATATGCTAGTGAGCCACGTTCCATACTAAAACTATTACACAGTTCAGTGAAATAATCTGGGGTGGAACTTGGAATTTCAAGCCGAAACTAGTGAGTTTCTGGGTGAGGTTTGGTCACCGAAAGCCTAGGTTATACATTGATATTTTAAACAGAGATATTGCCCACCATGACTTTTTCCTCTGCTCTGCATTAACAGGCCTTCCTGATAGCCGGCTGCCATTGTGTATAGGTTATAGGTCTACTTTTAAGTGAGCTGGCAGTAGGTTCTTAAGCAAATGGGTGTGTGCAATATCATGTACACAAGGAAATGAATGTTAAAGAAGGAACTTAATTACACCATATTTATAATATAAATGTTTTACGTTCACTGATATGACGATTTTGATAGTGAGACCAATATAGTGTAACATTGACAAGTCAGATAAGACAATGTTTATTCATATGTAGATGGAAATAAGAATATTTGTACATTCCTTAGGGCAGTAATTGGTACAGTTTTTGCTATAAAAAAGGTAAGTATTTTTATTAAATGGCTGAAAGGCTACAAATAGGAGTTCAGCTCAAAACACATTTATTTTTGAGTGTATTCCTGAGTTTACTTTGTAATACAGAAAAATGTATTTTTGGAAAAAACGCGAGGGATGGAGACGGTTCCCCAAACCAGGTCTCCGTGGGAAAGTGTAAGATAGACTATCTCGGAACCAAATATACCATATACGTTGTTGAATAAAAAATTTAATTTTATTTATATAAAGTGATAAAAAGACAATAGGTGTCAAACAAACAATAGCTAAGGCGTGGAAGTCTTCGCAACTCTCTATAGTTGAAACCAAAAATAGGGTTACCAGAGCAATGATACATGCCAGGATAGAAGCTGTCATCCTAGATAAGGTTAAATCACAAGAGAAAGTCTGGTCCCCGTGGATGAAACACTTTGTGCCATCCACCTTCGACCATAGTCTCCTTACCCCCTGAATATACCGCACTCATTACGTTAGCTAATCCGCTACTCACAATGCACAAACTCTTACCATGACCACCATAGAGAGTTTGGGTCTGCTCGAGCATTGGAAACAATAACACTCTCATACTCTGCTCTACTCACCCCCCTGCCCCCCTCTTTATCTTACTCCTATCCCTGGACTGGTCTCTTTCCTTTCCTTCCCTACTGCTCACCACTGCATCCCCCTTCCCCCCCCCCCTATTGACCTGATCAATAGCCCGCTAGGTCTCCCCATCCCATGATACCTGGACAAATCAACTGTCACTCCCCTCCATTGATTATATGGAGGTCGCATAGCACCAACCCGTAACCTATGATTTAGGCTCAGAGGCTATCCCTGGCCTCTTGATTTATACAGCTCATAATGGACTTATCTACCTCCTCCGGCGCAGTTTGCTCCCATAGGGGCGCTGAGGTGGTGGCTGGTCCATCGACCTATTGACTCTTTCACCTTTACTTGGAAAAACCACCTGAGCCACATATTGCCCACGCAACCTCAATGGCAGCTAGACCCCCTCCATTCTCCACCGTGACAGTAAGACCTAGCAACACACCATTTCTGCTCTAAGCTGGTTGACACCTTGACCACCTGACCTACAAACCTATGTGTTCATATATGTCTGAGTTTTCTATTTTTTATGCGAGATTTATCATTGAATTCTCCTACTGTGAAACTCAATAAAAACCTTTGAAAAGGAAAAGACAATAGGTGTCCGAACTGCAGTAAGGACACTAATACAAAACAGACAAGACATTAGTAAAATCAAAAGCGGAATCTATACTTCTGTGGTGTTGATGATATTACTCCAAAAACATGGAGCAGATGAAACTCCTTATAAGACATATGAACCTCTACATGTTTCATGGTTTAATACTGCATCTTCAGGAGGATGTCTAAAGTATAAGAAGTGACACATTATACAAAATGCAATGGTAACGTTGACTGTTTATTTAGAAACAAAAATTTTTATATAATATATTATGCAGATGTTAACAGGGGAAAATAATTAAAAGAACATGCTCAACATGAAGCTAGAAGAAGCTATAAATTACTGTTACTTTCTACCCAAAAATGTTCAGTGGTTAAGGAAGTCCCTTTGGGGAGGGAAACATGTGTCAGGTGTCATGTACAGAGGTCGTCTCCCACTGCTTCTAATTCAGGATCTTTTAATCAGGCAATACAAAGGGTGCTTTAAACTGAATTCAGTTGGGTATTTGTTTAAAAAAATCATTAAGGCTGGGTTCACACCTATGCGAATTGGATGCGGCTTACACCACATCCAATTTGCATGACACTTGAAAACACATTGTTTTCAATGTGTTAGGTTCACATAGGTACGGTGCATTTGCACTCTGCATTACACAGAAAACGTGTGCGTTTTTTGTGCAATGCCTTGCGAATTCCCAGCCTATTAAGTTCAATGGGAACGCATCTGCCCCGCAGATGTGTTCCGCACTGAATAGGGATCTTTCCCCCTGCTCCCGGCACTTCCCCCTCCCTCCCCAGTCAGCTGCTGTGCTGTGAGAATGGACAGGAGCCACCGAACGACAGCTCCGTTCGTTCTCAGCAGCAAACAGGCTGGAATTCGCAACAGACTGGTGTGAATCCAGCCTGAATGTACTGGAACTTTCTCATGCTTACTCCAGAATATTGTCCTCTGATGTCCTCCCACCCTTCCCTCTCCTAGGTATCCTTCTAAATTCTTGCTCATGAGGGCCAGACTAATTCGTGATCTTCTTTAGTTATCATTTCCAACCTTTGGTACAATGTCTAAGACCATTGTTCATGACCTCTTTGATTGGAGTCCAAGTACATGGGAAATAAAGAGACATGCTCATTTTGCCCTTGTTCTGTAAGTAGAATTCTAAAACTATAGAGGGTTTTGGAGTATCTTTGTCTCAAACAAACAAGATGGCAATTTTTGGTTAAGGTACAGGCCTGCCCAGGACAGTCGCCTACAGATAATTCAGCTGTGGGGTCGGGGCACCACCAGTGCAGAGCTTGCTCAGGAATGGCAGCAGGCAGGTGTAAGCACATCTGCAGGCACAGTGAGGCGAAGACTTTTGGAGGAGGCCTGGTGTCAAGAAGGGCAGCAAAGAAGCCACTTCTCTCCAGGAAAAACACAAGGGACAGACTGATATTCTGAAAAAGGTACAGGGATTGGACTGCTGAGGACTGGGGTAAAGTATTTTTTTCTGATGAATGCCCTTTCCAATTGTTTGGGGCATCCGGAACAAAAACCTTGTCCGGAGAAGAAAAGGTGAGCGCTAGCATCAGTCCTGTGTCATGCCAACTGTATAGCATTCTGAGACCATTCATGTGTGTGGTTGCTTCTCAGCCAAGGGAGTGCACTCACTCACAATTTTGCCTAAGAACACAGCCATGAATAAAGAATGGTACACAAATATCCTCCGAGAGCAACTTCTCCCAACTATCCAAGAACAGTTTGCTGATGGGCAATGCCTTTTCCAGCATGATGGAAAACTTTGCCATAAGGAAAAAGTGATAACTAAGTGGCTTGGAGAACAAAACCGACTTTTTGGGTCCATGGCAAGGAAACTCCCCAGACCTTAACCACTTAAGGACCGGAAGGATTTCCCCCTTTAGGACCAGAGCCCTTTTTGTGATTCGGCGCTGCGTCGCTTTAACTGACAATTGCGCGGTCGTGCAACGTTGTACCCAAACGAAATTTGCGTCCTTTTTTTCCCACAAATAGAGCTTTCTTTTGGTGGTATTTGATCACCTCTGCGTCATTTCTGATCGCCGCTATAAACAAAAGAAGAGCGACAATTTTGCAAAAAAAAACAAATTTCTTACTTTTTGCTAAAATACAAATGCAAAAAAAATATATAAAAAAAATTTTTTTCATCGGTTTTGGCCGATTTCTATTCTTCCTCATATTTGTGATAAAAAAAATCGCAATCAGCGTTTATTGATTGGTTTGCGCAAAAGTGGTCGTGTTTACGGATGATGAGAATTCATTTCTGGGGTTTTTATTTTTTTTATTTTTTACTAGTAATGGCGGCGATCTGCGATTTTTAGCGGTACTGCGATATTTCAGCGGACATGTCGGACCATTTTGACACTTTTTTGGGACCATTGGCATTTATACAGCGATCAGTGCTATAAAAATGCACTGATTACTGTGTAAATGCCATTGGCAGTGAAGGGGTTAACCTGCAGGGGGCACTCTAAGGGTTAAAAGTGTTCCCTGGGCGTGTTCTAACTGTGGGGGGACTGCCCTAGCTGGGGAAGGGAAGCGATCACAGCCTCCGTGTAGAGGAAGGCTGTGATCACAGCCCTTCCCCCTCACAGAACAGAGGTCCGTGTTTACTTACACGGATCTCCGTTCTTTCACTCCGGGGGGGGCATCGCGGGTGGCCGGCGGAGATCGAATCCGCCGCACCCGCTCCCTGGCCCTCCCTGGACACAGTGAGCGCGCGGGCGCGCCTCTGGCGGCGCGCGCTCACTGGGCGCGATCTCGCGGCCGCCGTCATATGACGCGATTCGCGTTACAGAGCCACCTTGTCGCCGTCAAATGCTGATCAGCCGTCGGCAAGTGGTTAATCCCAATGAGAACTTGTGGTCAATCCTCAAGAGGCGGATGAACAAAAAACCCACAAATTCTGACAAACTCTAAGCTTTAATTATGCAAGAATGGGCTGTCATCAGTCAGGATGTGGCCCAGAAGTTGACAGTTTGCCAGGGCAAATTGCAGAGGTCTTGAAAAAGAAGGGTCAGCACTGCAAATACTGACTCTTTGTATAAACTTAAAGTGGATGTAAACCCTCACATACAGTATTCCCAGTGAAGTGAACAGCCGGAGATGATACACAGAGATGAAACTCCCTACATAAGTTTTACATGTATATTTGCTGTCTTTCCCTTGTAATTGCAACCATATCATCCTGTGTACTCCTGATATTTGGAAGCACAGCCCCGGCGTACCTATCTCACTGATTGTGGCCTGGTGAGCAGTGTTGGCTGGTGTTTTTTTTGGGGGGGTGGCAAACAATCCACCCGCCAGCACCCTACCACCACACCCCCCAGTTGGCTCATGGACAGCACTGAAGCGCCCCTTTCGGCCACCTGGTCACGGGGGTCACGGGCGGCACCCGCCGTCAGTTAGTAAGTCAGTCATTCATTGCCCGCACTTACCCCATCTCGGCTTCTCTCCGGGCGGGTCTCGGTTCCCCAGCGTCTCCTCCCTCCTCCTTCTGGCGGCCAATTGGATTGGATCTCCTTTCGGCCAATCGGGTGACGGGTCTCATGACCCGCTTCCTGATTGGCCACGAGAAGGATCAGTGTGAAAATAGCGAATATTCATTCGCTATTGTCACACATCTGGGTGGGCTTCGGGTGCAGTGCTCTGCGCCCTGAGCCCATCCTTTTCTGAAGCCTATTAGAGCCTCTGGGGGCCGGATGCATGGATTTGGAGGCGGCGTCTTTGCGCCCCTAATGGATGGGCCGCCACTGCAGTCCGAGACTGGCCAAGTACAGCAAAATAAAATGTTCTACTAACTGCCACCACCTACATCCACGCACTAATCTGTTTCAATTGTTTTTATTAAGTTTTACTTTTCAAGATATAAAAAGAATACAAAATATAGCAACAACAGTAATTTGCTAAGGTAACACACAACAGTATGGGCTCACATAAGGCAACAAGGAACAAAGTTGGACTGCTCTATAGTTTGAGTTGAAAGGTCTAGGTAGTGATAGTGGGCTGACTCGCAGCAGTTCTATGACATGAAGGACTGTGATTGGAAGGAAAACCGCGCCCTTCCAAGTAAAAAACGTAAGAGCCCTTAAAACCTAGAGCATCGTAAACCTGAGCATCAATGAAAATTTTATATAACAACAACATTATCATCTTATTACCAATACCCTTGCAGGGCCAGGTCCAAACATCTGTACGACCATTTATTTGGGTCCAAGGACCCCTCTATCAATACCAGGAGGGCCATATACATATAAAAAAAACTTCGAGAAATCAAAGAGAAGGGAGATACTGAGGGAGCATAGAAGAAAGAATAGTAGGTCTAAAAGAAGAGAAAGAGAGGGAAGAAAGTGGTTCCACCCGGGCAGTCATGCTCTCTCAAGCCTGGGGGTCAATTCCACGTGTCTGGTACCTGCAAGTAACTAAGCCAGGGTTGCCAAATTTTTTGAAAGCGTGATTGCTTGTCCTGTAAGATACTCACAAACTTTTATTTCAGAATGATCCAGGTAAGTTTGCATTTCATCAAGGCAAGATCTATAAGTGGACTTTTCCATGCCGATGCAATAGCAATTTTAGCCGCTATAAAGTAGATTAATGTCTGTGCGCGTTTTGGGACATTCTCGATTGGCTCTTTCAACAGGGCTATGCTCGTGTGCTTGGTAATATTTACCATAGTCACCGAGTAAATACTACCCGCTAATCTAAGGCTCGGCCACTTCTAAAAGTTCCCAGGCATGCTCATAGCTACAGTATATGTCTGCAATGTGAGATCTAAAGCTCTGCACCTCTGTGAAATTTGGTGATATTACTACTGTGCTGCTCACTGCTCTTCTTGCTGGAGGCACATACATGAGGAAGAAAAGCCCTGCCTTTACCAAGATGGCCGCTTCCACACAGCCTGTTTTGGGCACAGATTGCACATTTCATTATATACAGCCCAAATATCTTGTGCTAGCCAATAAAACATATGTGCTAAATCTTCCAAATTAATTATATGTGTTGCTGCTAGCGACTGTCATATGTTTCCATATCAAAGATTATATGATACAATAAAGTGCCGCACAACCAAATCATCAAATATATGTGTACACATGCAAAAAAAGCAAACATGCCAAAAAATAATATATACTGTAATGTGCAAAAAAGCTGTATACTGTATATTAACAGTGATATAATATTGAAATACACAGTGAAATAATGGTAAACATATACAGCATATGTGTACCATGCATGCTTCTGCATGAAGATATCCTTGTGCTACACCACTGAGTGCTACGACCTTTTAATGCTGCTGCTTACCTTAAATATTGACCCACAGTAAGGTAAGGTTACAATAAGCTTTCTCAGTTGCCTGGGTCATAACCATCCCACTTTTCACCAGAGAGGAAACACCAATAGCTCTGTCATCAACTTGATATCTCAGAGAGCAACCAATTCAGTATAGGAAAGGAGGAAACATCTTTCATGATGTAGTATTCCAAGGAATATAAAATGTATTAACCAATAAAAGAGTACTATTCACAAAATCAGTGCACTTCGCCAGTGCACAGGAATAATCACCTTTGTCATTAGTACATATTGCCCCCTTAAGGATAAACATCCATCCACAACAACAATAAGTAAAATGGCCAACCTCAAACTTCCAGCGTGATGACGTCATGTAGCACCACCCTGGCGCGTTTCGTCGCGTAATGCATTACTTCCTAATAAGATCCTATGAGGAAGTCATGCATCACATGAGGAAACGCATCAGAGCTGGGTGTCCTTTAAGAGCATGGAACCAGGAAAGCTCTGTAATTCAAATAGAGTGACCAAGTAACTACGATTGCTGGCTCACCCCTATGCTGTTTCTACATTTTTCTATTGGTTAGTGAGACCACCTATCACAATGATGGGCTATAACAAGCACTAGGTTTATTAGCTTGCAAGTATTCAAGCGCTAAATTCTCTGGCGCTGTCTCACCCCTAAAGAACCACGGGTGCCAGGTGCAGATGCCAATAACAACGAATGACCTACATAGCACTACTCATTTAAATGCTGATCACATCTGTAATACTGTATTTGCATTCACCTGTGCATGCTCGTTTGGAATATTTCCCTTAACACGAAAAGTGACGTGTTTGGGGAAATACACTGTACAAGCATGTGTGAGTGAATAACGGGGATTTTATGCTTGACATTTTTTAGATTTTACATCCATGTGCATGAGGTGTAAAGGCTTTAGAACTTTGTCTACAAAATATTTTGTGCCGTAGGCTAGAAGTGATGAACATTTGTTTTTGTTCATTTAACAGTAGGGAATTTTTATTAAAGATTGAAAGAGAAATCTACTTTATTTATCAGGTACATATTATGAGAAATCGTGAAAAAAAAATCCATATGAGGCACGATTTTTGTAGTGTGTACTCAACTTTCGATATCCAAACAAAAATTTCCAAAGGGACAAACGCCAACATTTTTCTTGTACTGTACAGTGCATGAACAGAACAAATGATTTTCATTTAATGTGTAACATTTTCATATTATTGTCATATGAGAAAAATCAGAAACGAATGACTGCGCATGATCAGAAACAATAAACAACAAATAAAAAGCATTTGTTGTAGGAGAATTTTCGTACATTATTTCCTTGCTCGGTTCTGACTTGCTGTGAAACAACAAGGAAAATCGGACGTTTGTTTGCCTGATTTTCTCATAGTGTGAACCCAGCCGTAATGCTATTTGTATCAGTTTAATACCCTGACCCTGGGGAAGATAGGTACCACACAGCCTTTTGTAGCATGCAAACAAATGCAAACATTTCCCCTGGCTTTCCAAGTGGGGAGGGTTTTGGGGCTTTCCTTAACAGGATGCATATATATATATATATATATATATATATTTCAAGAGCATATTTGCTCTAAAGGCTTGGTGCCTCTTTCTCACTATTATACTTTACTGTAATGTGCTAGCCTTGTTTAACTAAGGAGCTGATTGCTATGCTTTACTGCATTACATTCTCATTGTTGCCCATTGTTCTGCTTTATTTGTTAATTCTATGATAATATATAAATAGAGAACTGATTAACTTTTTTTTTTTTTTTTTTTACTAACAATCTAAAAAAATGAAACTTGAACATACTGTATAAGGTACAAAAGTGCAGATTTTTTTCAACTGTTCCTCATTTTAAAGTGACAGTCCTTTAATTTCTCATACACTTCAGCACCTAAATAGAGACGTTAAGCGTGTTCATGATGTATGATAAAATTGGGATCTTTCATCACTATTTTGTGTTCGGACAAGGTAGTCTTATATTGGAAATAACAGCACACAATATGAATGAAGTATTAGGTCTTAACAGTTAGAGCAATAGACCTGTAGACTTGAAGAAAACATGCACTTTAATTCAATTGCTGCCTGCACAAGTACCATTTCCATGAGGGCCCCCTAAAGGGTAAGTCAAAAAATGATTTGGCAAAGCTGACATTTAGGACAGGGAGGTGAAATATTTAATTTTGTAAATATGATTTTATTCCACTATGCTTGTACAGGATATTAAGTTTTCTGCCATGGCCAACTGAAAAAGTGTAAAGCTGTGCCAGGTTCTAGGCAAATATCCTTGTTGGGTACTTTTCTTATTGCTTTTCGGGGCCCTTCTGTGAGTACCTAGTTGCTGCCTAGCACCGTTAGGCGTTTTCACTTCATCCCTCTAAGATATGATACAAATACACAGTGCAACTAAAACAGCGTCTCTTACATAAATGATTGCCAAATGATGAAACAAAAACCAACCATCAGTGAATTACAGATATCCCAGACTTCTCATCAATGGATCACCCATGTGTCACATGCATAATACCCAGTGAACCATATGCACTCACCTCCAGGGCTGGACCTTAATCAATAGCCAAGGTCAAACAAACCCCAGAGCACACCAATCAGCGCGATCAGCCATCGGGAGCCGGTCAGCTGCTGGTTTTCCAGCATACTCGTCCAACAGAAGCCGGCGTTTTTTAGCGTTTTTTTTCCATATGGATCAAAATCGTCCAAAAACGTTGGTGAGCCGCATTTTTGCACATTTTTGAGCATTTTTACAGCTGGAAAACATCTCTCAGAACCCTCTATTCTTAAAGTTTTTTTTTACAGCTCAAAAACGCCCCAGCCAAAAACAGGTGCTAACAGCCTATGTGTGCATGAACACATAGGATAACATGAGTTTATTGACTGTAGGAAAAAACGTCTGAAGATAAAAACAGCTGCTGTAAAAACGTCCAAAACCGTGCAGTGTGCATGAGGCCTAATTAGGAAGGTCTAAAATCACTTTAAATAATCCACTCCACTCCAGACTGCCATCCTCATACAGTAGATTTGGGTCAGAGATGGATACATTAAGATGGAAATTCAATATGCACAGAGGAGGCTTTTTTTAAGTTATTTTTATTAAGTGTGTAAGACGTTTTTAAGCAAATAAAAATTAATTAGAAAGGTAACCAGCAATTTTTTTTTTAAAGTTATGCTACATTAATGGGAACATGTAACAAATATAAAGTAGGCATTATCCAAATCTGGCAGCAAAAGTGGAAATACACTTTAACCAGTTGCCGACTGCCCACCATGGATTGACGGCGGCAACTTGGCTCGATATCGCAAACCGCCGTCAGCTTCAAGATTGTGGATCATGGACGTGTACTCACTGTGTAGGGGGGGAGCCAAGGTGTGGGTAGGGTGGACTCGATATCTGATGGCTACCCAGTGATGGCTCCCAGGCAGTGACAGAATGTGGATCTGTGTGTGTAAACAACGGATCTCTGTTCTGACAGGGTTGAGAAGGAGTGTGATCGCATGTTCCCTGTATATGGGAGCAGCGATCTCTCTCCTCCCCCACTCAGCCCAGCCCCCACACAGTTATAAACACTATCCAGGGAACACACTTAACCCTTTGAGCGCCCCCTAGTGTTAACCCCTTCCCTGCCAGTGACATTTACACAGTAGTCAGTGCATTTTCATAGCATTGATCGATGTATAAATGTCAATGGTCACAAAAAAGTGTCAAAAATGTCCGACATGTCCGCTGCAATGTCGCAGATCATTACTAGTAAAAAAAAATAAAAACCCATAAATGAATTCTCATCGTTCGTAAAAGCAGCAACTTTTGCGCAAACCAATCAATATACGACGAGTGCGATTTTTTTTTTTTTTTTACCAAAAATATGAGGAAGATTATATATCAGCCAAAACTGATGAATACATTTGTTTTTTTATATTTTTTTGCATATGTATTTTAGCAAAAAGCAAGAAATATTGTTTTTTTTTGCAAAATTGTCACTTTTGTTTGTTTATAGCGGTGATCAGAAGTGACGCAGAGGTGATCAAATACCACCAAAAGAAAGCTCTATTTGTGGGGAAAAAAAGGACGCCAATTTAGTTTGGGTAAAACGCCGCACCGCGCAATTGTCAGTTAAAGCAACACAGTGCCGAATCGCAAAAAGTACTCTGGTCCTAAAGGGGGAAATCCTTCCGGGGCTGAAGTGGTTAATGTGCACGAAATAAAATGCAATCCAAATACTAGGCAGTGTGTAAACCCGAGCAGAGAAAGTTTCAGAAAGAGATGACTGCTTGTAACTGGAATCCAAATATGAAACAGAGAGAAAGCGGTGGGGGGCATAGAGGGACGAGCAATATTGGGGGTGGAAGACTTCTGCGGGGGAGTTTGGGTACATTTTAGAGACAGAAATCAGTGGGGGATTTATTAGTAAGACAGAGAATCAGATTACACAGCAGTACAATGAAAGTGAAACAGGAGGTGGGGAAAAATGACTTTTCAGGTATATTTTAGTAATACAGGATGAGAAGTGTATAGTTATGATGTTTTACAGTAAGGGTACGTGCAAAATTATAATTCAATGTTCTTTCCTTAGTCTGTAATCAGTTTTTATCTCTCATTTTAAAAGACGAGAGTGAATTGTGAATTGTTGCACATTATACGAGGACTATACCGAAAGTAATACAAAATTGGGCATAGCTTTTTTATTAACTTACATAGGTCATCCAAATTTCACGTGTCGGTAGAACAACTTTTGCTTTATACAAAAGAGAGGTCCGGAGTAAAACAAGAAAAACAATAGGCAACTTCCCACCCTGCATATTTTGGTATTCTGTGTTGAGAAGCCTGGTATGGTGACTGGCAGGGTGCAAGGTCCTTTTAGGTTCATATGGGCACAAAAAGGTATGGTGTAGGGACCCACCTGAGGTACGGCTCCCAGTTGGTGGGATGGGTATCTGTGAGTTCTCTCCGAGTTGGTGGTTTTGCGGCTGGAGGCCTGAGAAGTGACACGCAGCTATTGTCTTTGTTTCTATGCCTATTAGGACCTTGTGGCTCCATTCTTTATGCACTGTGTGTTCAGGTTATTATGTTATTGATCTGTTATTCATTTGTTACTTATGTTTTGGTTAATAAAAGGCTGTTGTGGCCAATTAACTCCAATCTGTTGTGGTGTGGTTATTATACCAAATGGGTGGCAAATCAGGTGTTCACTGAGGTATCCCACTTCTTCACAGCCACGTTCTCTTTGTCTGTGTCATCAAATTGTTGTTCCTTAAGAGTGTCCTTCATTGAATTGAAACAAATGGAAGTCAGAGAGCGCTAGATCTAGGCTGTATGTATATAACCTAGTACTTGTTAGAAGAATTTGCTTGGTTAGAACTATTGGGGCTAGTCTCAATATTGGAAAACAAAAAAGAATTACAGAAACATTTTTCAATTTTTCTGACTATCAGAAACTAGTTTAACTTAATATTGACGTCTTTTTCTCTAGATGACCCGTAATAAGGGAAACTAGACAGACTGTCGGTGTATGGAAGGGTATAGGGTGGATGTATGTTCCCCATCCTCGGTTATTACCGAAAACCTTGAACACTCGTTTAGGTACTATGACCGTCGGGGTTATCAAGATTGGTTCGTTTAAGAAGATTGTTCATGATCCAATATATGTATGTCGGATCTAGATCGCGAGAGACTGAAGGTAAACAAAGTTAAGTTACTTCCTG
>BLSH010402522.1:743790-766634 GCA_018402905.1 Glandirana rugosa | reverse complement strand
ACATGAAAATATATAATATAATATTTACAGAAATGTGTGGGGTGTACTCACTTTTGTGAGATTCTGGATATTTTGGAATTGTGCTGTTAAAATCCCACCATGTCTATGGATTTTAACCCTTCCAGGACTAAAATATGTAACAAGTTATGAAAAGTGAACTTATGTTTAAATTAAAAAATAAATGTGGGCATTTCCTTTAAAGTGGTTGTAAACCCTTACATACACACATATACCCAGTGAAGGTACTATCCTCAGGCGATACACAGAGATGAAACTAATCTTCCTACATACGTTTTATCTATCTATCTGAACTATTCTCTTCTGTATTTCCGTTCAAAGTGCTGAATTTATAAGCTTGTCTGAAAGTTCAGAAAAAAAGGGTGCAGAGAGATGAAGTTACACTTTGCAGAGCTCAGTGAGGAGAGGTCTGAGAGCTGATTGCAGGGAATGCCCCCCCCCCCCCCCCCACCTCCACACAGGAATAGAGCTGCCCCGTCACCATTTTTCTCTTGGTGTCAGGAAAACTTGTCAGAAGTGATTCATGCTGATAGCAAAGGAATAAAGCAGCAGACGGAAATAGCACTTAATGCTCCTAATTAAAACAAGTACACACTATAGAGGGATATGCTTTGTTCATATTTCATGTCTGAGGTTTACAACCACTTTAACTAAAATTAAATATGATTTAGGCTTTATCATGTAATGTGTAGACTAACACTTTTATATTGGACTGCACGTAATTATGTAACTTAAATTCAGCTACATGCAAAATAATAGTTTAATCTTTAATGATTTCTGGCAGGCTGATTCACATGATGGTGACATTTCCACATCCATTATGGGACCCACAGACTACGGTGGCCAAATCTCTGCAACTGGTGGGCAATTCATTCTGCTGATAACTGAATTATTAGATATTGGTGGCATTGCCTATAATTATAAAAAATAAGCAAGTGGGTGCGATTTGTTTTTTGATTTTTTTCCCCCCTAAATCATTGGAAAGACACATTATTTTAATTAAGTAACTTTTGATTTGGTTATAGTACATCATCTATACTGAATTATCATAAGTGGGTAGGCATGTTGGAATTGCTGTAGCAATTATTTATAGATATGGCATTTAGAAAAGTATGTTATGTTCCAGTGTTGTATCGTATGGGATATAGTTACATTATACTTGACCTAAAATCAGCCTGTGCTTCCTGATTGCTAAAGGCATTATGCAAGTGTGTCAGAGTCCTTTTATGAGCCTAGAATTATGTTCATTTCATAGGACTATTCCAGTGAGAGAAGATGAACACTTGTAAACTGTAAAGTGTAAATTGTGTGTTTGCTTGGATTATGACATA
Source organism: Glandirana rugosa (assembly GCA_018402905.1). NCBI lineage: Eukaryota > Metazoa > Chordata > Amphibia > Anura > Ranidae > Glandirana > Glandirana rugosa. The sequence goes on along the minus strand of BLSH010402522.1, from coordinate 765,285 downwards.
TTGAGCCAGTCGGCCTGGCTCTGGTTGTTGGCACCTTAGTACATGTAAGTGCTGTTCACAATATACACTATAGTACCAAAAGTATTGTGACACCTGCCTTTACACGCACATGAACTTTAATGGCATCCCAGTCTTAGTCCATAGGGTTCAATATTGAGTTGGCCCACCCTTTGCAGCTATAACAGCTTCAACTCTTCTGGGAAGGCTGTCCACAAGGTTTAGGAGTGTCTATGGGAATGTTTGACCATTCTTCCAGAAGCACATTTGTGAGGTCAGGCACTGATGTTGGATGAGTAGGCTGGCTCACAGTCTAAGCTTGAAATTCATCCCAAAGTTGTTCTGTTGGGTTGAGGTCAGGCCAGTCCTCCAGGTTCCTCCAAACCAAACTCGCTCATCCATGTCTTTATGGACCTTGCTTTGTGCACTGGTGCACAGTCGTGTTGGAACAAGAAGGGGCCATCCCCAAACTGTTCCCACAAAGTTGGGAGCATGGAATTGCCCAAAATATCTTGCTATGCTGACGCCTTAAGAGTTCCCTTCACTGGAACTAAGGGGCAAAGCCCAACCCCTGAAAAAACAACCCTACACCATAATCCCCGCTCCACCAAATGATTTGGGCCAGTGCACAAAGCAAGGTCCATAAAGACATGGATGAGCATGTGAGGAGTGGAGGAACCTGACTGGCCTGCACAGAATCCTGACCTCAACCTGATAGAACACCTTTGGGATGAATTCGAGAGGAGACTGCAAGCCAGGTATGAACTCACAAATGTGCTTCTGGAAGAATGGTGAAACATTCCCATAGACACTCCTAAACCTTGTGGACAGCCTTCCCGGAAGAGTTGAAGCTGTTATAGCTGCAAAGGGTGGGCCAACTCAATATTGAACCCTATGGACTAAGACTGGGATGCCATTAAAGTTCATGTGTGTGTAAAGGCAGGCGTCCCAATACTTTGGTAATATAGTGTGTGTGTGTGTGTGTATATAATGGTTTATTTTTCATACACATTTTTAAGTGGTCACCAGAACAGGAAAAGAAGAGGAAATGTCTGTGAGACACATATTCTATGTAAGCGAGGATTCCTCTAATTTTTGGTGAGCTTTCCTCTAATATATTGTAGTGATTACAAGTCAGGAAGTAAAGGGAAGTCCCCAATGGGACACAGATGACAAAAAAAAAAAATTGGTAGTTTTTTTTTTTAATCATTTCTTACTTTATTTGAAAAAATGTTTTTTTTGGATATACTAATGGATTTACTCACCCTCACAGTGGTGCTAGCTTTGCCAACCCACAATGTACTTGCTGCAGCTAGATAGGTCTAATTCATTGATTCTAAACTCATTGCACACATTGTAGTCTTAACTAAGTTCACTTTAAATACCCAATCATGTGCAAGGGAAATTAAAAAAATAAATAATAGGGATTTGTGAATGGTTGGATGACTATAGTAAACACAGCGTCACCTTATTCACTAAGCTAGGTCAGCACTCACTTTGAAAAGTAAAAATTCTATATCTATTTAGGGATAGAGGTTCTTCACTTCATAAAGTCGATATTAACTGAGCTTAGTAAATAAAAATTTACCTTAGGCATTCAAAGTGAATCCAGATTCACCTTATTTACTAAAATTCACTTTGCAAAGTGAACATAGACTTTTGAAAAGTGAAGAGTTTGCAAAGTTCAATGAAATACTTGTTAGCAAAATATCCAGTAGGTGGCAGCACTTGGCTTGGTATTGTCAACTATGGTCATTGCATTTGTGAAGATGGATGTTTAAAGTTGCAGGAACTGCTTTTGTGGGAAAATGAGGTTAGCATCGCGGCAATTCCTTGACTGGCGGCAATGCAAAGCAGGCTTAGTAAAGTTTTTGTGGGAAACAAAAGTTGCTGTAAGTTCCCTGGTTACAATCAGAACTTTGTTAAAACCTGCTTTGCTGACATTTTATCAGCATTGTCTGGCTCATGGCAGGGATATTCACAGCGATTCTCTGAATTTCCTGGTCTTTTATAGGATTAAAAGTCCTTTCTTGGGAAAGCAGAAGAAAAACTTTTCCATAATAAATAACCGCACATATCATCCCTTTCATTGGCCTGAATGCACAACTAGAAAAGAAAAAGATGAGACATTGTGACTTTTTAAGGATATTGCTAAATTGACAATAAACACATTTTTAAGGGGAAGGGTACATAAGGTACTGAAAAAGTACTAGGAAAAGCATCAGTGAGAATTGGTATAAAAGACAATGCTATACAATCATAGGCATGTGTACAGGGTGTGCTGGATGTGCTTGGGCACACCCTTATCACCTAGTGCACATTAGCATTATTGCTCTGTGTAGCGGCGGGGAGATGGGTAAGATCTCCCTTTTTCCTGGCTCTGCCATAAGAGAGTTGCTTACACACTCCTCTTTCATTGTGCCGGCAGGGAGATCAGTGTGCCAGGGCCATATATATATAGACACACACGCACACGCATGTGTGTTGAAGCTTTGGGGTGCACACCCTAGTGCAATAGGCTGCGCCAGGTACAGGACAAGGGGTGGGCAGGCCTTGGGCTGCCCTGAGCGCAGTAGTGATTTTTGCTAGAAGGGCTGATTTGGAGGGGGGGAATTTGTACTAGGAGGGTAGATTTGTGTTGGGAAGGGGGGTAGATTTGTGCTAGTAGGGATGATTGGGGGATTTGTGTTAGGAAGGGAAGTTGGGGGGGGGGCAGGGGTTAGTGCTAGAAGAGGGGATATAGGGGGAACTTGTGCTAGGAGGGGGGTTTGGGGAGGGAGAGGATTTGAGCTGGGAGGGGGGATCTGTACTGGAAGAGGGGATATTTTTGTTTGGGGAGAATTTTAGCTTGCAAGGAGAATTTATGCTTAGTGCGTACGTGTGAAGATTAGTGCTCAAACTTATTTGGAGAGGATTTTTGCTAACACATAATACTCATACATTTTGAGGGAGGGCGCTGTTTGGCACCTTCACCCTGGGCACTAGATGACATTATCCCAGCACTGGGCTGCGCACACCTACTGCATGTTTGGAATGCTTTCTCTTTTGAAGCATTGTTGTAACAGGCTTGTAATAAAATAGTAAAAGCCTTGCTTGGCCAGATACATAAAAAGTGATAGAAGAGATAAAATCCCAGTGGTGGCTGGTGGGTTTTTCTTTTGGGGGGGCAGCAGCAAATAACCACCCCCACCCCCTCCTGGGCGGCTGGCAGCATGGCACAGACAGCACACCCCCCTCAGGGTGGTCCAGCACTTACCCGATATAGGGTTAAGGACACGGCAGGCTATGGTGTCCTCTACTCTCCTGGAGTACGGGCATCGGCTCCGGTGTCTACTCCTCCGGTGGCTTCCTCCGCCGGGTGTCTCCTCTCTCTTCCACCTAAGTGCTCAGCATCCAACACCTGACGTTTTGGCCAATTGGGAAACAGGTCTCACGACCCGTCTCCTGATTGGCGGGGAGGAACTTTAGTGTGAAAATAGTGAACATTTTTTCTATATCATCACACAACTGGGTGGGATCGGGGCACAGTGCTTTGCACCCCTGAACCCACCCTTTTTTGAAGTCTATTAGGGTCTCTGGCTCTAATCACGTGCTTCAAAAAAACACTCCTCCACATTGGAATCCATAGTCAAGATCTGGATCAGGTAAGTATAAGGGGGGCTAGTGGGGAACTGCACTCAGGTGGTTTTTTTTATCTTAATGCATAGAATGCAGTTAGATAAAAAAAAAAACTTCTGCCTTTTGAGCCACTTTATCTACTTTTTCCACAACTCCTGGACATGGCCTGGAAAGATAAAGTGATTGTAAAGTCTTGTTTTTAAAAAAACAAACATGTTATACTTACCTCCTCTGTGCAGTTGGTTTTGCACAGAGCAGCCCGGATCCTCATCTTCTTGGGTTCCTCTTCTGTGCTCCTGGCCCCTCCCTCCTATTGAGTTCCCCCACAGCCCACTGATTTCTATGGGGGCACCCGAGCCGAGTCAGAGCTTGGGGTATCCATTCAGACACAGAGCCCTGGTCTCATCCTCTCTCTCCCCAATGGTGCCATTGCTGTGTCTCAGCCAATCAGGAGGAGTGTAGACATCGCTGGAGAGAGATGGGGCTCAGGTAAGTAATTAGGGGGTGCTGGGGAGGCTGCTACACACAAAAGGTTTTTTTATCTTAATGCAAAGAATGCATTAAGATAAAAAACCTTCTGCCTTTTCAACTCATTAAGTTCCTCTGCTTGTAGGTAGGTGCAGTTTATTCTATATTCTGTAGTTGGGCTGTGTTGCTGTGTCACTGTATAGATGGAATAGAGGCTGGGAGAAACATTGTTCCTCTGCAGACTCCATAGCTGGTACCAGGGGAACAGTGCTCCCACTGGATGCTTGGATGATTTTTGGTTGATATTCTGTCTCTATGATTTAAAATACACCTATGATAAAAATTATAGACCCTTCATTTCTTTGTAACTGCGCAAACTTACAAAATCTGCAGGAGATCAAATAATTATTTTCCCCCACTGTATATACAGTGTAGCATACTTGTATAGTGAGGGAAAAAAGTATTTGATCCCCTGCTGATTTTGTACGTTTGCCCACTGACAAAGAAATGATCAGTCTAAAATTTTAATGATAGGTTTATTTTAACAGTGAGAGACAGAATCTCCAACACATCTCAGGAGGGATTTTGTCCCACTCCTCTTTGCAGATCCTCTCCAAGTCATTAAGGTTTTGAGGCTGGCTCCCTCCACATATTTTCTATGGGATTAAGGTCTGGAGACTGGCTAGGCCACTCCAGGACCTTAATGTGCTTCTTCTTGAGCCACTTCATTGTTGCCTTGGCCGTGTGTTTTGGGTCATTGTCATGCTGGAATACCCATCCATGACCCATTTTCAATGCCCTGGCTGAGGGAAGGAGGTTCTCACTCAAGATTTGATGGTACATGGCCCTGTCATCCCTTTGATGCAGTGAAGTTGTCCTGTCCCCTTAGCAGAAAAACACCCCCAAATCATAATGTTTCCATCTCCATGTTTGATGGTGGGGATGGTGTTCTTGGGGTCATAGGCAGCATTCCTCCTCCTCCAAACACAGCGAGGTGAATTAATGCCAAAGAGCTTGATTTTGGTCTCATCTGACCACAACACTTTCACCCAGTTCTCCTCTGAATCATTCAGATGTTCATTAGAAAACTTCAGATGGGGCCTGTACATGTGCTTTCTTGAGCAGGGGGACCTTGTTGGAGCTGCAGGATTGCAGTCCTACACGGCAGAGTGTGTTATCAGTTGTTTTCTTGGTGACTATGGTCCCAGCTGCCTTGAGATCATTGACAAGATTCTCCCGTGTAGTTCTGGGCTGATTCTTCACCGCTGTCATGATCATTGAAACTCTATGAGGTGAGATCTTGCATGGAGCCCCAGACCGAGGTAGATTGGCAGTTATTTTGTGTTTCCTCAATTTATGATCGCACCAATTATTGTCACCCTCTCACCGAGCTGCTTGGTGATGGTCTTGTAGCCCATTCCAGTCTTGTGTAGGTCTACAATCTTGTCACTGACATCCTTGGACTGCTCTTTGGTCTTATAGCAGGAATACACGGTTAGAAAATCAACATCCACACACTCATATATGTTGTATGGTTAAGCATCTTATATTTTATTATACATACTGCAATGTTTTCCACAGTTATGACTTGTATAACTGTGTCCATGTCCTTTTATGATGTTGTTGTTACAATTGCCAATAATGGTTTACTTTTTACATTGGTGTCATGTGTGTTGACCTTATACCCAACTCATTTAAAGTCCCATTGGTGAAAATTGTTTGTATTGCAGATATGCACCAACAAAAGGCCACAAATGGGAACCGAGGCTGAGAGGCAGACCAGAGAGCCTAGAATAGTAGAAAAAACAGGAGAGTAGTAAATAATAATAATGCTGGATGATGAAACCCCCAATCAATATCACCCAGCATGACCTTAGGGGTATAGTGTTACAAGGAATACATCTAACTTAAATCTATAAAAATGGACACAAAACTAGAGTAATGGCAATCAAAGCTCCAGATACTACAGTGCAAAATATCTAAAAGCCTACAATGTTATTCCCCCAAATCAGAGTATATAACATACAGCAAGGTGAATAGACTGACAAAGTCCACAGCATAACATAAATGGTGCAGTAGTTTGGAGAATTTAACATAGAGCTCAGCATTGAACATACAGAATGGGGTGGGCTGGAGTATGTAATACAGTGGGGAAAATAATTATTTTATCCCCTGCATATTTTGTACATTTGCCCACTTAGTAAGAAATGAAGGGTCTATGATTTTTTTTATCATAGCTGTATTTTAAATAATAGAGACAGAATAGCAACCGAAAATCCAGATAAAACACATAAAACAAATGCTATGAATTAAGTTGCAGTTCAGTGAGTAAAATAAGTTTTTGATCCCCAAGCAAAACATGACTTAGTACTTGGTGGAGAAACTCTTGTTGGCAAGCACAGAGGTAAGACGTTTCTTGAAGTTGGTTACCAGGTTTGCACGCATCTCAGGAGGGATTTTGGTCCACTCTTCTTTACAGATCTTCTCTAAATCTTTAGGGCTCATGCACACCTGGGCTTGTACAGCTCATAAAATGCTTGGAAAATGCTTCCAAAACGCCCAACAAGCAAAATCCCATTCATTTAAATGCCCCCTGTTCACATCTGAGTGTTCTGTCGCCTGAAGCAAAATGCCTGAAGCTCGAAAAAGTACACAAGCTTCTTTTTAGGCAGATTACAGGCGGTTTTCTGCTTTTTTACATTGGTTCTTTTGACCTGTGGCAAAAATCGTGGATAAACCATGTGACTTTCCGCCTGAAAATGATACGCTCAGGTGTGAATGCAGCCTTAGGGCCCATTCACACCTGAGCATTTTTAGCTCGGAAAACGCTCATCTCAAAAGTTCCAAAATGCCCTACAAGCAAAATCCCATTCATTTAAATGGCCCCTGTTCACATCCGAACGTTCTGTCCCCTGAAGCAAAATGCCTGAAGCTCAAAAAAGTACATGAGCTTCTTTTTAGGCAGATTACAGACGTTTTTCTGCTCTTTACATTTTTGACCTGTACAAAATCATGGCAAAAATCACGGCCAAAATCGTGGTAAAATTGCGTGACTTTCTGCCTGAAAACAATACACTCAGGTGTGAATGCAGTTTGTTGGCTGTCACTTGGCAACTCAAAGTTTCAGCTCCCTTCATAAATTTTCTATAGGATTAAGGTCTGGAGACTGGCTGGGTCACTCTATGACCTTAATGTGCTTCTTCTTGTGCTACTCCTTTGTTGCCTTGGTGGTGTGTTTTGGGTCATTGTCATGCTGGAAGACCCATCCATGACCCATCTTCAGTGTTCTGGCTGAGGGAAGACGGTTCTCATCCAAGATTTTACAATACATGGCTCCGTCCAGGGCTCGAGTCCTGTGGGAACAAGTGGGAAAGACATTCCTGCACTTTTTCCACAGCAGGTACGCCGTTCCTGTTAGCAACCGTAATCTGATTCCCCCTAAATGAGCCACTACATCGCCACTGTCGCTTGTCCTGGTGGACCCCTGGGCTGGCCGAGAACCGGTTTATGAGAATCCACCACCCGCTGGCTCACTGCCCTAACTGGTTGCTAGGCGCCTGCTGCATGGCAACTAGAAACCAGTGACATCACTAACTTCCTCCTCCTGGGGGCGTGGCAACCACACTATGATATGGCCTCTCTCTGAAGGAGCTATGCTTGGCTGCCAGCAATCTCTGCTTCCTACAGAGCCCCTACACATGACACCACAACGGTTTTGGTCCCCCAAGCTGTGGCGCCTCCACACTTTGTCGCGAATGCGTCGGGACCCGTCTCGGTCGGGTAAGCTGGCAGACTTTTTCTCCAGGCCCTCCACTGGTCTTCGCCAAAATGGCGACGGCCCCACGAGAGGAGCAGCAAGCTCCTGAAGCACGCTGCATAGGTTAAAGTTTCACTTAGCTACAACAAAAAAAAGATTCTTTTTTTTTTAAAGTCTGTCATCAGTTGGGTGTTTTATTGGGCAAACTGTCTGATGTTTTTATAATTTTTATTCAATTGAGACTCTTTAGAACAACGCCTGACTGCATTAATCAGCCCTCCCCCCAGGGCTTGAGTCCTGCTGTCACCTGGTGGTAGAGTCTGGCTTATGCAGTGGGCAACCTCTCTTACTATCCTGATTCAGGAGCCCCTGGTAGAGCAGACAGGTGGCTCGGGAGTGCAGGATGGCACGAGGGTTGGACTGGGTCACGGGTGGTAGGTGAATGTCCGCTGAAGCACTCGTGCAGACTGAAGAGTAGTGATGCAGGCCGGGTCGGTAGCAGGCTGGCGGTGCAGTACAGAAGGAGCAGGCAGGTAGATGGTGGGGTACAGGCAGGGTTGGCAACAGGCGGGCAGCAGAAGTACACAAGGGTCAGGCAAAGACGTGGTCGTGGGCAAGCCGGGGTTGGTGCATGCAGATAACAAGCAGGTCAAAGGATAGCCGGGTCACAGATAACAGGAAGCTCAGTAGAACGGATCACAGGGGGTCACGGGTACCGGAACGCTGTAGAACGGACAGCACTGGTTGCAGGGTGCTGTCAGCTTAAATGGGCCATTTGGGAGCCAATGCCTCCCGACCCAAATTCCAGGGGCATTGGTTGTTTCCTGACACCTGCAGGAATGCATGGGAACAACGTTCCTGTACTTTTTTCTTTACTTTTCAATGTTGTTCCCATTAGCAGCCGTCATGCCGTCAGGGAGGGCGATGATCAGAGAGGGTGTGTGCAGCCTCTCCACCAGTGATTGGCCAAGCAGTGGACACGTGTGGTTAACCACTTGTGTGCGGGGCCAACGCCTCCCAGCAAGTAACAGAGAGGAGGAGGGGAGTGTCATCACACCGACATACGCTGTGCACCTGCTGAGGGGTAATACGGGGGGAGACTGGGGGAGGGGTACAGCGGCAGATGGAGCTCTGCAGGGCAGCGGTATACCTGTGATCAATACACCTATCATGAATAGTGAGTATAGGTACCTGGTATGTAAACCTGTGATTAGTACATCTGGGCAGGTAACCTATCAAGAACAGTGGGTATAGATGCATGGTGTGTACAACTGTGACCATACAGCTGGGCAGGACAGTGGGAGTAGGATACTACTGTTGGGGGAGGCAGGGTGATATAGGGGGTACAGCAGGACACTGCAGTGGGGGGTCATATGAAGGACACTACTTGGGGGTGACAGAGGAGGACACTACTGTGGGGGGAGGGTGAAGGAAGGAAGCAGGGGAGGACACTACTTTGTGGGGCGGTGTTGCCAACCCCCCATTAATTAACAGGCTGCCCATAAAAATATGTCTGTCCACAGCATCTAACCATCTCTTGTACCATGTCTGCATCCTCTAACTACCTCCTGTACCATGTCTGCAGCCACTAACCACCTCATGTACCATGTCTACATCCTCTAACCTCCTGTACCATGTCCGCAGCATCTAACCATCTCCTGTACTATTTCCACAGCATCTAACCATCTCCTGTACTATTTCCGCAGCATCTAACCATCTCCATGTCCGCAGCATCTAACCATCTCCTGTACTATTTCCGCAGCATCTAACCATCTCCTGTACTATTTCCGCAGCATCTAACCATCTCCATGTCCGCAGCATCTAAGCATCTCCTGTACCATGTCTGCAGCCGCTAACCACCTCATGTACCATGTCTGCAGCCTTTAACTATCTCCTGTACCATGTCTACATTCTCTAACCCCCCATTAATTCACGGGCTGTCCATAAAAAATATGGCTGTCCACAGCCTCTAACCATCTCTTGTACCATGTCTGCTTCCTCTAACCACCTCCTGTACCATGTCTGCAGCCACTAACCACCTCATGTACCATTTCTGCAGCCTTTAACCATCTCCTGTACCATGTCTAAATTCTCTAACCTTCTTCTGTACCATGTCCACAGCATCTAACCATCTCCTGTACTATGTCCACTATGACCCCTGGCCCCGTCCAATGCGGCAAAGTCGGTCTGTACCTTTAGCAGAGAAACAGCTCAAAAGCATAATGTTTCCACCTCCGTGCTTGACTGTAGGGATGGTGTTCTTAGGATCATAGTCAGCATATTCCTTCTTCCAAACACGGCAAGTTGAGTTAATGCCAAAGAGCTCAATTTTGGTCTCATCTGACCACAGCACTTTCTCCCACTTCTTCTCTGAATCATTTATCAGGCATCCTCAAACTACGGCCCTCCAGCTGTTGCGGAACTACACATTCCATGAGGCATTGTACAACTCTGACATTCACAGACATGACTAGGCATGATGGGAATTGTAGTTCCTGAACAACTGGAGGGCCATAGTTTGAGGACCCATGATTTAGATGTTCTTTGGCAAACTTGGCCTGTACAAGTGCCTTCTTGAGCTGGGGGACCTTGCAGGTGCTGCAGGATTTCAATCCATGGTGGTGTATTGTGTTACCAATGGTTTGTTTGGTGACTGAGCTCCCAACTGCCTTGAGATCATTCACAAGCTTCTCCCGTGTAGTTTTGGGCTAATCCCTAACTTCTCCCAAACTTCTCTCATGATCATACTTACCCCATGAGGCGACATCTTGCATGGAGGTCCAGACCGAGGGCGATTGATGATTAGTTTTTATTTCTTCTATTTGCAAATTATCGCTCTAACAGTTGTCTTCTTCTCACCAAGCTTCTTGCTGATGGTCTTGTCGCCCATTCCAGCCTTCTGTGGGTCTAAATTCTTGTCCCTGATGTCATTTGACAGCTCTTTGGTCTTGCCCATAAGAGCTGGTTCACCCTGAGGCGATTTGAGTCGCCTGACAAGTCGTCTCCATGCAGTGCAATGGAACCATTCTAATAGGAGCAACTCAGGTCGCTCTGACTTAGAAAAAGGTTCCTGCACTATTTTCGGTGCAACCTCAGCGCGATTTGCATTGACTTCTATGGATAGAAGTCTCCTTGCAAGCCATGCTGAGGTCTCCTCGAGCAGGGCGACTTCCTTCGCCCCGCTCCAGTGTGAACCGGCTCTGATGGTGAGGTTTGAATGGAAGAAAGAGATTTTGTGGACAGGTGTCTTTTGTACACATAACGAGTTGTCGTTAGGAGCGCCTTCTTGAATTGAAAGGACTAATCTGTGTACCACATACTGTAGCCAGACTGTGGGAGCCAGAATAATTGTTGGTTGGTAGGGGGTCAAATACTTATTTTATTCACTGAACTGCCACCCACTTTATAACATTTGCATCATGTGTTTTTTCTGGATTTTTGGTTGATATTCTGTCTCTATTATTTAAAATACAACTATGATAAAAATGATAGACCCTTCATTTCTTTGTAAGTGGGAACACTTACAAAATTTGCAGGGAGTCAAATATTTTTTTCCCCATTGTATACAGCTTAGCAGTATGCTGTACTTTACATAAAGTGCAGTAGTCTGTAATAGTCAGTGTAACCTGTATATTGTTAGATATAAACAATTTGTAGCACCACTTATCCAAACAGTTCCTTTATTTGTAGATTACAATAATGTACAAATGTCAGAAGAACCGTGCCGTGACCATCCTGCTGAGTAAGAGAAGAGCTGGCGGAGTCAGACTTGCTGTTTCGATTTACAAGGCTTGGAATGTTGCAGAGCTATCCATTCATACAGCTCCATTCCATTTCTGTTTTTCCTTTTCCCTTCCCAGCACACACACACACGCTTCTTTTGTTTTTATTCTGTTTTTATAAGAATGACTAAAGTTAAACCACAAGCTGCAAGGTAAAGGACTTCAAACAGTGAGTAAAAGGCAGTTTCACAGTTTAAAGCAGGAAAGCAAAACTAACGCACAAAGCAAATCTATGTATATTATGGTTAGGTAATCGATTAATCACTTCATCTCCAGCATCTGTACGCCTTTTAGGCGCCATTCACACTTGCGCGACTTGTCGTGCGACTTTAGACTCCAAAGTCGCACGACAAGCCGCTCCCCCAAGTTTCCCAAAGCGTACCGTTCATATCTGGGCGATCTAAAGTCACAGTAGCTGTAACCACTTCAGCTCCGAAAAGGTTTACCCCCCCCCTTTCATGACCAGGCCATTTTTTGCGATATGGCACTGCGTTACTTTAACTGAGAATTGTGCGGTCGCGCGACGCTGTACTCTTTCTTTGCGTGGTATTTGATCACCTCTGCGTTTTTAATTTTTTTGCACTATATACAAAAAAAGGCCGACAATTTCTGCTCTAAAATACATCCAACAAAAAAATGTAAAAAATCGAATTTCTTCATTAATTTAGGTCAATATGTATCCTGCTACATATTTTTGGTAAAAAAAAAAAAAAAAACCCAATACGTGTATATTGATTGTTTTGCACAAAAGTTAATGCGTCTACAAACTATGGGATATGCTTATTTTTTGTATTTATTTATTACTAGTAATGACAGCGATCAGCGACTTTTAGCGGGGCTGCGATATTGCTGCAGACAAATCAGACACCTAACTGACACTTCTGACACTTTTTGGGGACCAGTGACACTAATACAGTGATCAGTGCTAAAAAAATATGCACTGTCACTGTAGTAATAACACTGACTGGGAAGGGGTTAACATCAGGGGCGATCATAGGGTTAAATGTGTTCCCTGGGTGTGATTACTAGCTGTGGGGGACATGCTTTGACTGGGGGAATTTAAAGAGCAGTGTTCCTGCTTAGCAGGAACACAGGATCGGCACATTCCACTCTCATAGAACAACGATCTACCTTGTTTGCATAGGCAAACCACCGTTCGGCCTTTTCTACGAACAATTGGTGGGTCCCGGCAGACATTGCGTCCACCGGACCTGCTGAATGGCTCCCGCTGTGTCCAATCACAGCAGGAGTGGGTCTCCGGCGGCGCACGTGTGCCCCAGACGGGGAATTGTCAGATCACGTGCTAAGTACGTGATCTGACATAGAGCAGCCACCTTGCCGCAGTATATCTACAGTGGGCGGTTGCTAACTGGTTAAAGTAGTTCCTGTACTACTTTGTTCTGACTTTCATGCAACGTGAGGGCCATAGGCTTCAATGTAAACCCTGGAAAAGTCGCACCTGCATGATATACATGCAACCCGTGTGCGACTTTGCACAGTACTAAAGTCGCAACAAAGTCACACTCATCCAAAGTCACATCAAAGTTGCATCAAAATCACATCAAAGTCGCAATAGAAATCACACAGATTTGAAGTCGCACAAGTGTGAATGGACTGATGCACCAGAACAATGTTACATTTCTGTTATGAATCTAACCACTGAGTTAATATACTGTCATTTTTTCATTATTGACGAAGTAGTATTTTTTTTCAAAACAGACAACATTTTTTGGGTTTTTTTTGCCTTTAAATCTTTAGATTTTTTATTCAATTCAAAGACAAAAAATACATAACGAAACATCTTTTTTTTTCGCTGACTGTTAAGCCTGGTTCCCCGCCATTATTGAAACTCAGCTGGTTCACAGAAACCAGTGGAATTTTGCTCGGGGCCAGTTCACACCACATGCAGTCCAGTGCATTTTTTTTCTGCATCAAAAACACATGGAAAGTAGGTTATATGGTTTTCAATGGCATAGCTCACGCCAGTGCTTGCAGTTCCAGTGTGTTCCTTTTCCTGAAAAAAAAGTAGAACATGCTGCATTTATCAAAAACGCAATGGAATGCACCAGAATGCACCTAAATGCATCAAAAACGCACTGGAACACACATGTCCTTATTTAGGGTTAAGAAAAAAAAAGGGGGGAAAATGCACAAGACTGCATCAAAAACGCACCAAAAATGCATTAAAAAACGCGCTGGAACGCATCAAAAATGCGCATGCAGAAAAGCATTTGATAAGCGCTGAATTGTGTATTCTGACTGGGGGCAGGGGGATGTCCCCCACTGTCAGAGTATAATAGAACAGCAGAAGAGATCCCTGCATCAAAATTACTTGTGTTGATGAGGGGACCTGTCAGTTTTTTTTCATTCAACACACTGGTTGAATGAAAAAATAAAAGTCCATGTTTACCCAGTTTAACCACTTGTGGACTACATACAGTACTTTTACTGCGATCGGGCGGCACAGGCAGGCTGGATGACATACATGTACGTGATCCAGCCTGTTCTAGGCTAGGGGCATACAGCGTGCCGCTCCCACGACCACTGTGTCCAGTGGACTGTGGATCCCGGTGCCCGCGGCCCAGTGATCATGTGATTGCATCACAATTTCAACAATTCATTCATAACAACTGTGTTTCTTATGCTGTGATTAGCCCACAACTATCTCATGGTACTTGGGGAAAAAAAAAATCCCTGATCACCCCCTCAGAGTAGTACAGTGTTATTATGATGACATTAATCTACTCTGATGAATGTATAAAAAAAATAGTAACTGCACACCAGTTATATGATGACGCTGTACTGCACTGGTGACAGTGTATAAAAAAAATTGTGAAAAAAAAACCACATTTTATTCAATGACTTAATTTTCAAAAAAATTGTGACAAAAATGACAACTTCAAAAATCTTGCGCTGCCTCTTACTAAATGCCTCAGATGGTCTACTTTCCAAAAAGGGGTAATTCAGTATTTGCACTGTTTTGAGATAGGCCATCAGTGCATCAGGATTTTAAAAGCAAAAATATGGTGAAGCGCTTTCAATCTTCAAACCATTCTATAAAGTGACAATAAATAATAAAAAATATACAAATAATTATTTTCGGTGTCATATAAATCATATACAGTTCATATACAAATGTGTATCATAAAAAAAACGACCAAAGCATTACAATAAACATGCAAAAAATGTTTACTCCAGATAATAGTCCCATACACCATACAATCTCTGTACAATCACTGCATAACTTCCGAAATCCGTTAAATTCCTCTAACGTGGAAAAACACCACAGTGCTCCCCTTTACCAACCGTTGTGGGTGTCCTCTCACCTGGTACTGTGGACCCAATATTATATATGAGGTCAAATGCCCTCTGTTTATATATATCAACTCTTTCTTCTCTCCATGTGCTGAGAATCACTGGCAAACAATCTTTCTAAAGTGGATTCTGTTTTTGAATCTTTTAAAAAAATTTCTGACATGTTGGTATTACATCTTTCACTTGGATTTTATAAGTTGCACTGAGTAAATAGAGCTGGATAAAACAAAAACTGTGTCTATCTTCATTTCAGGCTGCTACAGCAACAAAATGTGATTATTTTAAAGGGGGAGTGCTTCTACCAGGCCACATGCCCTCAACATAGGGAGGGTGCTTTGGGGTCCCTCATGTTGATGGGGACAAGGGCCTCTTCCCAACAACTCTGGCCGGTGGTTTTCGGGGTCTGCGGGTAGGGGGCTTATCAGAATCTGGAATCTGGGATGGGATCTGGGGTCCCCCTTGTTAAAGGGGGCTTCCAGATTCCGATAAGCCTCCCACCTGCAGACCCCGACAACCACCGGTCAGGGTTGTTGGGAAATGGCCCTTTTCCCCATCAACCCCAAAGCACCCTCCTTATGTTGAGGGCATGTGGCCTGGTATAGGAGGGGGGGTGCTCGCTCGTCCCCTCCCTATCCTGACCTTCCAGGTTGCATGCTCAGAAAAGGGTCTGGTATGGATTTTGGGGGGACCCCCACACCATTTTTTTTTCAATTTTGGCACGGGGTTCCCCTTAAAATCCATACCAGGCCCGATGGGGACCCCCACGCAATTTGTTTACATTTTGGCACGGAGTTACTCTTAGGATCCATACAAGACCCAAAGGGCCTGGTGTGGATTTTGGGGGGAACCCTGCGCCATTTTTTCCCCCTAATTCTATCACAGGGTTCCCCTTAACCACTTCAATACACTGTGTTATATATACTACACTGACTGCACCATATAGTTTTAACTGTATTATGTATACTACGAGGACTGCACTATACAAATTTGTAATGGCATGCCCCTGTTAAACAGGTGCAGAAAAATTGGACATTGGGTGTTGGTGGTGGCAGAAAATTGTAACCCCTCACAGTTACTCTTGTTGGGCGCAGGAACGGGCCCTGCTGTTGAAAATTATTTAAAAAATTGTAATCACATGCCCCAGTCAAACAGGTGCAGAAAAATTGGGCCTTGGGTGTTGGTGGTGGCAGAACACTGTAACCCCTCACAGTTACTCTTGTTGGGCACAGGAACGGGCCCTGCTGTTGAAAATTATTTTAATAATTGTAATGACATGCCCCAGTCAAACAGGTGCAGGAAAATTGGGCCTTGGGTGTTGGTGGTGGCAGAATACTGTAACCCCTCACAGTTACTCTTGTTGAGCACAGGAACGGGCCCTGCTGTTGAAAATTATTTTAAAAATTGTAATGACATGCCCCAGTCAAACAGGTGCAGGAAAATTGGGCCTTGGGTGTCGGTGATGGCAGAACACTGTATCCCCTCACAGTTACTCTTGTTGGGCGCAGGAACGGGCCCTGCTGTTGTAAATTATTTTAAAAATTGTAATCACATGCCCCAGTCAAACAGGTGCAGGAAAATTTGGCCTTGGGTGTTGGTGGTGGCAGAATACTGTAACCCCTCACAGTTACTCTTGTTGAGCACAGGAACGGGCCCTGCTGTTGAAAATTATTTTAAAAATTGTAATGACATGCCCCAGTCAAACAGGTGCAGGAAAATTGGGCCTTGGGTGTTGGTGGTGGCAGAACACTGTAACCTCTCACAGTTACTCTTGTTGGGTGTAGGAATGGGCCCTGCTGTTGTAAATTATTTTAAAAAATGTAATGACATGCCCCAGTCAAACAGGTGCAGTAAAATTGGGCCTTGGGTATTGGTGGTGGCAGAACACTGTAACCCCTCACAGTTACTCTTGTTGGGCGCAGGAATAGTCCCTGCTGTTGTAAATTATTTAAAAAATTGTAATGACATGCCCCTGTTAAACAGGTGCAGAAAAATTGGGCCTTGGGTGTTGGTGGTGCCCAAAACCCAAAATATAGCTAGAGGCTAGCATCAACAGGATTCAGGAGGAATAGGATAGGCAGCATAGGCAGTCTTCAAGGTATCCCAGATCCCTAGCAAATTCAAACAGTTACATCAGCATCAGGGGCTTGATAGCTGCTGATCCAGGACTGATTCACTTTTATAAATGTGAGCCTATCAACGGAGTCTGTAGACAGGCGCACTCTTTGATCCGTTATGAACCATCCAGCAGCACTGAATGTCCATTCAGAAAGCACGCTGGATGCAGGACAGGCCAGTAGCTCGACTGCATATTGAGCAAGTTCCAGCCAGTGGTCAATCCTCAAGACACAATAACTCAGTGGATGCTCAGTTGGAAAGGTCTGCAAGTCTACTCTTGCCCCTATATATTCCTGCACCATATAATGCAGACGCTGCCGATGGTTGCTTGAACCTATCAGCCCTGGGCGCTGAGGACTGAAGAATTTTTTACTGGCATCGGTCAGCTGGCCACCTTCTCCTCCGCTCTTCCTCTGACCAAAGGAAGCCTCAGAAACACGTTGTCCAGCACCAGGAAATGGTAACCTCCCAGTGTCTGGAAAGGCGTTGCACAAACTTTTCTTAAAGGTATCATGAAGATGTTTCATCCTCTGCTCCCTCTGCCAAGGCAGGATGAGCTCTGGAACTTTACCCTTGTAACGTGGATCAAAAAGGGTTGCAGCCAGTAATTATCCCTCTCCTTGATACCACAGGCTTTGCAGAATCAGGGAGGACATTCAGCGTAAGTTTGAGCAGACATGAGAGTCCTCTGGGTCACTGAGGATGAGCTTGTCCGGAACTACTTCCTCCCAGCCCCATACATCTTGGTTTTCTGGGGACTGAAAACCATCCCTTGAAGACTGCTGCATGTTATCCTCTACATCCGTGCTGACACAATCCTCCTCCTCTTCTTCCTGTGTGTTTGGCGGCCCTGCAGGAATGCTATCTGCATAAAGTGGGCCTTGGGAGGAAAGGAAGTCCTCCTCTTCCTCCCCCTGTTCTGCCTAAAGTGCCCTGTCCATGATTCCACGAAGCATGTGTTCCAGCAGGAAGACTAGAGGGACAGTGTCACTGATGCATGCATCGTCGCTGCTCACCATCCTTGTGGCCTCCTCAAATGGTGCATGCATCCTTGATCAGTAACCACTAGCATGGCGATAAAGAAGCCAAGCTCCCCTGCGCCTGTCCTGGTGCCATACTCAAACAGATACTCATTGATGGCCCTCTGCTGTGCATGCACCCGCTGCAGCATTGCCAATGTTGAGTTCCACCTGGTGGGCATGTCACAAATGAGGCGGTTGGTGGGCAGGTTGAATTCCCGCTAAATGTCAGCCAGCCGAGCACTGGCATTGTATGACCGCTGGAAATGACCACAGACTTTTCTGGCTTGCCTCAGAATATCTAGTAAGCCTGGGTACCTAGTCAAGAAAGGCTGCACCACCAAATTCAGGAAGTGTGCCAAGCATGGAACATTCATCAAGTGTCCCTGTCGGAGGGCAGAGAGAAGGTTGGTGCCATTGTTGCATACAACCATTCCTGGCTCAAGCTGCCGTGCCGTCAACCACCTCTGAGCCTGCCCCCGCAGAGCTGACAAAATCTCTGCCCCTGTTAGGCTCCTGCCCCTAGACAGACAAACTGAAGCACCACATGGCATCATTTAGCCTGACTGCTTGCGTAGCCCCTTGAACACTTAGGGAGCATTGCTGGTTTAGAGGACACTTCTGCAGAAGAGGCCACAGAGGAAGAATGAGGGGGTGGAGGTTGCAGATGTGGCAGAATCAGCACCATTTTTTTTGAGACATGGTGGCAGAACTAGCTCCAACACTGAACCCTGTCCTGCATCCTTCCCAGCTGCCAGCAGAGTTGCCCAGTGTGCCCTGAAGGAAAGGTAACATCCCTGACCATGCCTGCTGGACCATGAGTCAGCGGTAATATGAACCTTGTGTGTAAGAAGTGGATGGTACTGCGCAGCCTATATATATGACTATGTTTGTTTAGGGTCCTATTGGTAGTTAGGGACAGGTAGGTTGTTATCTCTGTATTGTTGTTTCTCGATATTGAGACTCACTTATAAACGTATGTGAGCGTCACCCACCTGCAGAGGATGCACCATGTCCGCCACCACCACTTTTCACTGTAGACACAGAGGCTGCTTGCCCTCTTTTAGTCACCTGGGAGTGTCTGCCTCTCCTTGGTGGCCTTCTGGACATGATGGGGATTTTTTTTGAACACTGCACTACACTGTATTATATACTGTACACCTCCATATATATATATATATATATATATATATATATATATATATTTACTGTATATACTATATTGTATATATACACATATATATACTCTTATAATGCCTGCACTGACTCTATATACTGTACACTAAATGTGCTGTATATATAGTCTACACTGAATGCAGCGTATATGTACAGTATCTCACAAAAGTATTTTATTATATCTTTTCATGTGACAACACTGAAGAATTGACACTTTCCTACAATATAAAGTAGTGAGTGTACAGCTTGTATAACAGTGTAAATTTGCTGTCCCCTCAAAATAACCGCTACAACAAAAGTGAGTATACCCCTAAGTGAAAATGTCCAAAATGGGCCCAATTAGCCATTTTCCCTCCCTGGTGTCATGTGACTCGTTAGTGTCTCGGGTCTAAATAGGGAGCAGGTGTGTTAAATTTGGTGTTATCGCTCTCTCTCATACTGGTCACTGGAAGTTCAACTTGGCACCTCATGGCAAGAACTCTCTGAGGGTCTGAAAAAAAGAATTGTTGCTCTACATAAAGATGGCCTAGGCTATAAGAAGATTGCCAAGACCCTGAAACTGAGCTGCAGCACGGTGGCCCTGACCATAAAGCAGTTTAACAGGACAGGTTCCACTCAGAACAGGCCTCACTATGGTCGACCAAAGAAGTTGAATGCACATGCTCATCGTCATATCCAGAGGTTGTCTTTGGGAAATAGATGTATGAGTGCTGCCAGCATTGCTGCAGAGGTTGAAGGGGTGGGGGTCAGCCTGTCAGTGCTCAGACCATACGCGGCACACTGCATCAAATTAGTCTTCATGGCTGTCGTCCCAGAAGGAAGCCTCTTCTAAAGATGATGCACAAGAAAGCAAACAGTTTGCTGCAGACTAAGGACATGGATTACTGGCACCATGTCCTGTGGTCTGATGAGACCAAGATAAAGTTATTTGGTTCAGATGGTGTCAAGCGTGTGTGGCGGCAACCAGATGAGAAGTACAAAGACAAGTATGTCTTGCCTACAGTCAAGCATGGTGGTGGGAGTGTCAGGATCTGAGGCTGCATGAGTGCTGCCAGCACTGGGGAGCTACAGTTCATTGAGGGAACCATGAATGCCAGCATGTACTGTGACATACTGAAGCAGAGCATGATCCCCTTCCTTCGGAGACTGGGCCACAGGGCAATATTCCAACATGATAACGACCCCAAACACACCTCCAAGACAACCACTGCCTTGCTAATGAAGCTGAGGGTAAAGGTGATGGACTGACCAAGCATGTCTCCAGACCTAAACCCTATTGAGCATCTGTGGGGCATCCTCCAATGGAAGGTGGAGGAGCGCAAAGTCTCAAACATCCACCATCTCTGTGATGTCGTCATGGAGGAATGGAAGAGGAATGGAAGAGGACTCCAGTGGCAAACTGTGAAGCTCTGGTGAACTCCATCCCAAGAGGGTTAAGGCCCTGCTGGAAAATAATGGTGACCACACAAAATATTGACACTTTGGGCCAATTTGGACATTTTCACTTAGAGGTGTACTCACTTTTGTTGCCAGTGGTTTAGACATTAATGGCTGTGTGTTGAGTTATTTATTTTTGTTATCAAGTTCTCTTTATTAATTTAAAACAGTCAGTGTCAAAACGTTTACAAATCCAAAATAGCATATATCATCAACAACAAATAATCAATACTTCCTATTCCTAGAACATAGTTATCAGTAAAGGATTTATACTGGATAGAGCCCCACCCCTCTTCACAGACAGGGGACAATAGGAAAGTGAGAAAAAAAAAAGGGGAAAAAGAACCCCTCAAAAGGTGTATTGCAGGGGGGGCGTGGTTTGCGCGCGCCGCAGATGGAAGCCGTTTGACGGAGCTCCGAGCTACAGGGGAGAAAACAGCGACGGAGACCCGGATGAAATACCCCCAAACCGTGCCAACCCCCATAAAGTAGGCCCAGAGGCAGCGACAAAAGAGGGGACATCGAGCCTCGAGGCAGTTTGCCGAAGGTAGACGCCGCGCGCGTTTGGTGCGGGGGGGACGTTATGTGGAAAACTCCCCAAGAAAAAGGGGAAAAAAAAAAGAGTGAAAGGATAACAGGGGACAGACACTTCTCCCCACCCCGAGATAGGTCATATTTAGGAAATGACTATTGATACAAGATCCTTATCCTTCATAACTAATAAACAACAACTACTATATACGATAAAACCTAAACATTTGCAAAACTGTGACTGACAAAATTTAATTATTTCTCTTGAACTATTGTTTTT
>BLSH010402522.1:726328-737747 GCA_018402905.1 Glandirana rugosa | reverse complement strand
CCCCCCCCCCCCCCCCCCCCCCCCAAGCAAAAATGCATATGTATCTATATGTGTATATATACCTCCAATCATTAATCATGTGAATCAATATGAATGAGGTAATCACCATATCAAATATTTGGGATAATCTGTATTCGATAGTATTTAAAGCAAACTTATATAGACTATACACCTTATGGCCACTTCTAACCTTTATCCAAAACAACAAAACAGAGTATATATAAACACAACAGGGATGTAGTGAGAAATGACCAATCATTCCCATGTGGGATGTGTATGGTCTCTGTCCAGCACAGGGATCAGGACGCTGTGAAGATCCAGAACGATCAATCATCGATTGTTCCGATTAAACCCAATCATCATAATAAAGACAAACCTAGTTCAGAAATTCAGTTCAAAGTTCCAAACTAAACACAGGGCATATATAAGGACAAAGCTTATAAATAAATAAGCAACCTTCTCAATCATTGCAAAAATGTAACTGAAACAATGTAACTGAAAAATTATAACTGGAAAAAACGGTGCTCATTTTAGCAGACTGGTTGATCAAAGGTAAGCCAAACCAAGCTGTTATATCTGGAGGATTATCCGAAGCATTGGATTGCACTGGATTGCATCTAAACTATATAATCCTTTTCAGGAGAGAGGTTACCCGAGGTGGTCACTGGATAGAGCATACAAAATTGCGGCCAACAAAAATAGGATCTCTTGCATGAACGTAAGGAAAGGTGTCAAAGACATAAGAAAAATACTTCAATTAAAGGGAATACATCCGGCCCAATCAGATCCAATATTTTTCTCACTTTAGCGTACAGCCTGGAGTTTGAGCGCATCAGGCGTATCGTTAACAAGCATTTACCTATTTTGTATAGCGACAAGATGTGCTCAAGCATTTTGGACAAGGGGGTTAATATTGTTGCCTGGAGGGCAAAGACACTGGGCAACTCTTTGGCCCCCAGTTTCTTTGTATCTGATAAATCGAATTCTCGATCGGTCACCTGGTTACACTGCAAAGGAAACTTTGGTTGTGGCGCCAGGGACTGTATGTGCTGCCCACATATAGTGCGGAGTAAATATTTTTCATCCACAGTGGATGGTAAACGATACGAGATTGATACATTTTTTAACTGTAATACCACTTATGTTATTTATGTTATTACATGTATGGGATGCTCCGTACAGTATGTGGGCAGAACAACGAGAAGACAGATTTCGAGAACATTTAACTGATATTAAATCAAATAAATCCACAAATTTAGCTCGTCACTTTAATCAAAATCATGGAGGGGATTGTAGTTTGGTCGCAATCCAGGTCATTGAAAAAGTTAAAGCACACATTAGAGGAGGAGACCTTTTTCGTTTATTATGCAAACGTGAGGGTTTTGGATTTTCAAATTGAGGAGTAGAAAGCCTTTAGGCTTAAATCATGAGTGGGATGTATCCCATTATTATGAGAACAGGCAATAATGCAGGGTTGTATATGGCCTGTTTGTCATTTCAGACCAGTGCAATCCAATGCTTCGGATAATCCTCGAGATATAACAGTTTGGTTTGGCTTACCTTTGATCAACCAGTCTGCTAAAATGAGCACCGCTTTTTCCAGTTATAATTTTTCAGTTACATTTTTGAAATGATTGAGAAGGTTGCATATTTATTTATAAGCTTTGTCCTTATATATGCCTTGTGTTTAGTTTGGAACTTTGAACTGAATTTCTGAATTAGGTTTGTCTTTATTATGATGATTGGGTTTAATCAGAGTGATCAATGATTGACGAAGGGACGGTGCGGCTCTCATTCTGGGACGATGTCATATGATGTTGCCCCAGGACGGCTGCTCTCGTGCACACACGGGGGTGCGCAGCACGGCGATTGCCAGGACACAGCGCGACCCGGATGTCTGTAAAGAATCATGGGTTCTGACCAGGAGATGCCCCAACATGTTTCACTCCGCCCCCTGGAGCTTAGTCATGAGGAACATTTCTTCAGTGTGTTCCCAGCCAACAAGCCCTTCTGAACGGACATATGAGCCACTGGCAAAAATTACGGTGTGTGGCTAGGGAGCAGGTATTCTGCATCTCTTGGCTAGTGAGCAGTGAAGAAAGTGGCATTTCAGCCATCAGGCCACCGAAAAGTATGATAACTCTTCATTTTAGCGATAATGTAATTCTATACAAGTGCTAACAGGGTCATTTTAACAAATCAACACTCCACAGTTGTGCTTTTTACAAACTCCTTAAAAATGACTCCCATCACGGATCTGTGAGCACTCAAAACTCAAAGAGGCGGCACCGGGACCCAGGCAGCAGCAGTTCTCCTCCCTGATCAGCATGTCGGTGATTATGCCAAACGGCTCCCAGACAGACTGGCCCAGAGGAGTGAACCAGTTTGGGAACACGCACCTGCCTCAGACCAAGCCACTCACCCTGGAGTGAACTATTAACCTATATCCTCTTACAAATGGTACATTTGGTATAAAGGAGCCTTTATATGAAAAGGACAGCTCTGTGGCAGCCTGGTTCTGGTGGACGCGGGAAGAATTTGATAAGATTGGAATGAGGCGCACTGTGGAAGGGGTTCTGATCATTCATGAACATTGGCTACTTCACGTCCTCCTACTGCAACCGGGAATCACATTTTCTGAGCTGCTGGGAGGTGAACTGAATCCAGGGAAAGATGAAGTGCAAGGGTTGAAATGACTCATGACAGAAATTCTTGGCAGGCAGTACAGGGTGCAGCAGGACTGGGTAATAGATGACTGCATTGGCAATTGGTGGAGTACAAACTTTGAACCCCACAGTATCCATATATTCCTGCCCACATTACAATACAAAACCCAAAGAACACAAGAAGTTGTTTCTGGTGCAGCTGCAGGAGAAAGCACATTGCAGTTCCAAAAAAACTACAACTTATTGCTGCCCCTTTATATGAATTGTATGACAATGCACCAGGCTATGGCTCCATCATTTCCAGCCTTCCACAACTTCTCAGTAGGTTCAACTTTATTTACAACTGAGCAAGAATGAAGTCTGGACAACATCATCTGGGTGAAGCTGGCTCTGTGAGCTCAGCTTTATAATGTGGGAATCTGGGCAAAGATGATTTTTTTCCCCCTCTGAATCCACATAATGATGTTGTGGTTGGAGTAAATAGACTTTCATCAACTATAGTGAAGTGCAACACTATAAAAATGTGAAAAATATAAAAAATATATAAACAATAATCAAAAACAAACTTAAGGCCTTTTAACATCTATAAATCCAATAGCAGTCCGGTTGTGAATCCACTTCATAAAAAGTTCAACACCCAGTGCACTGTGAACACAATATCTTCCAATTACTTGTGATAAGTTCTTATCCCACACCTATAGCAATGCCTGCTCACCTCACAACAAATGATCAAACGCTCATCTGATTGATCTCATCCGACCGATATACCTTAAGGCCCGTACACGCGATGCAAAATTCGGACGGGAATTGTTATTGGACAGCCTGTCATTCGAAATTCTTACCGTTAGTATGCTCCTTTCGACAGCCGATTGACTGAGTAATGCAGCAAACAGGGGGTGTGGCCAAATTGCTCTGTCTGACATCACCACCCCACCCTTTAGTGATGCCAAACCTGCCCTCAGACAGCTGCCAGATGGCAACAGATTTGTGTGTGACTATCTTGGTTACTTGGGGAGCCACAGCCCAGTCTGAATAATGTGTCCGGGTTTCAGGCAGACTGAAACACGGACACATGATTTAAAACCTGGACTGTCAGGGTGATTCCTGGACAGGGGGCAACCCTAGGTCTCACCCAGGGTCAGGGGGCCCCAGCAAGAAGCCAGAGGTCTCATCAAAGGGTCAGAGGGCCCAGCTAGGAGACAGAGGATCTCATCAAGGGGTCAGAGGACCCAGCCAGGAGACAACAGGTCTTGGTTCCAGGAGTCAGGTTGGCTCCTATCAGGGGTGTCAGAGGAACCCCAATCCTTAGGCCAGAGGTGGGCCGTGCAGTGGGATGCTGTTGCTGAAGGCAAGAGAGCCAGATGTTCCAGGAGAGCTGGACAACACAGTCAAAGGGACTGGTAAGAGGAGCAGCAGTGCTACCAACAAGCGAGCCAGGTTTGCTTGGTATTTTCGTTTTATGCATGTTATGCGGAAGAAACCCCTGCATGGGCAACTGATGTACAAGTGAACTTTCCATTTATTGAATAAAAGTGGGCTGCCTTGCCCTAAAATATAGTTTTGGGCTTACGCAACTCATTGTAACTTCATCTACCGCTTCAGTTTAATCAACCCAATCTCACAATATTTTATGCCCATTGTATCTGCAGACACATAACACAATTGCTGTGTACCCAAACTTGCATAATACATTACTTTGGATGTCTTAAGTAACAGCCGCACTACAGCAGAACAGTACATTTTTAAGGAACCAACCCCTTTCCTTTCCTGTGAGCGTATAAATGACGGGGAAGGAGGATTTCATCATCACATTTGGCAGGGAATACACACAAGATTTATTAAATACACAATATGGGCTTACAAATGTCTTCACACACCCACTGTTTCCTTATATGTTACTATACTACATCCTGAATTACTGTAAATTAATTCAGCCTCACGTGTTCACACGCTATCTACTTTCACTTTAAACAGCAATAAACACATGAGATAAAAACAGTCATGTGATTTCAAGAATTCCACGAACAAAACGCAGCTAATTAAATTATAATTCATTGTTTATGGTGCCAGACTCATCTATTATTATAATGGAACCTCCCAGACTTTAAAGTGATTGTAAACCTATTTTTAAATAAAAGTAACAAACATGTCTATACTTACCTGCTCTGTGCAATGGTCTTGCTCCTCTTCTGGGGTCCCCCATTGGCACTCCTGGCTCCTCCTCTTCATCGGGTGCCCCCACAGAAAGCCGCTTTCCATGGGGCACTCGTGTGGGCTCGCTCCCGAGTCCCACTTATGCGTCCATTGACACAGACAGCGGCACTCAGCCCCGTCCCCCGCTCCCATGTCACAGCTTTTGATTGACAGCAGCAGGAGCCAATGGCTTCTGCTGACACCAATCTGTCCAATGAGGAGAGCGACAGCAGCTGTGGCCACTGCGCTCATGCACATCACTGGATCGGATAAAGCTCAGGTAAGAAAAAGGGGGGGGGGGGGCTCTGGGGTCTGCTACACTAAAGGAGGTTTTTCACCTTAATGCTGAGGTTTTACAACCCCTTAAGGTACACACTGCTGCAATGCGGGAACCCTGCGAATCCACTCCGGGTTCCCGCATCGCATGTCTCCCGGCGGCAGTTCACACTGCCATATGCGAAATGTGGGGAGTGTCAATAGAAAGCTAATGACACCCCCAAATCAGTTCACACATCGCACTGCGAACTGCAAACTCACACAGGAAACAGATCTCATGGGTGTGAACCTGCGGACCAAAAAAAGGGACCTGTGTGAGTTTGGTCCAAATGCAATGCAATTTCAGCCATACTATATGGCTGAAATCGCTTCGCATAGAGATTGCATGTGATTCACACTGCAGTGCGGTGGGAATCACATCCGATCTGCCAGCACCCACCAGTTTGAACCGGCCCTTAAGGTGAAAAACCTTAAGGCTTTACAACCACTTTGAAGTAGTATTAAAACTTCAGCATTTTTTAGTTTAACACAGTGAGTGCAAAAAATAAACATTCCCTATTAAATGATTTGCTAAAATCCTGATCTAGCAATTGCAGTTTACAAATTTCAATGTTGCTGGCTCCTGCTATCTGTGCTGCTTCCCTGAGCTTCCGGTCATCACAGGAAAGAGGTAACAGTGGACAGAACAGTCTGCCGTTAGCTTGGAGGAGGGAGGAGTAGGGGAAGTACCTTGCCATCCTAGGCTTAGGGGGTTGTGTGTTTCTGTTGATGCACTCGGTGTAGGGAAACGCAACTCTAGTCCCCTGCATGCAAGTGTGGCTGCATGGATCCTGCAAGATAAAGGAGACACCCTGAGACGGGAAACCTGGGACAGCAGTCATGTCACCAGCTTAAACTGGAACATAGGCAAGGAATTAAACAATAAAGAAGCTGTATACTCAGTAAGTGATTACATCAGCTACTGAAAATGTTTAACCACTTCAGCCCCGGAAGGATTTCCAGCTTTAGGACCGGAGCCCTTTTTGCGATTCGGCGCTGTGTCTCTTTAACTGACAATTGCGCGGTCGTGCGACGTTGTACCCAAACAAAATTTGCGTCCTTTTTTTTCCCACAAATAGAGCTTTCTTTTGGTGGTATTTGATCACCTCTGCGTCATTTCTGATCGCCGCTATAAACAAAAGAAGAGCAACAATTTTGCAAAAAAACCCAAATTTCTTACTTTTTGCTAAAATACAAATCCAAAAAAAAATAATAAAAAAACATTTTTTTTCACCGTTTTTGGCCGATTTATATTCTTCCTCATATTTGCGATAAAAAAATCGCAATCGGCGTTTATTGATTGGTTTGCGCAAAAGTGGTCGCGTTTACGGATAATGAGAATTCATTTTTTGGGTTTTTATTTTTTTTTTATTTTTTATTAGTAATGGCGGCAATCTGCGATTTTTTTGCGGTACTCCGATATTGGGGCGGACATGTTGGACCATTTTGACACTTTTTTGGGACCATTGGCATTTATACAGCGATCAGTGCTATAAAAATGCACTGATTACTGTGTAAATGCCATTGGCAGTGAAGGGGTTAACCTGCAGGGGGCGCTCTAAGGGTTAACTATGTTCCCTGGGCGTGTTCTAACTGTGGGGGGACTGCACTATCTGGGGAAGGGAAGTGGTCACAGCCTTCGTATACAGGAAGGTTGTGATCACAGCCCTTCCCCCTCACACAGAGCGGAGGTCCGTCTTTACATACACGGACCCCCGTTTCTTCACTCCGGGGGGGCCATCGCGGGTAGCCAGCGGCAATCGAAGCCGCCGCACCCTGGCCCCCCCGGACACAGTGAGCGCGCGGGCGCGCCTCCGGCGGCGCGCGCTCACTAAGCTCGTTCCCGCAGCCGCCGTCGTATGACGGCGTTTTGCGGGAACAAACCACTTTGCCGCCGTCAGATGCCAATCGGCGGTCGGCAAGTGGTTAAAAAAACTTAAAAAAAGTTTAATATCACTGAAATAATATCACCAAATATCACCCTTTTAAGTTGTTTACATATTTTTCCTTCTCACCTCCTGTAACAAAAACAGATATTGAAAAAAACATTTTTTTTCTGAATACCTTTTCTGTGGGACCCAGTCACACTCTTTCTGGTTTCTTTCATAGGTGAGAATGAAAAACCTCTGCACTCTGTGTGTTACACACTGCTGACCCCTGAACTCTGTGTGTTACACACTCCTGACCCCTGCACTCTGTGTGTTACACACTGCTGACCCCTGAACTCTGTGTGTTACACACTCCTGACCCCTGCACTCTGTGTGTTACACACTCCTGACCCCTGCACTCTGTGCGTTATACACTCCTGACCCTTGCACTCTGTGTGTTACACACTCCTGACCCCTGCACTCTGTGTGTTACACACTCCTGACCCCTGCACTCTGTGCGTTATACACTCCTGACCCCTACACTCCGTGTGTTACACAGCCCTGACTCCTGCACTCTGTGTGTTACACACTCCTGACCCCTGCACTCTGTGTGTTACACACTCACTTCTGCAGTCTGTGTGTTACACACTCCTTACCCCTGCATTCTGTGTGTTACACACTCCTGACCCCTGCACTCTGTGCGTTATACACTCCTGACCCTTGCACTCTGTGTGTTACATACTCCTGACCCCTGCACTCTGTGTGTTACACACTCCTGACCCCTGCACTCTGTGCGTTATACACTCCTGACCCCTACACACCGTGTGTTACACAGCCCTGACTCCTGCACTCTGTGTGTTACACACTCCTGACCCCTGCACTCTGTGTGTTACACGCTCCTGACCCCTGCACTCTGTGTGTTACATACTCCTGACCCCTGCACGCTGTGTGTTACACACTCCTGACCCCTGCACTCTGTGTGTTACACAGCCCTGACTCCTGCACTCTGTGTGTTACACACTCCTTACCCCTGCATTCTGTGTGTTACACACTCCTGACCCCTGCACTCTGTGTGTTACACACTCCTGACCCCTGCACACTGTGTGTTACACACTCCCGACCCCTGCCTTCTGTGTGTTACACACTCCTGACTCCTGCACTCTGTGTGTTACACACTCCCGACCCCTGCCCTCTGTGTGTTACACACTCCTGACTCCTGCACTCTGTGTGTTATACACTCCTGAACCCTGCACACTGTGTGTTATGCATTGCTGATCCCTGCACTGTATGCGTTACACACTCCTGACCCCTGTACTCTGTGTGGTGCTCATGCCTGACCCCTGCACTTTGTGTGTTACACACTCCTGACTCCTGCATTCTGTGTGTTACATACTCCTGACCCCTGCACTCTGTGTGTTAAACAATCTTGACCACTGCACTCTATGTGTTACACACTTCTGATCCCTGCACTCTGTGTGTTACGCATTGCTGATTCCTGCACTCTGTGTGTTGCTCATGTCTGAACCCTGCACTCTCTGTGTTACACACTTCTGACCCCTGCACTCTGTGTGTTGCTCATGTCTGATCCCTGCACCCTGTGTGTTATGCATTGCTGACCCCTGCACTCTGTGTGTTACACACTCCTGACCCCTGCACTCTGTGTGTTACACACTCCTGACCCTTGCACTCTGTGTGTTTCATACATATGTTGGGCTAATTTGTCAATCTATTTGAAAAAAATGTATGTAAGTGAATGTATGCTGTACCTAATCTCAAACTGCCACAATTGCAATGAATCTCAAAAGAACTCTGCATGTATCATTGTTAATATGTAACCAGTTAGGCCATAAATCCAGGATGCATGCTTTCCCCTGCCAAAAACAATACTTTCTTGTAAGGAAGGTACCCAGCACTCATAATTTCCTGTAATTCATATTTTTATTGACTCTGGATTCCATGATGCAATAATAATATATCATGTACGGTTTCTATGGGTTGTAAACAGGCAAAGCAAAGGTTTGCCAGTAACAGACGACAACAAAAACACGTGAGGGTAAAATGTGTTTATGCATGAAGATATATATTCTACAGTTCATTTATATCACTGCTTGTGAAATAGAGATAGTGAGTCATGGCTCCACACAAACCTCAACAGTTCTGCCGTAAGAAACTCCTTGTAGATCTGTGTCATTAATTTCCCCAAACAATCATGTAACCTGTGGCTTCACTGATAAATTAGCACAGGTGAGGGGGTATTCAAAAATAGGTTCTTTCTGTGCAAGTGAAAGTGAAACTGCAGCAAAGAAAGATCAGGTTCCTTTCCCTGCCAGGCGAGTAAAACAGCTCCTATATATGTATTTTATCTGTATATTTACAGCGCCTTGAAAAAGTATTCATACCCCCTTGACATTTTCCACATTTGGTCATGTTACAACCAAAACCGTAAAAATATTTTATTGAGATTTTATGTGATAGACCAACACAAAGTGGCACATAATTGTGAAGTGGAAGGAAAATGATGAATGTTTTTCAAAAGTTTTTACAAATAAATATCTGAAAAGTGTGGCGTGCATTTGTATTCAGCCCCCTGAGTCAATATTTTGTAGAACCGCCTTTCACTGCAATTACAGCTGCAAGTTTTTTTGGGGACGTCTCTACCAGCTTTGCACATCTAGAGAGGACATTTTTGCCCATTCTTTGCAAAATGGCTCAAGCTCTGTCAGATTGGATGGAGAGCGTCTGTGGACAGCAATTTTCAAGTCCTGCACACACAAAAAGGACACCGCTCTGAACTGTGATGCCCAGCTATGAAGAGATTGCAAAACGGCACATCCAAATCCAGGTGCTCTATGACTCAGGATGTCCTTCCCACACCCAGGAACGAAGACTAGAGCAACAAAACAGAAGAGCCGGCACTTCTGAAAATTCCATCTGTAATCTGTATTTTAGCATGACCAGGTTAAAATGACGGCTAACGCGTTTCGGCACAAGTCTTGTTCCCAGCAAAGAATTTTTAAGTCTTGCCACAGATTCTCAATTGGATTTAGGTCTGGACTTTGACTGGGCCATTCTAACACATGAATATGCTTTGATCTAAACCATTCCATTGCAGCTCTGGCTGTATGTTTCGGGTCGTTGTCCTTCTGAAAGGTGAATGCTCTCCTTGCCAGGCCTGTCAGTTTAGGTGGACGGCCATGTCTTGGTAGGTTTGCAGTTGTGGCATACTCTTTCCATTTTGAGATGATGGATTGAACAGTGCTCCGTGAGATGTTCAAAGCTTGAGATATTTTATTTTAACTTAACCCTGCTTTAAAGTTCTCCACAACTTTATCCCTGACCTGTCTGGTGTGTTCTTTGGCCTTCATGATGCTGTTTGTTCACTAAGATTCTCCAACAAACCTCTGAGGGCTTCACAGAATAGCTGTATTTACACTGAGATTAAATTACACAGAGGTGGACTCTATTTACTAATTAGGTGACTTCTAAAGGCAATTAGGTCCATTCGATTTTAGTTAGGGGTATCGGAGTAAAAGGGGCTGAATATAAATGCACTCCACACTTTTCAGATATTTATTTGCAAAGAATCTTGAAAACCATTTATCATTTTCCGTCTTCTTCACAATTATGTGCCACTTTGTGTTGGTCTATCACAGAAGTGGAAAATTTCATGGGGTATGATTACTTTTTCAAAACACTGTAGCTGTTTGACTGGAAACACAACACATTTTTTAATCTTGGATAGAGTAGGAATGATTAGAATCCCCTTTCTGCCCAGAAAGTCAATGAAAATCCAAACGTTGTCATCAGCACAGGAGTAGAGGGGATATCTTCCTATAGGAACACTGTTCCAGTGACAACCATATAAGAGGGACATTTTTCTCAATTTAAAGAGGCACTTAAGTTCTCATAATGCTGGACCGGTCACCCCCTCACCAGGTCCACCATCTTTCACAATGTGGAGTATGTGCAGATGTGCTGAAGGACTCTGCCAGGGACCTATGTAACTGTATTGTCTTCATGCATGCGCGGGAAAACCTCCATGCATGCAGAGATGTGACAATCTTCTCTGCTGGGTCCTGAAGGTTGGGCAGAGCCTTTTGGCACATCTGTGCATGTGTGGTCCTGAATACACTGTGATGCATTGGGGCACAACACTCTCATCTAGGATTACCAACAATTATCAGCCGCGATCACTGCTGTGCGAACAGCCACGAATAGCTGTGGCTGCTGACAGCTTGTCATTGCAGTGTATGGGCTCAGTGGCCACAGCTCTCCACTCACAACTGTCAAACCTAGCTGCAGAAATCAGTACATTCCTACTGCTGGGATTCGCATCATATATAAGCACCTGTGCGAATGCAGCACCGTCTCAGGAAG
>BLSH010402522.1:712679-722829 GCA_018402905.1 Glandirana rugosa | reverse complement strand
ATGACCCACACCCAGCAACAATAGGTCCCCCACTCGCAACAACAGAGCCACCCCCTGAAAAAATAGATCACCTCCAGCTAGAATAGATCCCCCAGTAGCCAGCACCAGTAGACCCTGCAGCACACCCCAGTACCCCTTGCCATTATATACAGTTAGTGCGTTCCTGCTGTAAACAAGCCCTGACTGAAAATCAAATAATCAAGTAGCTGTTATCAGGGCTTTTTTTCCTCAGAGAATAGGTGCAGGAACTCCCCCTCTCCAACCCCTTTTCTCCACTCCCTACCCACCTCTGAGCACTGGTCCTTGGTTCCACGCCCTACCCACCACTGAGCACTGTTCCTTGGTTCCACCCCCTACCCACCTCTGAGCACTGTTCCTTGGTTCCACCCCCCTACCCACCTCTGAGCACTGTTTCTTAGTTCCACCCCTCCCTACCTCTGAGCACTGTTCCATGGTTCCACCCCCTACCCACCTCTGAGCACTGTTTCTTAGTTCCACCCCTACCCACTTCTGAGCACTGTTCCTTGGTTCCACCCCCCACCCACCTCTGAGTACTGTTTCTTAGTTCCACCCCCTGCCCACCTCTGAGCACTGTTCCTTGGTTCCACTCCTTACCCACCTATGAGCACTGTTCCTTGGTTCCATTCCCTACCCATCTCTGAGCACTGTTCCTTGGTTCCACCCGCAACCCACCTCTGAGCACTGTTCCTTGGTTCCACCTCCGAGCACTGTTTCTTAGTTCCACCCCAACCCACTCTGAGCACTGTTCCTTGGTTCCACCCCCTATCCACCTCTGAGCACTGTTTCTTGGTTCCACCCCCTACCCACCTCCCATTACTGCCTTTTTTGAGAATACAGAACCACGTATCAATTTGTGGACATTTGTACGGAAAATGTTAATTCTAAAAGCAGTAAAATAGATCCCCTGGAGCCAGTAACAATAGAGCCCCCCTGTAGCAACAATAGATCCCCAACAACAATGGACCACCCAAAACAACCCCCCCCGCGACAATAACTATCCCAGCAACAATAGACCCCCAGCAGCAACTGCAGATCTCCCCACTGCCAGCATCAAGAGACTCCCCAGCAATCAACAACAATAGACCCCTCCCTTAACAGTAAGTCTCTCCCAGCAATAACTGACCCCCCCAGCAATATATGACCCACACCCAGCAACAATGGGTCCCCCACTCGCAACAACAGAGCCACCCCCTGCAAAAATAGAACACCTCCAGCTAGAATAGATCCCCCAGTAGCCAGCACCAGTAAACCCTGCAGCACACCCCAGTACCCCTTGCCATTATATACAGTTAGTGCGTTCCTGCTGAAAACAAGCCCTGACTGTTATAATACAGTAATGGTTTCTAACGACTGTGTTTGTATCTTCTGATCGTCAAATCCTGCAGGGACTACAACTTTACACAGTGGCCATTCACAGGGACTATCCAGCATAGGCTGACTTGAGCAATACGGGAATGTGTACACACGGCATGATTTAGTGCAGACATTGTATAAGGTTATTATCTTCCCAGACAATGATTATTTACTTCCTTCCAACACTTGATGTATACCTAGTGCCTCACTAAGATGCATTGTGTGGCAAAAGACTGTGGCTTCCTTCCCAAGTGCTGCACATGAGCTGCCAGTGGAGAGGGAAGTCCTTCATTTCACAACTTTACACACTGTACATGGAGGAAGCGATTCGCCTTATTAGGAGACGGTGCAGAAACAGGAAATATAAAGTGTACATCAGTTCAGCAGTGTAAATTCTCAGGAAGACCAGCGTCCCCGAAGCCCACTGAAAATTTCCTGGAAAGAATCACATAGAAGTGAAAAAAAAAACAGCAAAGTTTTAAAAGATATATATTCCTACTCCTTTGTCTTTTGTTCTGAGCTCGTGACAGTTACCATAATAGCAAGCCGAGGACTGATTTTGTGTTTTTACTCTGTGCAAATGAGGGAAACTTTGCTTCTAGTCCTGGATATAGTATAATTCTTTCACCACTGCATGTATTTATTTATTTCAGGTACTTACAGTGCATCCGGAAAGTATTCACAGAGCTTCACTTTTTCCACAGTTTGTTATGTTACAGCCTTATTCCAAAATAGATTAACCAATTCCTTACTGGGCACTTAAACCCCCCTCCTGCCCAGACCAATTTTCAGTTTTCAGCGCTGTCGCTCTTTGAATGACAATTGCGCGGTCGTGCGACATTGTACCCAAACAAAATTGGCGCCCTTTTTTTCCCACAAATAGAGCTTTCTTTTGGTGCGTTATTTCTGATCGCCGCTATAAACAAAAAAAGAGCGACAATTTAAAAAAAAAAAAAACAATATTTTTTACTTTTTGCTATAATAAATATCCAAAAATAAAAAAACAAATTTATTCATCAGTTTTGGCCGATATATATTCTTGTACATATTTTTGGTTAAAAAAATCGCAATCTGCGTTTATTGATTGGGTTGCGCAAAAGTTATAGCGCCCACAAACTATGGACATTGATTTATGGCGTTTTTATTATTTTTTTTTTTACTGGTAATGGCGGCGATCTGCGATTTTTATCGGTACTGCGATATTGGGGCGGACATTTCGGACGTTTTTGACACTTTTTTGGGACCAATGACATTTATACAGCGATCAGAAATGTAAATGTCCACTGATTACTGTATAAATGTCATTGGCAGTGAAGGGGTTAACCTGCAGGGGGCAGTGAAGGGGTTAACAATGTTCCCTGGGTTTGTTCTAACTGTGGGGGGGGCGGGGTTGGCAGGGGCATGACAGATCTAACTGATCCCAGTGACAGGGATCAGTAGATCTGTCATGCCCCCCCTCACAGAACGGGGAACTGCCGTGTTTACTTCGGCGGTTGCCCGTTCCTCCTCTCTGTAAGGAGATCGTGGGTCTCCGGCATGCACGCGCTGCTCACGCCCGCGGGAGCGCGCCCAGCACGACTCAAATGGGAGGACGTCTATTGACGTCCTCCCGGCATTTTAGAGCCGCGCTGTAGCCGTCATTCGGCTATAGCGCGGATGGGAGGTGGTTAAATTCATTATTTTCCTCAAAATTCTACAAACAATACCCCATAATGACAATGTGAAAGAAGTTTGTTTGAAATCTTTGCAAATTAAGGCTCCATTTACACGGGGCGCTGTTTCAACCTGCCCTGAACGTTTTATCTTGACAGCTAGAAACCAGCGTCTAAAACTACCGTTTTGCCGCGTTTTGCTTGCCGCGTTCGTGTCTAGGAGAGTTTTTGAGAAAACAAATTATTTTTTTAAAATGGAGACGCCTGTAACCGAAATGCTCCTAGTCGCGTTTGCAAGCTGTGTGGTGTTACAAATGCCTCTGAACTGGCGTCTGAACTCATTTTTTTTTCTCAACTGCCTGGAAACGACCTTAAATGACCCTGTGTAAATGTACTGATAACATAGAGGAGAGTTCAGGGGCAGCTGAAAAAACGCCCAAATACCTTTAAACATTTGTTTACCAGCAGCAGTATAAATGAGGCCTTATTATAAACAAAAAAAAACGAAAAAAAAATCCCATGTACATAAGTATTCACGGCCTTTGCTCAATACTTGGTAAAGCACCTTTGCCACCAATTACAGCCTCAAGTCTTTTTGAGTATAATGCTGCAAGCTTGGCACACCTGTTTTTGGACCATTTCTCCCATTCTTCTTTGCAGGACCTCTCAAGCTCCATCAGGATGGATGGGGAGCGTCGGTGCATAGCCATTTTCAGATCTCTCCAGAGATGTTCAATCAAGTCTGGGCTCTGGCTGGGCCACTCAAGGACATTCACAGAGTTGTCCCATAACCACTCCTTTGTTACCTTGGTTCTGTGCTTAGGGTCGTTGTCCTGTTGGAAGATGAACCTTCACCCCAGTCTGAGGTCCAGAGTGCTCTGGAGCAGGTTTTCATCAACGATGACTCTGTACATTGCTGCAATCATCTTTCCCTTAGTCATGTTTAGTCTCCCAGTTCCTGCCGCTGAAAAACATCCCCACAGCATGATGCTGCCACCACCATGCTTCACTGTAGGGCCAAGCATGTCTCCAGACCTAAACCCTATTGAGCATCTGTGGGGCATCCTCAAATGGAAGGTGGAGCAGCACAAGGTCTCTAACATCCACCAGCTCTGTGATGTTGTCACGGAGGAGTGGAAGAGGACTGCAGTGGCAACCTGCAAAGTTCTGGTGAACTCCATGCCCAAGAGGGTTAGGGCAGTGCTGGAAAATAATGGTGGCCGCACAAAGTATTGACACTTTGGGCCCAATTTTGACATTTTCACTTAAGGGTGTACTCACTTTTGTTGCCAACGGTTTAGACATTAATGGCGGTGTCTTTAGTTATTTTGAGTGGACAGCAAATTTACACTGTTATACAAGCTGTACACTCACTACTTTACATTGTAGCAAAGTGTCATTTCTTCAGTGTTGTCACATGAAAAGATATAATAAAATATTTACAAAAATGTAAGGGGTGTACTGACTTTTGTGAGATACTGTATATTAATATCTATAGCCTTGGAACAAACCCAGCCTAGTTAGGGATCACACTTTGCAAAGGTGCCTTGGCTCAGCCATATGGCTCCACATATATATTTGCTAGTGTATGCAACAAAAGCCTCTGTTTTTTTGTCCCAGAATGTTCAATGGTTTAGATTACCTTTTTTGTGCTGAGTAGTTGGTAAGTGTGCTTGGGATCCTTTGTATTGTATTATATTGTATTCTGTGTACTGCCATGCCCATGTTGCAAAGAATTTTGTTATATCTCTGTTATATTATCTGTTCGATAAGTAAAAAAAAACTGTTGATCCTGACAAAAAACCTTTGAGCTCATAACTAAAGCCTCGTACACACGGTTCGACGGTTGTACGACCGAACGGACCAAATCGAACGTAGTGACGTGTTATGAACGTATAAAGAGAAAGTTCAGGTGCATGTAATTTGTGTCTGGCCATCCTGACTTCTGAGCATGCGTGTTTTGCCCAATACAACTTGTTGGACCAACTTCTCTGCACACGTGTTGGTACTACCAAAGTTTTCTAGTTTGCTCTTACAACTCCTGTTATACGACCATCGTACGTCGGCTGTTCTAATCGCGTGTACTAACGATCGATTTAGCATACGGTCCTTCGTACAACCTGTTGTATACGATCGTCGAACCGTGTGTACGAGGAATAACTCTCTGCCTCTGCTGATTGTTATCAATTAGCATTGCTCCAGTTCTGTCTGAATTAATAAATTCCCAAATGCAGTCGAAATAAAAACCACAAAAATCAGCACAAGGGACAGACTTTACAGTCATCAGGATGTCTCTCTTGTTCGAATGCCTCTTCAGTTAGCTAAAATGTCTCTCTTGTTCCAATGCCTCTTCAGTTAGCTAAAATCCATCCATCAATGACACCCCCTCTCACACACACACACACACACACACACACACACATGCACCACAATCTTCTGGTGCAGTGGGGAGTTAATAGAACTGTGGAAGCTGTCTCAGCTGTCACAGTATCAACAGTGGCAGTCCGCTCATTAGGGGCAATATCTCTAATGTCTTCCTACTTCTCCTCCCAGCCAATCAAGAAGCGGGTCCTGAGACCCAATTGGCCGGGAGTCTTAGGACTCAGGACCCACATCCTGTTTGGCCCAGGAGGAGAAGCAACAGCCTGGCTCGGCTCTTCCCTCCGCAACCTCCTCCCCGCATAAGGTAAGGCCATGGATTGCCACCTTCCCGATCGCTCGGGGTGGGGGTTAGTGCAAGTGAGCGCCGGGGGGGTAGTGTGAGTGAGGGGGGCAGGTTTGTTTTTCTGCACCCCCTTCCAAATTTAGTGCACCAGCCACCACTGGTGCCCAACTATGCCTGCCCTTTCTGCCCAACTCCACTACTCATAGAAGCCAGTACTACAGCTTCTATGAATCAAAAGTGATGTATGAATGGAGAACAGGTAGATGATTGAAAGGTATGCCCCCTCCATTCATAGATCCTTTGTCATTCATTGAAACTGTAGTCCTGGCTTCTATGCATGGAGGAGCTGAGCATAATGGGGGGGGGGGGCATAGTCAGGCACTCTTGATGCTCTTGACAGCTCCCACAAGTCTATTATCCCCCACCACAATGGAAGATTACAGTGGCAGGGTAGGGTGGGGGCATCAATGGAGAAGGATTTTTAGCTAACAGAAGAGACATCAGCACAAGGGACACCTCCTACTGATTGTACGTTATGTCACTTGTGCTGATTTTTTTGTGTTTTTCATTTTGGCTGCACTTAAGCTTTAACAGTAGGTGACTCTTCTGCTCTATAGATACAGTACAGTGAATTTTGTCACCCTAGCACAGAAAGCATTTTACTGGCAGGAACACCAGCTTAAACGTTAAAAAATATATATCTTTTGTGGCCACCACATCTAAGGATTGCTAAGGTACAATATGGTATATTTTGTGGTTGGATTTAGATAAGAATTAAAAATTGCAGCAAGATTAAATGCTGTGGTATCCGAAAACCCCTTCAATAGTGATTTACTCAAATTTTACCTACAGCAGAGCCTGTAGTTTCCCTTTCAAAAAGAAGCGGTAATCTAAAATCTGCTGATAAGCTAAACTACTGCAGAGATGGTTGCAGAACAGGATA
This sequence comes from Glandirana rugosa, assembly GCA_018402905.1. Classification (NCBI taxonomy): domain Eukaryota; kingdom Metazoa; phylum Chordata; class Amphibia; order Anura; family Ranidae; genus Glandirana; species Glandirana rugosa. Next base: position 716,195 of record BLSH010402522.1, on the reverse strand, counting down.
AGGGACTATCAAAATATCAGTGACAGTGACCCATTTTAGCACTGATGGGACAGTCCCTTGTATGAAAAAGCGAATCAGACACATCGGGACGGGAGCAGGAAATTAGCCTTTGTGGTAGCTGCTAAACAGATATCTCACAAGTGTGGTGGTGACAGTGCCTATGCCAGGAACACGAAAGCATGAGCTTGGCTATAATTTTGCTTAGTAAACAGTTTATTGAACGCTGTTGACCTTTAGTAACAGTTGTCAAACATTTTTTTGCTATTACCAATTATATTGAATTATTCACATATAATATTTGTGTTGGTGGTTGCTATTATGAGGTTCAGAACCAATCTCAGGCCATAGCCCTACAACTGCCCCATTACTGGAAGGAATGTCCCTCTTATTCTGACCCTGGTCAATGCATTACGACTGATCCTTTTGGATGCTGAACTTAAAATAGTATTAAACCCAACAGTAAATATTTATTATATTGCAGTTTACTAATTCTTAGATGTAATGGCTGTATTGGTTTTATTTTTTAGGCTTTCCTTTTTTTCATTTTCACATACAGCATTGAAGGTCCCAATTAGAACAGTGGCCTCCATCATCCGTAAATGGAAGACGTCTGGAACCACCAGGACTCTTCCTAGAGCGGGCCAAACTGAGGGATCAGTGGGGAGAAGGACCTTAGTCAGGGAGGTGACCAAGAAACTGATGGTCACTCTGACAGAGCTCAAGCATTTCTCTGTGGAGAGAGGAGAACCTTCCAGAAGAACAACCATTTCTGCAGCACTCCACCAATCAGGCCTGTAGTGGCCAGACAGAAGCCACTCCTCAATAAAGGGCACATGACAGCCCGTCTGGAGTTTGACAAAAGGCACCTGAAGGACTCTCAGACCATGAGAAACTAAATTCTCTGGTCTGATGAAACAAAGATTGAACTCTTTGGCCCGATTGGCAAGTGTAATGTCTGAAGGAAACCAGGCACTGCTCATCGCCTGGCCAATACCATCCCTACAGTGAAGCATGGTGGTGGCATCATCATGATGTGGGGATGTTTTTCAGTGGTAGGAACTGGGAGACTAGTCAGGATTGAGGGAAAGATGATTGCAGCAATGTACAGAGACATCCTTGATGAAAATCTGCTCCAGAGCGTTCTGGGCCTCAGACTGGGGCGAAGGTTCATCTTTCAACAGGACAACAACTATAAGCATACAGCCAAGATAACAAAGGAGTCACTCGATTGGCCCAACCAGAGCTCAGACTTGAACCCGATTCAACATCTCTGGAAAGATCTAAAAATGGTTGTGCACAGACTCTCCCCATCCAACGTGATGGGGTTTGAGCGGCCCTGCAAAGAAGAATGGGAGAAACTGCCCAAAATAGTTGTGCCAAGCTTATAGCATCATACTCAAAAAGACTTGAGGCTGTAATTGGTGCCAAAGGTGCTTTAACAAAGTATTGAGCAAAGGCTATGAATACTTATGTACATGGGATTATTTTAGTTTTTTATTTTTAATAAATATGCAAAGATTTCAAACAAACTTCTTTCACATTGTCATTATGGGGTATTGTTTGTAGCATTTGAAGAAAATAATTAATTGAATCCATTTTGGAATAAGGCTATAACATAACAAAATGTAGGAAAAAGTGAAGATCTGTTAATACTTTCCAGATGCACTGTAGAGGGTTTTTTTGCTTAACCAGTGGGTTGAATGAAAAAAACTCACAGATCCCTGCATCCAAACAATTGATGTGGATGCAGCGATCTCCCCGACTGTGCTATCGCATTCTGACAGCAGGGACTCCCCCCATGAGAATACATCGATCAGCACTGCAACCATTGCCTGCAGCAGGTTTTCCAACATGTCTGTTCAACAGAAGCTGGTCTAACGACTGGCTTCTGTTGAACAGATTGAGCTACTCATGCATTGAAATTTGTCCAGTTCCTGCTGAACCAGCCAAATTTCTATATGTGTATACCCAGGAGGTGTGTTACTGGCCAGATCACCGGGTGAAAACAGAGGGGAAAAGCCTAAAAAAGAACATGAATGCAGCCACCACATCTAAGGATTGGTAAGCTGCAATATATTACATTTTTGGTTGAGGGATTAATACAATTTTAACACTTACCCCTTTGCGCCTTTACTGAACAAGTCCAAATGTGTTTCATCACTACTGCAAATCAAGCTGCAAAGTTATTGGATACATTTTGGATTTCTATAACAGACCTGTTTTAAAGGTATTCAAATAAAGAAACAAGTTTCTCTACAATCTATTGCATACTGTACATTCAAAAACGTGTATATGTTAAGTGCAAAATGTTTTGCATATCTTGCAAGAACAAGGGTCTTTACAAAAGATGATCAATTTCCCTTGTGTTACCTGCTTTGCCGTCAATTGCCGATGAGTCATAAAGCTTCAGGATGTGGGGTCTCATAGCAGACATGAGTGTAGCGCAGAAATTTCATGAACTTGGTTCATACTGTAAAGCATGAAAAACAAAAGGAAGGAAGATGACAACACATGTTTTCAGACAATTCCTTGGGTTGTAACAGAAAACCTCTGCCAGCAGATCTTTGGTGGCCTTGAGAAAATCTGCTGACCGGGTTGTATTGCTTCAGATGAATATTGTTCTCTGGAGATAGAAGTGGGGTCAGGGATATCTGATGAATGCGTAAACATGCAGACTTACCCAGTATACCTACAGTATGTGATGAACGTAAAATATTGCTCTGTTTTAATGGCTGTAGTGGCCTAGGAGATATGGTTCACATATGGTAGACCTATCCTATAGGTCGAGAGTTTTGACAATTGGAAGGACAAGGCCACAGCTTTATTTAAGAGCAGTCTATATAAATCCACTGAATGAGTCACAACCATGCCAGTCACAGCAGAACTGTGAGCACCCAATTACCATACCATAGATTCTTACCTGTCCTAATCATAACCAGGACAGTCTGAAACCAAACCATTGAAAATTGTACAGGTAATAGCCTTTAAAGCTGAGACAATAGTACAAAGCAGACAGCAATTTTTTTGGGATGGGCAAATACCCCCCCCCCCCCCGGTTCGGTTTGCACCAGAACACTGCAAACAGGCAAAAAATTTGTGCGAGCATGCAAACCCTATTAAAGCCAATGGAACACGAACATGAGAAATCAAAAGTGCTCATTTTAAAGGCTTATATGTACGTTATTGCCATAAAAAGTGTACGGGGGTTTGGGTACTGCTCTAGGAGACATGTATCAATGCAAAAAATAAGTTTTAAAACATTTTTTTTTTTCAGGAGCTGTGATTGTCATAATGTTTAAAGTGAAAAAATGAAATATTCCTTTAAATATCGTGCCTGGGGGGCCCCTTAGTCTGCCTGTAAAGTGGCGCATCTGTGTGATGTTAATTTTACTCGTGAAAACTAAAGAGTACAAGCACAAGGTAACCGAAATTATCCCAAACGTACGAGCGTGTTTAAAAAACGGACAAACGTCACAAGACCACGTTTGGCTTGGCCCCCCCCCCCCCCATAAACGG
>BLSH010402522.1:689823-707662 GCA_018402905.1 Glandirana rugosa | reverse complement strand
CCCCCCCCCCCCCCCCCCCCTGGACTGGGTGGTGTTCACTACAGTTACTATGCCTTACATTGCTGGTTTATGGTTTTGTTTGCACATATGAATGCTTAAGTTCTGCCGCTGCTGGGCCTCCCAACCCAGTGACCAGCCACCCTCTCCACAACCTGCTACAGCGTCCCTTCAGGGGGTCCCTCGGGCCTACAGAGGGTTCTAGCCTATGGCCTCTGTGGGGGTGGACGAGACTCTCAGTGTGGTGATGCGGCTGGGGCGTGGGGCCCACCGGGCAGAAGCCGTGTGTTTGTGGGATCACTGTTTGGGGGAGGGAGTGGGCGCGGGGGTGAATTGTTTTATGGCAGTTGATACAGTCTCTCATCAATGCCTGTCTCCACACATAACGTATTTCTTGTTCTAACCTTAATCTCCATTTTTAAGCATCTCAAACTGTGTTATAATGTTTTAAGTTTCAGCAGCACCCATGTTTCACATAATAGGGTGTGGCTCCCCGGTCCATGCATCTCTGATGTTCCGTCTCCTACTCTAACCACTTCCCACACTAGGGCTCTCTCCCTGCAGAGTGCTCTGTGCTTCGCGAGGAGAGTTGGGTACTCGTTACCTTTAGTACGCACTCTTTTTTCTCTCTCTCATCTCTTTCCTCCACCACACCTCAATATCCTTCTGTGATCCCCCTTTCTGTTTCCCATCACCTTACTTCTCTTCTTCCCCCCTCCCCTTTCTCCCTTTTTTTTTGGGGTTCAGAAACTCTCAAGGTCAGATGCCATGGCGGAGGAATTTTACTCTTTTTTCCGCGACCTGTATAACCTGGACCCGACTCCTTCTGTGGAAGCCTCCTTGGATCTTACTGCCAAGATTCGCTCATATATTGAGGCCTTGGGCATGCTGTCCCTCCCCTCTGTGGCGAGTGAGGACCTGGAGGCTCCTATTATGGAGGAGGCGCTTAGTGTGGCACTGGCCAGGCCAAACCTAAAAAGGCACCTGGGCCAGACGGTTTGACGGCTGCCTACTACAGGACATTCTCAACACTCACCCCACGCCTGGTTGCTGCCCTCAACACTTTAGTCGTGGGATGAGTGATGCCAGTGGACGCTCTCAGAGCATATATATCATTGATACCTAAGGAGGGTAAGGACCCGGCGCAATGTGGCAGCTACCGTCCCATTGCACTGTTAAATACCAACTTGAAACTTTTTGCAAGGATCAGCTAATAGACCATTGCCCCATCCCGAGCTTAATTCATAAGGACCAAGCAGGATTCGTCCCTCTCCCAGAACCAAGTGACAATATTCTTTGAGTTGTTAACGTGATCCAAGTAGCTCGGACCATTAAAAAACACCTTCTTTTGCTCTCTACAGATGCAGACAAAGCATGTGATAGGGTCCACTGGTCATTTATTTGTATGACAATGAAACATATAGGTCTGGGGCCCTCCATGCTAAGCTGGATCTCTTCTCTTTATTCTCGACCCTCTACAGTGGTAAAGGTGAATGAAACCAGGCCAGGCTTCTTCGATATATCCAATGCAACGAGGCAGGGATGCCCCCTGTCTCCGCTTATATTCATATTGACACTGGAACCCTTTCTTTGTATGATTCGGGCTGACCCCAACATTTCTGGCTTCAGTAAACCCTCCGGAGACCATAAGATGGCGTTGTTCGCTGATGATTTGATCTTCTTCATCACAGAGCCGCTTACTTCTTTGCCTAGCCTTCTACAAGTCCTGAAGACGTATGGGACCCTGTCCCTTTTTATAATTAATTTTGGGAAATCCTCTGCCCTCAATATTTCGGTGTATCCCAGGATGTTCCAGGATATTCAGCCGTCTTGGAAATGGAGGATTCGCAGGGAACTGCATTGAGTTGGCCCTGGATTTCACCCCCCCATCCCAAGAGAGATGTCGGCACACCCTACTTTTAGAAGTACCTTGCAGATTGCCCGGGAAACGTTTAGAAAGTCCGCCATTTCTCCTCTTCCATCCCCCATGGTCCCCATGGTGGGCAATCCGGAATTTGCTCCAGGTAGGCAGAGGGAGCAATTCCAACGCCTCTCGGCCAAGGGGCATTCTCATTTGACGGACTTCTTCACGCCCCTCGGGCACGATTATCCCTGAACCGACTCTTTTAACTGACCCCCGCTAGACTTTTGGAGCGGATTACAGCTGCAATCTTTTCTGCATCTTCGCTCACGCACGCCGGGTATATTACGCCCTCTCACCAGCTTTGAATCAATATGCCATAAAGGTGAACCGATACGTCATTCCCTGTCATTGATATACTCACTTGTGATCTACCCAGGGGAGGATTATATCCCCTCATTCCTTACTAAATGGGAGTCCGATCTGTCCCTTAATCTCACACCGGCTCAAAGATGTAAGATTCTTCATTTCGCCCAAAAATCTTCCTTGGCCACAACGATTCAGGAGACTAGTTATAAGATCCTCACCAGATGGTACAGGGTGCCACCCCAGCTCCACCACATCTTTCCTCAAGTGCCTGATTCTTGTTGGCGGTGTGGCGCTGGGGGGGGTCCATGGTCCACATGAAAGACCAATTAAAAAGTACAAATCCTAACTCACAATGCAACTCCTGAATGCGGCAAAGGCTTGCATCCCGCTCCGTTAGAGGGATGCTGAACCCCCTATGAAAGCTATGTGGTTTGCTAGGGTGAATGCTCTTTGAGACATGGAGGAACTAACTGCCACACTGCATAACAAAGAGGAGGTCTGTAGGGAAACCTGGAGACCATGGAACCACTTTGTATTCACAGATTCCTACTTCTCGGAGATGTGCTCCGCCTAGGGAGTGTGCGCTGCTTCCACCCACCCCATCTCTGCTAGCCCCACTCTTCCCTGGGAGTGGGATGACTGGTTGCCCCTTCCCCCTACTCTCCCCTTTTCCCCCTTCCTCCCCCTCTCCCCTTTCGCCCCCCCCCCTTGGGGATTTTTTTTTCTTTTTTTTTCCATCTTATTCCCTACCTCTTTGTCAATGTCTGCACCTCTTTCTCCTTCTCTGATTTCACTAAGGGCATTATTAAAAAAAGGGGGAAAAAAAGCAATACTTTTTGCTGACAGGTATAGTTATGCCTTATGTGCCCCTCCTAGACACGTTGACATGTTTTGATTGGTCCCCGTCTCCTCTTGAGGCGAGGGAGCATTCTCATGCCATGTGCCAAGTTGTAGAATCACTGTAATGTCTATACGTGGCGGGCCTATTATCTAACTGTTACTCGCCTACTGACTGCGGATGGCTGTACCAAAGCCACACTTGGCTACATGCTTCTACCTTGGATGTAAATGTTTGTTCAAGTGATTTTTTTTTTCAAGTTAATAAAGAAATTATAAAAAATAATGTCTAAACCGCTGGCAACAAAAGTGAGTACACTCCTAAGTGAAAATGTCCAAAATGGGCCCAAGGTGTCAATATTTTGTGTGTATTTTCCAGCACTGCCTTAACCCTCTTGGGCATGGAGTTCACCAGAGCTTCACAGGTTGGCATTGGAGTCCTCTTCCACTCCTCCATGGCGACATCACAGAGCTGGTGAATGTTAGAGACGTTGTGCTCCTCCACCTTCTGTTTGAGGATGCCCCACAGATACTCAATAGGGTTTAGGTCTGGAGGCATGCTTGGCCAGTCCATCATCTTTACCCTCAGCTTCTTTAGCAAGGCAGTGGCCGTTTTGGAGGTGTGTTTGGGGTCGTTATCATGTTAGACTTACTCCCCTGCGGCCCAGTCTCCGAAGGGAAGGGCTCATGCTCTGCTTCAGTATGTCACAGTACATGTTGCCATTCATGGTTCCCTCAATGAATTGCAGTTCCCCAGTGCTGCCAGCACTCATGTAGCCCCAGACCATGACACTCCCACCACCATGCTTGACTGTAGGCAAGACACACTTGTCTTTGTACTCCTCGCCTGGTTGTCGCCACACACGCTTGACACCATCTGAACCAAATACGTTTATCTTGGTCTCATCAGACCACAGGACATGGTTCCAGTAGTCCATGTCCTTAGTCTGTTTGTCTTCAGCAAACTGTTTGCACGCTTTCTTGTGCATCATCTTTAGAAGAGGCTTCCTTCTGGGACGACAGCCATGCAGACCAACTTGATGCAGTGTTCGGCGTATGGTCTGAGCACTGACAGGCTGACCCCCCACCCCTTCAACCTCTGCAGCAATGATGGCAGCACTCATGTGTCCATTTCCCAAAGACGACCTCTGGATATGATGCTGAGCACATGCACTCAACATCTTTGGTCGACCATGACGAGGCCTGTTCTGAGTGGAACCAGTCCTGTTAAACCGCTGTATGGTCATGGCCATGCTGCAGCTCAGTTCCAGGGTCTTGGCAAACATTTTATAGCCTAGGCCATCTTTATGTAGAGCAACAATTCTTTTTTTCAGATCCTCAGAGAGTTCTTTGCCATGAGGTGCCAAAATTTAACACACCTCTATCCCATTCACACCTGAGACCTTCTAACACTAACGAGTCACATGGGACACTGGGGAGGGAAAATAGCTAATTGGGCCCAGTTTGGACATTTTTACTTAGGGGTGTACTCACTTTTGTTGCTAGCAGTTTAGACATTAATGGCTGTGTGTTAAGTTATTTTGAGGGGACAGCACATTTACACTGTTATACAAGCTTTACATTCACTACTTTACATTGTAGCAAAGTGTAATTTCTTCAGTGTTGTCACATGAAAAGATATAATAAAATATTTACAAAAATTTGGGGGTGTACTCACTTTTGTGAGATACTGTATATATATATATATATATATATATGTATATATATAGTGGGAGATTAGCTCGTGGGGATCGACTTTCCTGAGGAAAATAGTCAGCATGCAGTCAATTTTCTTTAAAATCTGGGGGCTTGCCAGGTTTATTGCTAAAAGATTTGCAGGTTAAAAAGAAACCAAACAGAAAATAAGTCCTTGCTGTCTGGAGCTAAACGAAACAGTATAGTTTCCTCACCATATGGTGTGGGGCTGGCCCTGACACCCACAAAACATAAGCCAAAATGCAAACCCTGTCTTTTAAAGTCCAAACAGACACAGAGCTCCCTCAGATCCCTCTCTGAGTTCCAGGTCAGAGCTCAAGTGAGATCTCTTCCTGATTATTTAAGCCACCTGCTGGTGGACTCCAGTGGACCACAAACTCTGGACCAGAACCAGCCTTGCCATGGTGACTGGTAAAATTCGGACCGGACTCTGTTCAATCCAGTCCACATGAACGTATACAAGGCGACAGGTATCGTCCATCTACCACTTCATTTTGCATACCGTCACATATCCCCCCCCCCCGCTCAAACCCTTGCGGCTGAGCAACTGTCCCAACCATACAGTGGACCCGGGAGAGGGCATCCTCATTGTTCTGGAGTCTTCCCACCCGGTGTTTCACTGTGAACTTAAATGGCTGTAGGGCCAGGAACCACCTAGCTACCCGACTAGTTTTCTCCCTGTTGTCACACATCACCTTCAGGGGGGCATGGGCGGTGACTAGCCTAAACCACCTTCCTATGAGGTAGTACTTCAGCGCCTCTAAGGCCCACTTGATAGCCAGGCGATCCTTCTCCACAATGGCATAGTTCCTCTCATGCCTGTTAAGGTTCCCCACTTAAGTAGACAACCGGGTGCTCCTCACCGCCTCTGATCTGGAACAGAACAGCACCTAGTCCCACCTCTGAGGCATCTGTTTGTACAACAAACTCCTTTGTGAAGTCCGGGGTCACAAGAACCGGTTGTACACAAAGGGCTTGCTTCAACTTCTGGAATGCTTTCTCGGCTTCGGGATTCCACTTAACCATGCCCGACCCTCTCCCCTTCATCAGATTGGTCAGAGGGATGGCAATGATGGCAATGGTGGCAAAGTCAGGTATGAACCACCTGTAATACCCTGTAATCCTCAGGTATTTTGAATTGCCTTATCTTATTGGTCTGGGGTTTGACCAGTCCCCGACCAATAACATACCCAAGGTATTTGGCCTCCTTCAGGCCTAGGGCACACTTTTTTGGGTTGGCTGTTAAACCTACTACCCTAAAAGAATCTACGACTGCTTGTACTCGGGGCAGATGTGATTCCCAATCTGGACTATGGATGAACACATCATCCAAATAGGCGGCTGCATAGGGGCGATGCCGCCTCAAAGTTTTATCCATCATTCTCTGGAAAGATGCAGGGGCCCTATGCAGACCAAACGGCATTCGCTTGTACTAGAAGTACCGCACGGGGGCCGTTTTTTCCTTTGCTGACTCCGTTAAGGGGATCTACCAGTAGCCCTTAGTTAGGTCTAGGGTTGTTATGTACTGGCTCCTCCCAGCCTGTCCACAAGTTCGTCAACTCATGGCATCAAGTATTCGTCAAACTTAGACACGTTATTCAGCTTCCTGAAATCGTTACAGAACCTGATAGTGCCATTGGGCTTTGGGACCAGCACTATAGGGCTTGACCAGGTGCTGTGGGACTCCTCTTTCACGTCTAACTCCAACATGGTTTTCATTTCCTTCGCTAACACTTCCCATCTAGCCTCAGGTATTCGGTAGGGTTTTACATTTACTCGAACCCCTGGATCAGTAATTATGTCATGTTGTAGTAGGGTGGTCAGTCCAGGTAGGGGAGAGAAAAAATCCCTATTTTTACTGATAAATTCCTCAACATAATTTTGTTGTGTCAGTGACATGGACTCAGTTATGGGGACGTCCGGAGTCATGGATAGTCTGTCTTCTTGAGGAGTGGGCACTTCCAATAGAGTCTCTCTGTCTTTCCAAGGTTTTAAGAGATTCGCAAGGTACATTTGCTCGGGTTTCCTTTTCCCTGGCTGGTAAACTTTGTAGTTCACTTCCCCTAATCTTTCCCTAATCACAAAGAGACCCTGCCACTTTACTAGAAATTTACTTTCAATCGTGGGGACTAGCATCAGCACTCTGTCTCTGGGGTTGAAAGTCCGGGTACATGAGGTACGGCAGCAACATATCCCAATCTCTCCCATCTTTTTCCACTATCTTTTTCAACATACTTTTGAGTGTTTTATCAAACCTCTCCACAAGCCCATCCATTTGGGGGCGGCAGACCAAGGTACGGAGACGGGAGATTTTATACAACCTGCATAATTCCTTGGTTACACGGGACATAAATGGGGTGCCCTGATCCCTTAAAATCTCTTGGGGATCCCCACCTGACTAAACACCTGGACCAACTCCCTGGCGATAGTCTTAGCGTGGGGTTCCACAAGGGTTTGGCTTCCGGATAGCGGGTCGCATAATCTAGTATTACCAGGATGTGCTTGTGTCCCTGGGCAGACTTTACTACGGGTCCCTTGAGATCCATACCAATTCTTTTGAAAGGCACTTCAATTATGGGCAGATGAACAAGTAGACTACAAAAATGGGGTGAGGGCGCAGAGAGTTGATACTCAGGGCAGGATTCACTATACTCTCTGGCATCTGCATGCAACCCAGGCCAGAAGAATCCCATGGTTATTCTCTCCCTGGCCTTATCTATACCCAGATGTCCCCCCATTACATGTCCATGGGCTAAATCTAGCACCATCCTGCGGAAGGGTTTGGGAACCACTAGCTGTTCCACCTTGTCCTCCCCTTGTTTCAGCACCTAATACAACAAATTATTTTTATGAGCTATGTAGGGAAAAGGCACCCCTCAATTAGGGTCCACAGGTTCCCCATCCATCACCTTCATGTTTTCTCTGGCTCTAAGGAGAGTGACAACCTGTAGTTGCTCTGTACAGAAGTCCTTTCTCCAGACCTCTAAGTCAGGTACTACATTCTGTTCACTCTCACAGTCAGGGTCAGAGACATTTTCTGGGTCATTAGCCCCAAGCTGGGAGCTATCTTCCAGCTCCTCCAGCTCCCCAGCCAGTACAGGAAAAGGAAGAGGGTCTCCTCCTTCCTTGGTCCTGCCACCAATCTCTCCTTCCATTTGGCAAAAAGGGTCGGGGGAGAGTTCCCGTGCTTCCACAGCAGGGGGAGCTCTATCCTCTAGACTCCCTGTGCCTTCCCATTACCTCCAAACATGGGGAAAATCCCTGCCCACTAAGGCATCATATAGCAGTGAAGGTACTACCCCCACTGAATGAGTCACACTGCCCCAAGGGGTATCAATCTCAACCACCGCTGTCTGCTAGTCACAAGTGTCCCCATGGATGCAAATGACCCCGACAGTGCAAGGGTGTAACCTTGCAGGATTTACACATTTGCTTTTTACCAACGTTACCACACTGCCAGAGTCAAGCAGGGCAGTGAATGGTTTTCCATCAACAAAAATCACAGACATTTGCTTCTCCATGCGATTTGAACATGATGCTGTATATGCGACCTGTGCAAAAAGAGAAAGGCGTCTATTTACATAAGTATAATCACATTGCATGGGTTTATCATTCAGGGGACAATTGGCAGCAATATGGCCCAATGCATGGCATTGCTAGCACTGTATGTGCTCTATACCCAGTCCTTTCCAGGGTCCCCAAGACCTTCCTGGCTACTTTGGCCAGTCTCCAGGTCTAGAGCCCACAGTCTCTTTAACTGTAGCAGTCTTATAAAATTTCCCCACGCCCCTGAACCCTGGAATAGTCTTACCAGGATCGCCGGGCGATCTTTCACCCCTAGATACATTGGAGTGGGGCGCAGATGGGTGCAAAAAGTCCTCAGCAGCAGTGTATCTCTCCAAAAGATCCACAAGTTGGTTGGCGGTTTTGGGGTCCCACTTCCTTAAAGCAGCAGGGAGCACACGTAGATAGCGATCCATGACCACGTGCTCCACAATCTAGGGACCTGGCAAAATCTCAGGCTGTAGCCACTTCCTGGTGAGGTGGACCAGGTCGAACATCTGCAAGCGGGGTAACTTGTCGGTGCGGTAGGTCCACTGATGCACCCGTTGGGCCCGTACTGCCATGGTGACCCCTCGGCGTGCGAATATCTCTACCCTTAGGATTTCATAGTCCTGGGCCTTATCTGGTTCCAGACCAAAGTAGGCTTTTTGGGGTTCACCGGTCAAGAATGGTGCTAATAGTCCCGCCCACTGTTCTTTTGGCCATCCTTTGTGAAGAGCGACTCTTTCAAAAGCCATGAGATACGCCTACATGTCATCTGCAGGTGTCATCTTCTGCATGTGGTAAGAGGCACGTACCAACATTGGTTCCACTGTCACCGGAGGTGTGGGCCCCTTTTTAACTCCAGCACGGCCTCCGCAAACTGTCGGTTCATCTCCTGTTGAGCCGCTTGTGCTGGGGACTCTCGTCTCACTGAGCTACAGCTTGTAACAGGGCCTTCAACATTTCCTCCATCTTGGTAAAATGCCCGCTGAACTCCACCACGTGTGGGAAATTAGCTTGTGGGGATCATCTTTCCTCAGTAAAATAGTCAGCGTGCAGGCAACTTTCTTTAAAATCTGGAGGCTTGCCAGGTTTATTGGTAAAAGATTTGCAGGTTAAAAACAAACAAAACAGCAAACAAGCCCTTGCTGTCCGGCGCTAAACTAAACAGTATAGTTTCCTCACTATACGGTGTGGGGCTGGCCCTACATAAGCCAAAATGCAAACCCTGTCTTTTAAAGTCCAAACAGACACAGAGCTCCCTCAGATCCCTCTCTGAGTTCCAGGTCAGAGCTGAAGTGAAATCTCTTCCTGATTATTTAAGCCACCTGCTGGTGGACTCCACTGGACCACAAACTCCAGACCGCAACCAGCCTTGCCATGGTGGCTGGAGAAATCTGGACCGGACTCTGTTTAATCCAGTCCACATGAACGCATACGAGGCGTCAGGTATCGTCCATCTACCACTTCGCCTCGCATACCGTCACAATATATATATATTCTTACACTGCCTGCACTGACTGTATATACTCTACGCTGTATCTATTTACTGCACTACCTACATGCCACTAACTAAGTAACCTGGGTAATCTAAATTAACTTCTCCACTTTAACACACTACATACGGCCACTGTGTAAGCGGTCTTATATAGTGTGGGCCGTGGACTTAGCCCCCTGAGCCATGAGTGGCCAAAGGCAGCGGGTGTCATTTCCCTGTGATCTCACACTGCATTATGAGGCATTCAACGATGATCAAATTTGCCGCGAATGCCCCATAATGTTAGGATTTCGACGAACGGGTGAACATCAGGCCCAGCCCTAATCCTAATTAAGGGGGATCTCCACATTACAATAATGCCATTCTTACAAACATATTTTATATAGATGCGTTACACACAGATAGATATGTTTTAAGCACTTTTTTCTTTTAATTTTGATGATTATGGCTTACAGCTAGTGAAAACCCAAAATTCAGTATCTCAGAAAATTTGAATATAACCATAAGACAAATACGAAAAAAAAAATAATATAGAAGAAATGTTGGTTTACTGAAAAGTATGTCCATGTACAGTATATTATGCATTCAACACTTGGTTGGGGCTCCTTTTGCATAAATGACTGCATCAATGTGGTGTGGCATGGAGGCGATCAGCCTGTGGCACTGCTGAGGTGTTATGCAAGTCCAGGTTGCTTTGAAGTGGCCTTCAGCCAGTCTGCATTGCTAGGTCTGGTGTCTCTCATCTTTCTTTTGACCAGTGATGGCCTGTCCATTAGGAGCACACAGGCGCCGCCCCCTATCCATGCGACTGGCCCCCTAATTTATATGCAGGGCGCTGGACACATGGATTCCGATGGGGGTGGGGGGGTGTTTTTTCTTGAAGCACGTGATTAGAGCCAATGGCTCTAATAGGCTTCAAAAAGGGGTGGGCTTGGGGCATAGCGCTCTCTGAGCCCACCCAGTTGTGTGACAATAGCGAATTAATATTCGTTATTTTCACACTGATCCTCCTCCCGGCCAATCAGGAAGCTGTCATCCGATTGTCTGAAAGGACAGGCGATCTTATTGGACGCCTAGGAGTAGGAGGGGGCATCGTGATGCAGAGGAAGAGGAGATGCCCACCTGCCACCCACCGCCTGTAGAAGCGCTTCCCGCCTGCTGCAACCATTGATGGAATAAGTGCCAACCGATCCACTGCGAGGGGGGGTTGCAGGTGACTCGACAGAGCGGGAGCGCGTGGGGGGGTTGCCATTTGCCGACTGGGGGGGGGGGGGGATTGTTTGCCGCCCCCCCACAAAAAAAAAACACCAGTCGCCGCTGTTCATGACAATACCCCCTAGATTCCCTATGGGGTTTAGGTCAGGCGGGTTTGCTTGCCAATCAAGCACAGTGATACCATGGTCATTAAACCAGGAATTGATACTTTTGGCAGTGTGGGCAGGTGCCAGGTACTGCTGGTAAATTAAATCAACATCTCCATAAAGTTGGTCAGCAGAGGGAAGCATTAAGTGCTCTAGAATTTCCTGGTAGAGGGTTGCGCTGACTTTGGACTTGATAAAACACATTGGAGCAACACCAGCAGATGAGATGGCTCCCCAAATCATCACTGACTGTGGAAACTTCATACCGGGCCTCTGGCAGCTTGGATTCTGTGCCCTCCAGACTCTGGGACCTTGATTTCCAAATGCAATGCAAAATCTTCCACAGTACGTGATGATTTGAGGAGCCATGTCATCTGCTGGTGTGTGTAACGCATCTATATAATATATATGAGTTTCACTTTTTTAATTGAATTACTGAGATAAATTAACTTTTTTGATGATATTCTAATTTTATGAGATGCACCTGTATATATGGTGTACACTTGTTTATATCCATTTTTTTATATGACTAAGACTCTCATTTACTTACCTAACTCAGCTGTCGCTTGTAGATCCCTGGCACCTCTTCCAGTACTTGACAGTGGTTATTAAGTGGTGATTTTGGAATAAAGATGGAAATCGCACATTTGGAGTGGCAATTCAGTCTTGACCTCCAGTTAGAAGGACAGTGGAGATCCTATTGCAGGAAGAAGCAGTTTGCCCATTATCCAGATACCAATCTATCATTTTAATCCATACAACAAAAGGTCAGTCCTATGGCCCCAGAGCTTCCACTCTAGTTTTCCAGATGGCATCAGCGGTAAATGCCCTGGGCACTGTGAGAAGGGCCCTCCCATACCACAGACCAGAAAAAAAGAAAGATTGGATTCCAGCCCCAAGTAATTTGGATTATTTAAACAAAAACTACTGATAAGCTTGAAAAAGTTTTATTGCTAAATGTTATAAACTCCCTTACTAGAACAACACAAATGATTCATAGCATCCTCTAATGATTGTACTAATCAGTGTTCAGCAGTAAAGCGATAAAGACAAATGATTATTCAAGGTAATTTTAGTAGTACAAATACTGCCATGGAAAAATGACCATTACTGGGAATTGCTAGGACATGGGAAAATACAGAGCCACGGCCACCTAATGCTCATAATGTGTTCCAGATTGCAATTCCTGGACCTGTAAATGGGTGAGATAGTGATCTAAAGCAAGGCCAGCTCATCTGCAGCTCAGCAGGAAACGTCCTTACAGAAAACTCTACACAAGATATTGCTGAGCTCCTTCTAAAAAACATTCTAATAGCCTGGCTGTTATGCCAATCTAGTGATTTCAATACTTTCTGAGTGACTGACCCAGAACATGTATATAAATATGTGACTTCCCCCTGCCATGCACATACTTGCATACCTATGCATGATTTTAGACATTAGTGTTAGTGTATAGATTGGGGTTTTTAAATAGTAAACTGCTGATGAATGGCTGCAAGGAAGAGAGGAGGTGAAACTGTCAAAGTAAAACTACAGCCAAAAAAAAAGATACAAATCAGAAGCTCATTAGAAGATACAATAACACAACAGTGGCAGCATGTCCATAAGGGGTCGCCCCCCAATCCATGCGCCCGGCCTCTAGTCTACATGCAGGGCACCGGACACATGGATTTCAATGGTCTTCGTTTGAAGCACATGATTAGAGCCTAAGGCTCTAATTGGCTTAAAAAAAGGGTGAGCTTGGGGCGCAGAGCACTGTTTGCCACCGCCCCCCCCAAAAATGGAGCACCAGTCGCCACTGTAACCCAACCAGTTTTTTTGCATTATTAACCTTCAATTCAGAGATGTCCCCTGCAGTGCTTTTTTCTGCAACTAGATGCCAGTCTGATAGCCAGCGTCATTAACCACCTCAATACTTGCCACTTTCACCCCCTTCCTTCCCAGACCAATTTTCAGCTTTCAGTGCTCTCGCACTTTCAACGACAATTACTCAGTCACGCTACACTGTACCCAAATTACATTTTTATCATTTTGTTCACACAAATAGAGCTTTCTTTTGGTGGTATTTATTCACCACTGGGTTTTTTATTTTTTGCGAAATAAACGAAAAGAAGAGTGAAAATTTAGAAAAAAAAAACCAATTTTTTTACACAAAGTGGTCAATTTACAAGATTTTTCTAACACAAAGCATGTACATAGCAAAAATGCCACCCCAAAATACATTCTACCTGAACGAGCCCGAATGCAAACGCTGGCTTCTGGAGGGGAAGACCTCTGAAAACAAGGTATATCCATGCCTTGCTTTCGCATGTAAACATTGAAACCGGAAGTGATGGAGATTTTATCAGGTACAGACAGGGGACACATTAACCAAGCCAATCTGTGATTGGTAAACACTTCAGCCCTAGAAGGATTTCCCACATTAGAACCAGAGCACTTTTTGTAATTCGGCACTGCATCGATTTAACTGACAATTGCACGGTTGTGCAACATTGTACCCAAAGGAAATTGGTGCCCTTTTTCCCACAAATAGAGCTTTCTTTTGGTGGTATTTGATGACCCTTTTGTCACTTCTGATCACTGCTATAAACAAAAAAAATAGCGACAATTTAAAAAAAAAAAAAAAACAATATTTTTTACGTTTTGCTGTAATAAATGTCCAAAAAAAAAATTAAAAATATGTATTCATCAGTTTTGACGGATATATATATGATATATATATTTCTACATATTTGTGGTAAAAAAAATCACAATCTGCATTTCTTGATTGGTTTGCGCAAACATTGCCGCGTTTACAAACCATTAAAATTAAATTATGGTGTTTTTCCTTTTTTTTTTTTTACTCGTAATGGCAGTGATCTACGATTTTTATCATGACTATGCTATTGCGGCAGACATGTTGGACATTTTTGACACTTTTTTGGGACCAATGACATTTATACAGCGATCAGAGCTAAAAAAAACACTATAAATGTCACTGTCAGTGAAGGGGTTAACCTGCAGGTGGCAATGAAGGGGTTAACTGTGTTCCCTGTGTGTGTTCTAACTGTGTGGGAGTTTGGCTGCCAGGGGCATGACAGATCAAGTGGTTAAAAACTCTAAAGTGCTGGAGAGCTCTTGAAGTCTAATAGACCCCTAATGTTTCTAAAAAGGGTACCTGTCACCTGCCCAATGCTTTTTAACCCTTTGTAATAGCAATCAAGTAAATATAAAAAAATAGAAGAAAAAAGTAAAAAAAATGAATTACAATAAAATATATTTTTAAAAAAATGTAAAAAAATATTTCAATAACCTACATTGCCTCACACACATGTGCAGACAAAAAAGCATGCCCAGGATATGCGCGAGTATGTAAACAGCCGTCATACCACACTTGTGAAACATCGCTGCAAACATCAGAGTGAGAACAATAATTCTAGCACAAGAGCTTCTGTTTATTGCTAAACAAATAAGCTGTAAAAGCTTGTAAAGCACCACCTATGGAGATTTTTGGGTACCACTGTGTTTTGTGATATCGCATGCGTGCACATTTTTAAGGCTTGGCATGTCTAGTATCTATTTACTAGACACAATGTTATCTTTTGTATTTTACTAAAAATGGGTATTATATTGTGGGTGCTTGCACTAAAATTCATTTTATTTTATTTTTTCCTGAAAATTTGCATTTAATAAACAGTTGCGCAAATATTATGTAAAATAAAAAATTGCTACTATCATCTTATTATTCTACAGGATCTCTGCTTTCAGAAATTATAAAATGTTCTGGGTGTTTAAGTAATTGTATTGCCATAAATGAAGATTTTTACACGTGTGCATAAAAAGCAAACATTTGCTCTAGAGCTGAACTGGTTAAGAGCACTAAGGCCTGCTGAACCGGCCAAGATTCCAACCGTATTTGGGCAGGCTGAATGTACCAAGTTGATCGATTGATCAACTGGGATACAGCCAGCCTACCGGATTTACTTGTGAATATTGCTAGCAGCTGTTAGAGCCACTAGCAATAATGATTGTCTTTTCCCGGCTGGGATGGCTTCCCCCCCTCTGGGAGCAGACAATTGCTTGGCAGGAGGAATTCCCCTGTCTGCACTGTTTCTATTGATGAGGGAATTATGCAAATTTAGAAATTTGCAGTGTCTGTGACCTGCTTCAGTGTCATTCCTGCCTGACACCAAGAGAAAAAAGGTGACAGGGGAGGGAGCTCCAGTTGGCTGACAGCTTCAGCTCTGTTTATGTCACGATCAGGGGTCAGGCTAGAAGACTAGTAGCTATAGCAGTAGTGGAACTACCACCAACCAGCAGGATAGGTACACGGGCAGTCACCCTGGCAGATGACGCAGGCTCAACTGAGGTGTAGAATCTAAGTACTATCCAGGGTTCACCAGAGCTCCTGATGGTAGAGATAGATTTTGCTGCATGTTAGTGCCATTTTGCGGTCCTCATGATCGCCCCACCAGGAGGTGAGCAAGCTGGGGTCCAGAAGCAGATAAGCAGATATGGTTCAAACAGAAGCCTAGTCAATAAAACAAGCCAAAGGTCAGTAATGAGTAGTTGCCGGTTGGGATCAGGCAGAAGTGCAGTCAAAGAACAAGCCAAGGGTCAATAATGAGTGGTAGCACAATATGGAAGGGAAGACGAGAGTGAGGTACTGGCCAAAGAGAGCACAATAATCTGGTAAACAGGAAGTGCAGAGCCATGGCTTAATTCAGGAAGTTCATGGAAGGAGCAAAGAGATCAAAGTTTAGTAGAAGACAAGGCACAAGGCAGGGTAGCTCAGGTAGCTCAGCGAGAAATGTCATTGCCAGGCACAGCAGAGGTCCTAGGTTCCAGGCCAAGCCCTGACAGGTGCCGTGTGCTGCATAGTATAACTTCAGCTTTCCACCCCGTGTTTTTTGACAGCTCAGATAAGCTTTATAAATTCTGGATTTTGAACGGATGTAGAGATAAGAAGACTGCAAATAAACATGTACAATTTATGTAGTAGGGTTTGTTTAATTTCTGTGTATCTCCTTAGGCCAGTCACTTCACTTGGTATATGTAAGGGTTTACAACCCTTTAGGCTGGGTTCACATTTGTGCGACAAACGGACCGACATTGTGAGCACAAGTCGCATTACGTCACAAAATCAATGTTTCCCTATGAGAGCTGGTCCGACACAAGTTGGTCCGACTTTGAAAAAGGTTCCGGTACTACTTTGGTCCAACTTGGGTCCTATTTCGTTCGGGTTTCATTTGTTGTACTTTGTAACTTTAACCGGTTTTATTTTAACAATCTATGTTATAATTCAGGTTTTTCTTTAAAGAGTTCTTTTAGAGTTTTTTTTGGCAGTAGAACTGCACCAATATAATGTAGAGATTTTCCCTTTTTTGCTGGCGTCACCACTGTATGTTCTAAATGGTTCATGAAAAGACTTCCTAATGAGAAAATGTGTAAAGTAAACACATTGTGTTTGCAATACTGTGATTTTCCTGCCCACTCGTTAGCTTTCTCAGCCATTACATATAATGGAAGCCGTTCCAAAATTCCACATATTTTACACACAGCTATTATGCAATCTTCGGAAGCAGATCATATAAACTATCTTGATTTTCTGTGTTTCTGGCAGATACTCCATGAAAGTGATGGATTACTGTGGTAAGGATGGAAAATGGAATATCTCACTGGGGAGATTCCCCCTCACTTTCTATCTGTGTCCATGCATGAAATGAGGGGAGACTCCCCAATAGGACCAAGGGATCCATAACAATTTCACTGTCCCAGACCCACCATTCTTCTGGGGAAACCATTGCACTAAATATTAGGGATGTTGGTCGATTCATTAGCAGATATGATTTACCTCGTGATCATTTTCAATTTCACAGAGGTTCTTACCATTCTCCTTACTACTAAAATAATATACATTTTTTTTTGTTGTCTGTACCCCAGGTGGAGAGATTCACCTTATTTTTGTGACAGGAAACTAATAAAACTCTCCCCAAATACTGGAAAAAACAACAAATTCCTAAAGGAAGTTTTAACCTTTGCCATTCTACACAAAAAGAGGAAAAAACATAGCGATAGAGGTTCACTTTAAAGTGTTTTTAAACATCTGAAATTAAAAATGGACAAAGCATATCCTTCTATAGTGTGTACTTGCCTCGACCCAAAGCACCTAATGTGATTTCTGCTCTCTCTCTCTCATTTATCTGTTATCTGCATGAGTAATTTCTGATCATCTATGCCGACACTGGACAATCCTATGACATAGACCCACCCCCCTCCCCTCCAGCGCACACAGCAGGTGAATGATAGCCTCAGCTGTGCAGAGGGGGTGGTTTCCCTCCACTCAGGCCTAGGGTTGCCACCTCATCCCTTTAAACCCGAACACATATGAAGTACACAGGTTCTGAGGCTAAAATGAATACAGGGCATGCACCAAGTGAGTTTAACCACTCCAGATCCGCGCTATTGCAGAAGTACGGCTCCAGCGCGGATCTGAAATGCCGGGACGACGTCCATGGACGTCGTCCACTGTGCACACTCCTGGCGCGCCCCCTGGCAGTAGCGGCGGCGCGCGCGCGCCGCACGCTGCGCAAGCGTGCCCGTGGGTTTAGCAGCCTCAGAACTGGGAACCGCCGTTGTAAACACGGCAGTTCTCCGTTCTGTGACAGGGGACAT
>BLSH010402522.1:670151-689813 GCA_018402905.1 Glandirana rugosa | reverse complement strand
CCAATAAACACTTGACAAAGACGTAGTAAAGCTATATTCAAGAAAGTAACGTGACCCTGACTCGCACAATAAGGTGACGTGGTACGACGTGGGGTGGATGTTCGTACAGTAACGGTTGTAGTCAAACATGTAAACATAAAGGTTAATCTATAGGTTTAACCATATCATGTTTACATTTACATTCTAGACAGCTTTGTTAATGTCAGAGGTTCGCCCAAGGTAACTCTAGTCAATATATAAAGAGGAGTTAGACAGAACTATGTATGTGATATACCAATTTGACATCGACGCGGTTGATGATGTCACTCACAGACAAAGGGTCTGGCATACTTACCATGATATATGAATATTTCATATCCAATGGGCTGCTGGGGAAACAGACACTCACTGTAGTAGTTGGCGCAGCTACAGTTTAACCATATAGTGTATGTATCAAGACAGATTGAGGAGAAATATATAACTGATCTCAATGGAACCCGCTTGGAGACTGTAATTGTTTCGACAGATCTTACATTTACATTTGTACTATACCAATTTGGATATCTAATTGGAAATACAAATGTACAAACTGATGTTGGCAATGACATGCTTGTAGGTGGGGTGCAGCATGGTGCAGTGGAATAACACGCTCAGTCCCAGTGCAATGAAAGAACTTATATCGAAATGATGCAGAAACAGTTCACAAATAACCCGGTGGGAAGTCTGCCCAACCAGGAACACTCACAGTTCCAACAGTGTGTAGAAAGCAGAATGTAGCCGAACCAATAGTGTCTGTTGAGAGGGAAAGAATGCGGCCTGGCCGTCTTGTGCCACACAGACAGGTTTCCAGATAAGTTGCAAGCCCTATGCTTTCACTCCTTGGCAGGAACCTTTCCCTGCCACTAATACTGTCTCTACCAGGCGGGGTACCTGTCCTTGCTCTACCAACTCACAAATGTGCACCAAAGCGGGGAGCCAGAGTCTTAAATAGACTTTGCCTAAACCAAGATGGCTGCCAGAGTCACATGGGGTGGCAGCATCCAATTGAATAAGTCCCCAGTGACCCAAGAAACCATAGAGGAACTGTATTCCTCTTGACTTCCTCTCCAGCTGTAGTGCCGCTGCGGAAGAGCGCCACCTGCCACCTGCCTACATGCTTTACATCTTTTTTTTTTTCTTTTTTTATCCACGTCAGTAGCCGGCTTTGGGAACTTGGTCACATCATTGTGTTTTTGTTTTTTTTTTAAATTTATTAACTTTATATAAAATACAAATATATATTCCAAGTGTTCATTATTTATACCTCGTTTCCTGCCCCAATATCCCTATGTTCCAATAGTGGGCGTGGACTATATATTTTTCCCCTTTCCATCTTATCTCCCCCGCCAGGATCCTGTCCCACCCTTCCTATTCCCTCTCCATCTGTCAATCAGCATATGCCGTAGTATACTTTCTTGTTTTTTTTTAATCTATCCATTTCCTCCATTTTTTGGCGTATTTTTCCCAGAAAGGACCTTTTTCTTCACTTCCTAAGTACTCCATATTATAGATATGTTGTATGCTGTACATCTTAACACTGTACACTTGACACCCCTTGCCTGGCCTATAGCAGAATGACAGCCAGGCGGTAGATTTACCATTCTGAGTGGACGTCATATGACATCCTCTCAGAAAGCAGGGCCGCGCAGAGGCGCGATCTGTCACTGGTTGCCGATGACTGATCAGTGTACCGGCTTGCTGCAGGTACCATGTGATTGCTGTGACCAATCATAGCAGGTTACATGACAGTTGTACACAATGGATGGCTTCCTTTCATGCCAAGCATTGAGCACAATTGTGTTGCTAGCTGTGATTAGTCACAGTGATCACATGGTACACACAGGGCCAATCACAGCCCACCTTTACCACATCATTAGCTTTCACCAATCACAGCTAATCACAACAAAACAAACTGAATGAATCAATTTCATTCAGGAAAAATGCTTGCTTATACCAATGTAATTCACTGCTATAAGCAATCATAAAGTTTAAAAAAAAAATTCTTAATCACTTCCCCCCAGAGTAGTACAATGTTCCTATAGTAACATTATATTGCTCTGGTCACAGCGTGTTATAAAAAAAAGAAGAAAAAAAAGTATAAAAAAATTAAAAAAATTAAAAATTGAAAAAAAATGACTACATTTTTTTGTGTGCTGTCACCAGGCAGTGTCCCTGATCACCGCCACACCAGTTTTATGACGATGCTGTTCTGCACTGATGACAGTATGTACAAAAAAAAAATTGTGATTTTTTTTTCTGTCATTTCTTTAATTTTCCAAAAAATATTGACAAAAAATTACAACTTCATAAAAAACCAGCATGCCTCTTACTAAATACATTGGACTGTCTGCTTTCCAAAAAGGGGTAATTTGAGGGGTATTCCTACTGTCCTGGCATTTTAGGACCGCAAGAAAAAAGATAGGCCGTCAGTACATCAGGATTCATCAATTTTCAGATATACAGTATATAACGCCATAGTTTGTGGACTCTATGACTTTCCTACAGACTAAATATTATACACCAATTAAGGTTATTTTCACCAAAGAAATGTAGCAGAATACATTTTGGGCTAAATTTATGAAGATCAATTATTCATTTGAAAATTAAGAAAAAAAGAAAAAGGGGTGTTTTTCAAAATGTTAATTTATTTTCGTTTGTTTAGCAAAAATTAAAAAACCCAGTGGCGATTATACCACCAAAAGAGAGCTTTATTTATGTGAACAAAATGATAAAAATTTAGTTTGAATACAGTGTTGCATGACCGCGCAATTGACATTCAAATGGCGACAGCGCTGAAAGCTTAAAATTGGCCTAGGAAGGAAGGGGGTAAAAGTGCTCGATATTGAAATGGTTAAACAATCACATTTTTAAACAAACTTTTGTGTACACTAATTCTCTTAATCATTTTTTTTACACCTTTGCTGTATGCTGTAACTTGTTTGGAATGATAGAATGTTCATTGGTGTTTGTTGAGTTTATTTGGGGCAGAAGCCTATAGACTGAATCTTCTGCAATCTTCTGTAAGTGCTTTAGACATTGTTCTGAATAATTATACTATAGTTTTTTCATTTGTAAATGTTTTTTATCTACTAAGTAACGATGATGCCAGTTTTGACGTAGGGTAGCATTGCGCATGTCCAGATGTGTGTTTTTTATTTTGTTTTTTGGGGTTCTTTGTAGTTTGACTTTCATTCTCTTCACAATTTCACACTCTTTTTTTATTGGCCGATTTATATTCTTCCTCATATTTTTGGTAAAGAAAACACGCAATCAGCGTTTATTGATTGGTTTGTGCAAACATTGCCGCATTTACAAACCATGAGAATTTCTGGTGTTTTTACAATTTTTTTTTTTTTACTAGTAATGGCGGCGATCTGTGATTTTTATCGGGGCTGAGATAGTGCAGTGGACATGTCAGACATTTTTTACACTTTCTTGGGACCAATGACATTTATACAGCGATCAGAAATGTAAATATCTACTGATTGCTGTATAAATGTCATTGTCAGGGAAGGGGTTGAACTGCAGGGGGCAGTGAAGGGGTTAACTGTGTTCCCTAGGTGTGTTCTAACTGTGAGGGGGCTGGGCTGCCAGGGGCACCAGAGATCTAACTGATCCCGAGTACAGGGATCAGTAGATCTCTCACATGCCGCCTGTCAGAACGGGAAACTGCTGTGTTTACATCAGGGGTTCCCCGTTCTGGCTCTGCCACAGGGCATTGCGAGTCGCCGACGGACATCGAGTCCACCTGACCCGCTGCCCCGCTCAAGGAGCGATTGGTGGGCACAAGTGCATGCCCCCTAGCCGCTGTGCACTAAAGTTACAACTATAAGCGGCGATTCACGGGACAGAGCCATGCTGTCGCCGCTTATAGTCGTACGGCGGTCGACAAGTGGTTAACCTAAAGCAATACCCGGTAAGTCTGCCAAGAATGTCCTTGTTCAGGCATTTCCTGTTATATGATGACAATGCCCACTCCCTGTCTTCCAATTGCTCTCCTGCGTGGTTTCCCTGCCACATGCACTTCTGATAAAGACTGTAAGGGCTCGTTTACACTGGCTTCAAAACATGGCGTTGGACAGGCTTTGTTAAAGCTCTCTGAACGCCAGTCAAAGCTCCTGTCACTAAATAAAATGGTTAGATTACAGTCCTGCTTGCAACTTATGTTTGCTTTGCTTTGATTTGGCTTTGCTTCAAAAATTATACCCCATGTCGCTTTAGTGGTGCTTCAAAGCATCCTCAAAGCCTCCATAGAAGTCTGAAATTGAAGGTATGAGATATCAACACACACAGGGCACCTGCCAAACTTCATTAAAGCGTAAAAAAAGCACCACCAAAGCATCATCAAAACACCACCGAAGCATCAAAAACACTTCAAAAAAGCATGTTGAAGCTGTAGGCGCTTTAAAGTGTGTTGAAGTGGAAGCAAGTGTAAATGTGCCCTAAGCATCTATGCTCAATACATTAACATTTACACCATTGTCATCCTTGAAAAGCCTGCCCTGGGTAATTTTGTAGCCTAAACTAAACTAAAACAAATGCACGTAGACAAGAAGTGGCTGAAAAAGGAGGGCAGAGGGCAAGAGATCAGGATTGCTAAAATAGAAAGGAAAAAAAAGGTTTAAGAATAGGCAATTGTTTATGATATATAGTGCTACTTTAACAATTATCTGCCAAAGACCATATGTGTCCGTCTCTTTCTCAATTTAAAGTTTTGTAAGATGCCAAAAAGGATAGAAAATCCAGCACTTTATCTCTCCCCAGGTAAAACTCATTTTATTGGAAGTTGGTAAAAGCAGTCACAAAAGCTGCTCCAAAGCGGTCAACATGGGACAATCCAAAGAGTCAATAAAATTGCTCAGGGTCAGTATAAGGGGCTGGGGGCATAAGATAATCACTAAATGATGAAAAATCAATGAATATATTTGAGATCTCCTGAAGGTGAGCTGGCTAGCGGTGAGACGGTGTTGTTAGTGTTAGACAGGGTTGGATGGTCAGCCACCAGCGAGGGTGGCCTTGGGTTGTCTCTATCAGATATGTGTTATTACTAGCCCTGTTTACCAGTGTGCTTTGATTTGTGTGCCCATGACCTTTCACCCTACACCTCCTGAGAGGGATTCAGGTACATTTTTTATTCTATTTATTAATAATTTATTTTCTATTTTTTTTTTTTAACTAGATTGACTTTTTGTCTTTTTTTTAACCTATCAAACTTTGTAACAGTGCCATCAGAAAGACTGGTAGAAGTTGAGCAACCCTTGTTTACCCAGACCATCCTGTCACAGTTCCTCTCTTCTGGGAGATTCCAGACTTGTCTTATTGCCATTCTGGGGCGGGGCAGGGTCAGGGAACCACCTTTTTTGGTGACTTTGTCATGAGTGGCATATTACATTCTGCTTCTGCTTGTAGCCCATCCTGGTTTGTATATGCATTTGGCTTTGCAGCCAGAAACTGAACAGGCAGAGGGGGGAATTGTGGGGCAGGGGTGGGGATGACCGCACAGTACAATGAAAAAATGATTGTGAAACTGAGCACATCACATTCTGAGTAGTGATGAGATGTTACATAAGGTTTAGTGTGTGTACTAAACAAAATTGAAACTAAGAGTCATTGAACAGTGGGGAGGAATGAAGAACCATTCCTGGAATGGGCATGCATGAGGAAATTCACACAGATGGGACTACGTTAGATTCTAGCCCCCGTTATAACTCATCTTCTTTCCTGAAGTCCATTCAGATTAACAGTAAGATATACATCTGTTTATCTGTTGAATCTTTTGTGTCTAGCCTCCCTAACATCTGTTTACCATGAGATTTTGCTCTACAGGGTTTATACAACCCCTCACAAATAATGCAATCAAGTTTGACTCCCCCCCCCCCCCAACTATATGTTTGTCATGTGTTCCCATTCACACATCATACCTAAAATTATTTTTAAAAAGTGCTGTATATGAAATGGGACTATAAATGCCCCTCCAATGGTCAAACATACACATGACAAAATATATTTAATAAGTGTACATGTCTTTATTACATCAATTTAAAAGCTCATCATTTTCAAAGGAGGTCAAGTCTACCACCTTCCACCTAATCAAGCAGAGGAATTGTGGCATGGAAATCCTCCGAGATCATTAAATGTAGGTCAACGTGTATCGCGGGAGGACCCACTTCATCAGGACCTCAGATCTCACATGTAAATACAACTGGACACTGAAATAATATTAGTAAACGAAACACATACATTGCATGTAGTAATTAGTAGAATTTTGTTCAGAAATTTTTGTTTTCTGAAAATTAGATTTTGAAGGACTATGATTAAGCAACGATAAGTGGTGTGAAATGCGTCAGAGGTTTGTTCTCTTTTATCCAATTTTGTATGGACAAATTCTTCATTTAAGGTATTTGCTTGGAGTGTGGCCATCCAGATTTTCTTTGCTCTCAGGTGTTCCACATACTGAGCTAGCACCCAACCTGGCGGCGGAGGTGAATATCTGGACTTGCCACTTTGAGCGGTTCACTACTTCTGATTTTAGATTTTGAAGGAGCAGGATGTAAATTTTAACTGCTTTTTGTTCTGGGACATCTATTGTATAAGTATATTGTAATGCACATGTTTCTAAAAAGAACCCTGTATAAAGAACAAGCTCACCTTTGTAAAAAAATAAATAATAAAATGCATATCTTTTTAGGTACAAAAATGTTAATGAATGACACGGTGGGGTGGGCGGAGCACTGCACGGACACATTTTCTTTAAATTGGAGAAGATCCTCCACTCGCTGGCAAAACAGAGGATCAGGGGGTGCGGGGGCCGATGCATCTGTAACATGTTACACCCTGAATATGTAACTTGTTACGGAAGATGAACTTATCCTTTAATACTTCTGAGATCCCATTCACATAGCAGGTCTGGATGAAATTTTAAGCACTTTCAAGAAAATTAAAACTCAATAAAGGCAAGAGAGAATGATCTGATTTCATGAATCTACAAACTTTTGTATCGTTTGCATCCACCAACTATCCAGGAATTTCCTCCAGCCTCTTTTAGCTACTTCCTGTCCACATGCACCCACTCCGGGGCCAACTGAACCTCATTATACTGGACCAGCTTCCTGATATTGGACAAGCCTGCACAAGGTGTGTCAGCACAGTCTCTACCAGAAGAACATGAGACAGGAGGACAATGCAGAAGTACAATTAGGAGATAGTTGTCGCCCTTTAACAGGAAGTTCCAAAACAAGGACCTTTGTGGCAGGATCATCAGATATTCGGTAATTGAAAGCTGCAGACTGAAAAATATTTTTACATTAACATGTTTCTGGTACAATATTTTTTTTTATTAAATATAAGGAAAAAATTACAGCTGTAATATTATCACACAGGGGATATGAGCAGTAGGCACAATGTAGAACGACATGAAAAAAAAACACAAATAGAATGTGCTTTAGGGTTTAAACCAGGCATCCTCAAACTAAGGCCCTCCAGCTGTTGCAGAACTACACATCCCATGAGGCATTGTAAAACTCTGACATTCACAGATATGACTCGGCATGATGGGAATTGTAGTTCCTGAACAACTGGAGGGCCATAGTTTGAGTACCCCTGGTATAAACTGTTGTCAGGAACCAAGAATCAGACGGAGACAGAAAATGCAGTAAAAATCACACCTTTTAATATAATGGTAAAAATGGTACAAATAGTAAACATAGTCAAAACATAGCTAGGGAACGGTAGCCAAAGAGGGTAGTCAGAACAAGCCAGAGATCAGCGTAGTCAGAGGCAGCGGACAGAATCAGGAACCAGAAGGGATGTCAGCCAGGCAAGTCTTTAACAGGAACACAGCAGAGAGTCTCCAGATAGGTTTGACCAAGGCGAAGGCACAGAAGGAATGAACCATGCAGTTCAAATAGCCAGAAGGGGCAGGCTGTAGGCTGGTTGGACGAGCAGTAAATGATCACCAGGTGAGCCACTGTGGAACAATAAGTGCTGGCAATTAACCAACAGCTGAGTAACCTGAGCACTGAGAAGGGAGGGCTGAAGCCCAGCCCTGACAGCTGTCAAACAACAATAAGGCTCGGTTCACATCTAGGTGTATGGGGGCGATAATCGCTGTAAAATTGCGCAAATAGAATTGTAGTAATTCTTTTGGGCGACAGGCATCCCACGATTCTGTTCGGGCGTTTTCGGGCTGCCTTTGGGGTGCTATTGGAATCAACGGGCAAGGCACCGTGAACGCTAGAGCATTGATAGCGGCAAATTGTGGGCCGAATTGCGCCGATTCCACCTGCAATTTGGAAAGCGGAGATGTGAATGGAGCCTAACCCCCCAACCAGGGCCGGGGGTCAACACAGGGTGCCTGAGCCTTAGGGATCAGGGGCTGGGGTGTGGACCAGTCCACTAAAATTGGGATGAACAAAACCTAAACCGAACACACAAAAATGAAAAAAAAAAAGAGAAAAGAAAAAAAATGGGGGGAGAGTCCCGGTGATGAGGGAGGAAGTGAAGAAGAGAGGGGACATAGTAGGAGAAGAAGAGGGGAGAAAAGCAAATAAAAGAGAGGAGGAAGTTCCCCCAGGCATGGAGGTGGGAGAGATGAATTAGAAAGGGCCAGGCTGGTTAGATGCAAGTTTGGAAGAGCATAAGACCACCACGGAGCCCACATCTTAGGAAACTTAGCATGGGAGCCGTGGAGGATACTGATCATTTTTTTTATTAATCATGAGGGTCGTCAGGATGCTTTTTACCTCTGCAAATAAAAAAAACAGCCGGCTTTCTCCAGGCTGTAGCTATTGCACGTTTAGCTGCAATGAATATATAGGTGTCCCGTTTCTGAGAAAAAGCCTGGGATCGGACAGTTTAGCAATGCTAATTTGGCATCTTTGTGGGGTAGGTACATGGAAGAGAGTGAACAAGAGTTACGCTAACATGTTTAAGCTTATAGATTTATAGCTTATAGATAGTTTAGTGATTGAGTTAAAATATTCTTTAACATTATTCATTATTTTCAAATAGTTTTTTCTCTTAAAGTGTCTGTAACCCCCAAGAACAAACATAAATATATATATATATATTTATACTTCTATACATATTTATATATGTAACATGTTACCACTTACCAGTCCTCAGGTGTGGTGGCTGCATTAGTTTTCTTTTTTAAGATTTTTATCTCCTTTATTTTCAGCTGGAGATCCAACCAGTACCACATCTCTTGTCTTCCGGCTACACTCAGTCCTCCACTATCTATAGAAGAGCAGTGTAAGCACACTTGGACAGCAGCATTGTCATCCTGTGTAGAGAGCAGTGTTAGATGGACTTGTAGATGTAAATCACCAAGAAATAACCTATAAATATAATGAAAATTGCTGTATTGGGGCTTATTCTCATTAATGGTGCTCTCTGAAGAGCGGTCTAAATGCAGATCATTTGACAGGTAATGAGGAAGCGTTGTATCTCCTCCTCACCGCCTGCTTCAAATGCGTGCAACTGCATGCATTGGCTGTTGTTGCAGGGCACTTGCAGAGCAGGCTCTATCACTTGATGGGGGGCCCCATGCATGCAAAGGAGGCATAATTCTTGGTGTGTCCACTAAGCAAAGCATCATGGAACGGCATGCGCAGAAGTGACGTCATCCCGCACTGGCCAATCAAGTCGACCAAAGACGGGCATCTAGAAGAAGCTGGGGAAAAGATGCTGGCACCATTGAAGGACTTTGTGGGAATTAGACCATTGGACCAGAGGTGTTTTTACCTTTAGTTCCCCTATAATGTTATTGACAATCTGTGTCATATACTGTATGTAATATTTTATTTCTACCCATAGTTTCATAGTGATCTAATAGAGCGTTTTGACATCCCCTACATGGTATTGTACACCCCATTTTTTCTTTTTTATTGATAACTTTATTTGAAGTGCACAAAGTGATGATTTATTCATGTTTCTGCACAGCAGTGTGGTGCTTTGCTTTGAGATGCAATACCTACCTGTGAGCTGTGGTAAAACACAGCATGTCTGCATTTTACTGCACCACTGGTTTTCTATGCGCCCTAGAGGTGACTGAGGTTTATACAGTGCGGAAAAATGCCAGTCACTATATTACCAAACAAAACCACCTTCATTTAACAGACCAATATGCTTGGTCATCAAGACTCAAGTAGCAATATCTTACACCAAACAAATTGATTTGTACACCCCATTACCACCCATCATACTACAAGGACATACCCAAATAATAAAGTAAACACACCACAAGGATTGTGGAAAAGTTTAGACTGCGGCCGCTTTATTGGGTCTAAATCAATTTTATTATGAAACGAACTTTAACCTTTAATACCAAACAGAACCGCTGTTAACCATTAACAGACCAACATGCTTAGTCAAGACTCAAGCAGCGATATCTTACACCAACCAAATTACAGTTTACAAAGCAGTTTCGGCTGGTGACAGCTGCCCATATGTGTGCCCAGCTTAGTGCATCAGGATGTGCGCCCCATATATATATATATACATGTATATATAGAAGTAGGGCAGTGGACAATGTCAGTAATGCAGAGGCTGGTGTCAGTAGAGCAGAGATTGGTGTTAGTAGTTTATTTTTATTTTTTTATTATTGCTTTTTTACAATTTAATTTTTTTTTCCATTTTTACAATTTTTTTATGTTTATAATTTTTATTTATTAAGATTTCCAAAAAAATTCATTCAAAGGGATACAAGTATAGAATATCATATATAGGGATACTATTAGCCTTTTCAAATGTGCTTTTCCCGTTAATATACTATCCAGTTAGACCCCGTCTTTCCGTAATGGCATACTATTACTATCTCTGTCTAATTTTATCTTCCTTTTCTGGTTAGCCTTGCTATTCTGCTTGGGACTCCCTTTCCGTGCAATTGCCCATAACAAATAGGCCTACCACAGATCTGGAGCTTCAATCCCCTTACCCTCAATACATCTCATCCACCCTTGTAGAATCAGATCCAAGAGAAAAAAAAAGGGGGAGGGGGGGAATGGTCCCCGAGGTCCTACAAACTTTATAAATATTTCAATATTGATCCCGTGGTACAGAATTCATCCCATATCTTTCTGAATAATTCTTTAGACCCTATCTCAATGTTAGTTGTCTCCTCCAGTAGTCGTATCTCGCCCATCTCACACACCCATTCTGCCATTGAAGGAGCTGTCTCTTTCTTCCATGAACGAGCAATAATTGTTCTTGTCGCTGTTAACATATGTTGTAAAATAATTATTTTTATAGCCTTCAATGAACCCGGGAATATTGAGAGTAATGCTATCAATATATCTGGTTGTAGTGTGGAGTTGGAAACTTCTCTATATACTTCAAATATGTCTGTCCAGAGTTGGCAGACCTCTGGACAGTAATACCAAATATGAGACATATTCCCCACCGCCCCCTTACATCTCCAGCATATCTCCAAGAAGCTCTCCTTTATTTTATGAAGGTCTGCTGGACAACGATACCACCTAGATATAATTTTATAATTCCTTTCCTGATGTTTAATTGAAGAGGACAATTTATGTGTCAAAGTCAATGCTTTTTCCCAATGGCGGTATAGATATTGTCTTCCCAATCTATTCTTCCCATTTATTTAAATATATTACTTCTCTGTCTAGATCCTTAGGGAGTAACTCTTTATATAATTTTGACAATATATGATCCGGCTTATGTGTCTGTAGTAATACTCTTTCAAATTCTGTAGGTATTCTCGCTAGTTCAGTGTATTGGTCTAAAGAGTGA
This sequence comes from Glandirana rugosa, assembly GCA_018402905.1. Lineage (NCBI taxonomy): Eukaryota > Metazoa > Chordata > Amphibia > Anura > Ranidae > Glandirana > Glandirana rugosa. Next base: position 678,044 of record BLSH010402522.1, on the reverse strand, counting down.
ATATACGCATATTTATATTTGCTCTCCCCAGTTTATCCAACGGGGGTACCTCCCCATCCACTAGGATCTGAGCCAATCTAACATTGTCTTGTCTCCGCCAATCCAGGAAGCACGATGCCTCCATTGTTGGTTGAAAACCAGGATTAGAGAACAAAGGTGTCATGGGCCCAATCTAAGTTGAGAGAAGCCCTCTCTTTATAAAGGAATCCCATACTCTTAAAGTATATAAGACCAACGATGACATGTTTACTACCTTAGGGCGGTTTGTTGGTATAACCCAGGGTATGGATTTCAGTTTCATACCCAGAATATCCTCCTCCAATCCAACCCATTGCTTGGACCTGGTCCCATGAAACCAGTCCACCATCCTAGTTAAATGTGTAGCCTGCATGTATTTCATAATATCTGGGAGGGCAAGGACCCCTGTTATTTTAGATCTAACAAATATATCCAGCTTAATTCAGGGAGATTTATGTTCCAATATGAATTCCCCCATCGCTGTCCGTAATTTTCGGATTATAGCGGCGGGTAGATACACCGGGACTGTCTGGAACACATACAGTAACTTTGGAAGTATATCCATTTTTATTATATTTATTCTTCCCATCCACAAAAATAATTTTTGATCATACTTTTGGAGCAATTTTATTATTTTATTAGTCAAGGGGACATAATTAAGTTCTGTTAATTTCTCCAAATTACGGGGTATATATATTCCGAGATACTTTAAATCTGTTTATTGCCATTTAAAAGAAAAGGTTTTCTGAATATGAACTTGAACTTTATTTGATAATGAGATATTTAATGCTTCAGATTTATCATAATTCACTTTAAAATTACTTAATGTTCCAAACCGATCGAATTCCTGAATAAGATTTGGAATAGTAATTATTGGATTGGTAATATGTAATAAAAGGTCATCCACATATATTGACATTTTATATTCTTTTCCCTTTATTTTGATCCCTTGTATATCAGGATTATTGCGTATGGCTGTGGTAAGGTGTTCCATAACCAAGACGTATAGCAATGGAGACAGGGGACAACCCTGTCGAGTTCCATTTGTAATTGGAACTGAATTTGACAGGCCCCGTCTATCCGAACCCTTGCAGAGGGTTTACTATACAGTGACATTATTTTTTGCATTAATTGGGGACCAATGCCCCATTGCTTCAAAGTTTCTTCCAGGAAACACCATCCCACCCTGTCAAATGCTTTTTCAGCGTCTACGGCCAAAAGACAGGATGGGATGGAGTTCCTCTGGACATTCTCGACCAGCGAGCTAGTTTTCAGTGTATTATCTCTAGCTTCCCTTCCTTCCTAAGTGGGCATGTGCCAGTAAAATTGGAGTAAGTCTTTCTGCTATAATTTTAGAGAAAATCCATAGATCAATATTAGTAAGAGATATAGGTCTATAATTTCCGCATATGGTATGGTCTTTCTCTGGCTTAGGTATTATGGAGATATTGGCTTCCAAACCTTGTGACGCGAAGGGACAGGAGGCTGATACTGCATTAAAGGTCTTACATAGAATATGTCCTAAACTTTCCCCCAGAATTTTATAAAAGCGTGTGGTAAATCCGTCAGACCCTGGGCTTTTCCCCAGGGCCATGTTATTGATGACTTTCTGTATTTCTTCTATTGAGATTTCTTTCTCCAGCCCTTCTACTATTTCCTTAGATAAAGTTGGAATTGCAGTTTCTTTTATATATTGTTGTATTTTTTGACGGAGCCTAATTAATTCTTTTCCTGTCTTCTGGTTTGTAACATTATAAAGTTTAGAATAAAAAGTTTGAAAGGTTTCCAGAATCTCTTTAGGATCATATGTTATTTCTCCTGACATTTTCAATATTTTTATAATAGAGGTAGTAGCTATCCGTTGTCATAAGGCTCTTGCCAAGAGCTTTCCTGGTTTATTCCCTCTTAAATAATATAAGGCTCGATTCTTATCTCTTAATCTCAATGTTTGCTCATTTAATATAGACTGCAGTTCATTCTGTTTACCCGCCAATTTTATCAGATTTATCGAAGTGGAGTTCTGTTTGTGGATTTTCTCATAATTTGCAATGTCCTTTAAAAAAGTAGAAATTTTATTTGTCTTACTCGCTTTTAATCTAGCCCCATGTTTTATAAAAAATACCCCTTAACACGCATTTTAATGTTTCCCATTGTATGGGCTGGGAAGTTTCGTCTTTCTTGTGGTCTAGTTGGAAGTTCACTATTGTCTGACAAATTTCCGAAATACATATTTCATCTTTTAATAGGTTTTCATTTAACTTCCATTGACCACGTGATCTTTTATGGCCCGAAAGCTCAAGTTCCACCAAAACTGGAGCGTGATCGAACCAAACAAAACTACCTATATCTGATGCGGTCACCCTAGATAGTCCAAACTGATTTACTAAGAAAAAATCTATCCTGTGATAAGTATTGTGAACCTTAGAATAAAATGTAAAATCTCTATCTTTAGGATGGTGCGCTCGCCAAATATCAATCAGTTTTAGTTCTTCCAAAGTCTCTCTAAACTTATCTGTCTGACTTTTATTTTGAAATGGGCGAGTTGCAGTAGTGTCCTGGCCCAGATCCAGAACAAAATTAAAATCCCCTCCAACAAATACCATTCCTTCCACTCTTTCCATTAAGTCTGTCACCAGCTGTATCCCAGTTTTAATTTGCTCCTGATTTGGTAAGTATGAATAAATAAACTTATATTTCCTGACAGACTCCATGGCAGCATACGTATGGGTTAACCCCGCCTCCTCTCCACGCCTATAGGACCCCACTCCCATAAATTTAGGCTCAGAACCAGGGGCCGTGTTCTTTTTTTGTCCTCCTCCTGAAGACCAGAATGATTGAAGTCTTACCTTGGATAAGGTGTCCAAGATCGAGGCCTGGTTGTTCGGCAAGTTGTGATCCAGAGGATGTGTGGCGCCTCCAGCAATTCCCAGCCGTTGGCAGGTCAGAGAAGAGCGATAGCTGCAGTCCCATGTAAATCCCCGGCAGTCCTCAGCGGTGAGTGGGGTGAAGAGGGGTGATGATTGAGTTAAATCTCCAGCAGCCCCAGCTATGAGTGGGGAGGAGAAGGGCGATGGATGCGGTCCCATGTAAATCCCTAGCAGTCCCCAGCTGTGAGTGGGGTGAAGAGGGGTGATGGATGTGGCATCATGTGTAATCTCCAGAACCCCCAGCCATGAGCGGGGTGGAGAGGGGTGTTGGATGCGGTGTCATGAAGAGCTCAAGCCTGGCTATTGGCAGGCAAAGCAGCAGTACGGCCTAATAGCCTAGCTAAGAGGCGGCGGCCATAAACACCCTGAGCCCATGCAGCAACAACGTCCTCTGTATCCAGGCGTAATCGTGGGGGATGCCGTGTGCGGTAATGTATACCTTTCTATTGCATACTCCATGGCAGCAGTTTGTGCTTTTATCTGTTTGTCTGTTTTCTTTTCCTGCGTTCCGAGCCGCCGCTCTCCCTAAATGGCCGAGTGTCCCTGGGTTATTCCTACCCAGAGACTCAGCGCAGGTGTGCTGTGGGCAGCAGTGGCATCATTGCAGAGGGAGAAATTCGTTCAACGGTCAGGACTGTTGATATTGAGCTTTTCTCTGTGGACAGCTTGCAGCAGTCTCCAATGCTGTATGCAATCATCACAGGTATATGCTCTGCTATGCAACCTTGTGTGCTGTCTTGGTGTGATTGTATCACCTGTGCAGTTTGGTTATCTGTGCAGTTCACACACCAGATGTATTACTGCTCCCCCTGTGGCCAGCCCTTGTGTAGCAAGTTTGAGAGGTTGTTTAACCCTTTGCTTGCCTGGGCACACTGTTGGTTTTCTTTTCTACCCTATTTTGTGCTTTTTTTTGCGTCCTTCTAGGTCAGATTCACAGTACACGGCAGGAGATCAGTAAGACCTCCTTAGGTCACAAAATCAACTTTCTTCATCCAGATCCAGCCTTCGTAGCAGAAGCTCTGAATCCCTCTCTAGGCACCGCACTCACCGCTATGTCAGCTGGGGTTGCTGCCTCGTCTTGTTGGGCACGGGCGCGTGTGGATTGCACAGGTTCTGAGGTTAATTTGATGCAGATAAGGCACCAAGTGAGTCAGACAGTGAGGCAGAGAGTCACTTTGCCCTTGTAGGGGCGCCCCGGGCTCTGTTCCCTCCAGTGCGACTTGTCTATGCGACTTAAAGTTGCAGCAACTCTGGAAAGGTCCCTGCACTACCTCGCTGGAGACCGCCTTCAGAGGAGACGTTCCATTCCTCCTCCAGACACCGCTCCCACCGCCACAACAGCCGCTCTGGTCACAGAGCCTGCTGGGGATGTCGGGCACAAGTCCCAGGGGACAAGTCTCTGTGCGACCTCTGTTACGCCCGGGCGGTCGGGAAAAAAGACAGAAAACCAGCAGATGGAGTCGCCGGTAAAGCATGTGGTGCAGCAATCCCTAAAGGAATGGGGCACGTCCCACACTCGGGGTGAAACCACCACTATGTCAAGAGCCCCGGAGGATACAGGCTCATTCCGGCCTCATGAGGCCTCGCTTAGTTCCTCGGACAGAAAGACTGTAAGTTGGTTCGGGGGCTGCACTTAGTTGCGCTGTAGAGTCGCGCTTTGAATCATGCGACTTTGGGGTCGCAATAGCAGAGACGTAGCCTCAGAGAGAGTGTTCTATTCTCCCTATTCCTACGGGACTAGGGGACATAATTTTGGGTGGGCCAGGTTGCGAGATATACCTCCCTTCTGAGCAGGCCAAGCTCTATCCATCCAGGGATAAGGATGTGAAGAATCTAAAGGCTGCCTCTCTACTTGTCAAAGTTTGCTAAGGCAAGCAAGCCAGTCACTCTTCCCTGGAAGATGCGGTGGTTGGGCTGAAAGTCGGCCTAGGCTCTAGTGGCCATGTTTATAGCACTGAAAGTGGAAGAGAGTGCGGACGCAGTATTCAGGTGACGCGACCAGAAACCTGGTAGCTCAAGAGCCAGAGCTGGCGGTAGGTTCCAGGATGAGGCTTCATGTGACATCATACACATTGTGGGTTTGTCCTGGCTAGCTACAGCTAAGTAAGTGCCATGGCTCTGGCCTGGGCTGGCGGATCCTGCCCCTAGCAGGTGTGGTGGAAGATCCCCTTGAGGGAGCTTCATCGTTTGCAACGAGCTGAATAGCACCATAACCTGGGCCACAGTTGCGTTTTGCCTCAGGACTGGCGCCTGCTAGGCCGGAAGATTACATGGTCCAAAAGACAATATTCAGTGTGTGCGGGAGTCGCACGCGTTTACAGACCTGGTCAGGATTTTGGGATAAGCTGGCGGAGAGGCTAGGTGTCTCCTTAAGGCCGGCTAAGTGAACCTGTCCTCAGGTTTCCGAGGGGCTGAGTTGGGGTTTCGACTGTTGGAACTTTAAAACGGTCGTTTCAGGATACGCATAGGCCTTCGGATTTCCTCCTCAGCTCAGTTTTGTTTCCCGGATTACCTTACCCTAAGGTAAAAGAGGCAGATACTCTTATATTAGCTAAGGTCTCTGGTGCCGCAAAGTGCTGCTGTGCCAGCCCCAGAAGGCGGAGGATTTCTGGGCATGCGCTTGTCCCTCTTCATGGTCATAAAGAATAGCTTGCAGGGGCCAGCTAGAGACCTCACACACCTAAAACATTTCTCACCTAAAGGAGAAGTTTGATTGGGATCCAGCCAGGTGACTGGCTCAATTCGTAGACCTCAAACGTTAACTTGCATCGTTACCTGAATCTCGGTCACTCTTCTCCCACCTTCGCACCTTTCGGTGTCTAAAATTATCGGCACTATGGTGTCTACGTAGCCAATGGTCAAGTGGACGCTCTGGAGAATGTGGCCCTTCCATAAGGGGTTTCCCCAGCAGTGGGAGCCAGGGTGTAGAAGCAGGTCATCTACAAGGCTTCAGTCATGAGAGAGCCCTAGGTGGCTGCAATGGAGGAAGGCATTTACTGGCCATTCCATTGCCCCATCTCCTGCTTCACATTCGCGTTTGATACCAGCAATACAAACGGAGGGGCTTACTGCCTATCAGGGATAATGCAGGACAGGTGGGGCTGTCAGTTTCACGGGAGTGTGCAAACATTCTGAAATTACTGGCAGCCTTCTACAAGCCAGTATGCCTTGGACTCTAACCGACATCTCATCGGTTTATGTCCCCGGAATCCTGAATAACTCTAACAGGTTTTCTTTCCAGAGTCCAACTGAAGAGCAACAGATGGTCTCTCCATGTGGTAGTTGTCTGGAAGGTCCCTGGGGGTCAGTCCAAAATCAACCTGTCTGTCTTCCAGTGCACCAAGAAGTTGGAGAAGTTTATACTGTTGGAGGTACAACAGTAAAGTTGCTTGGTACCGTAAACTACATATATACACTATAACTGTCGATGCCAGTAGGTGGCACGGCAGTATTAGTGTGTATTCTGTGTTATAATATTATCACAGAATGTCCCTTCTGTATCTAGTGTGCGCTTGTATAGTTCCTGTTCCTATCTCCATGCTAGGAGATTCAAACAAAAGTCGGGGAGGTAGAGGCAGAGATGCGTATTCGCCATGGCTCCCTGTGTTAGCGTGGATCAGCTGCCGGAAACCAGAACCATTCCCCTCAGACCAGACCTTCTGTCATGACCTGGGCTCAGGTTTTGGAGTAAGCAGAGGCTTCCCAAGTGATACCTCCCTCTTGTTCTCGACTCCCTCGGGAATTGGAGCACAGTATTCTAAGATTGTCCCTATTAAGACCTCAGTCAAATTCACCTTGCTCGTGGCTATCACGTCGGCATATAAAGTCTCAAACTGAGGCATCACCATATAGAACCTTTCTTAAGCCTCTTCCAGAGTGAGTGATGCCGTTGCCTATGCTTGACTCAAGTTTCAAGATGACACCATTTCATGGGTAACAAGGAATTGTTCTGCTATCCTTTAGAGTACTAACATACATCCTTTAGACATGGGAGAGGTCATGGTGTGGTATCCTGAGTTGGGCTCTCAGTAATAACCTTTCTTTTTCAAATAAGTGATCTGACTTTTGCGTTACTTTGATTGACTTGGCAAGTGTAAATCAAATGTGAGCTATGTATAAGATGGCCTTTTCTTTGGTTCTAGGAATCTCTCAGATATTATCATATCTGCAAGCGATAGCTTCCTTCAGGCTTTAGAATGCTTATTCATTCTTTGCCAAAAATAACATGGAAAATGTGCCTCATCTAGGATGATGGTGGCATGGGTTGTCCGGGCCATCCAACGGGCTCAGAGCTGAGGGCTTGGCTCTCTGGAGGTGGTGACCACTCGCTCATCCAGGAGTGTGTCTACATCTCAGGCAGTTTCGCAGCATGTGGCTCCCAATATAGTCCGTAGGGCGGCCTTGCAGCCCTCAATCAATACATTTATGGCTCATTATTATGCAGAGCCTGCTTCGTTATCCTCTGTTTTTTGTGGCTTGAAGGGCCTGTCTGTTGACGGTACGAATTAAAGCCTTTGGTTCAGTATTTTCAGCATTGCCCGCCCATGAGGTGTATGGCTAGTTAAGTCCCATATGTATGCTGCCATGGAGTCTGTCAGGAAAACGGAAAATTTCCTATCAAATACTTACCGTAATTTTCCTTTCCTGATGGACTCCATGGCAGCAGGAGTTCCCACCCCAGTGTCAGGAGTAGGCTAGTTACAGAACACGTCCCCTGGCTCTGAGCCTAAATTTATGGGAGTGGGGTCCTATAGGCGTGGAGAGGAGGCGGGGTTAACCCATACGTATGCTGCCATGGAGTCCATCAGGAAAGGAAAATTACGGTAAGTATTTGATAGGAAATTTTCCGTTTTGAGGGCACTTGGAGGGGTTTAAAAAAATTTGGGGAGGTTCACGGGAGTTTTGCCTTTTAAAGGATAGTTTATGAATGGCATTAAAAGGAAAGGAC
>BLSH010402522.1:597512-632453 GCA_018402905.1 Glandirana rugosa | reverse complement strand
GGGGGGGGGGGGGGGGGCTAACGGAAATACCACATACTTTGGTCTTCGTTATTCCTACAACGGTGAAGGTCAAAACCAAACAGTAAATATTCGACAATGGTTGAACATTTCGTAGACTAGTTTGATTAGAGTCGAACTAGCCTACGAAAACTCCCGTCTCCTCTCTCCACCCATAGATAATTGACGAAGGGCTGGCGCGCGGCAGAAAAGTGCCGCCGTCAGCCCCTCGACCCGCGCTTAGCGGCATTTCCAAAATGCAAATCGCCGTATATTTACGGCGATTCGCGCCCAGCTCCCCGACTGCCGCCGTGAAAAGACGGCGCGCGGTCGGGAAGCAGTTAATAGATACCCACCTCTCTCCTCTGCCCTCAAAAGCATCCGATCAAGCTGAGATTAGTTTGATCAGATGCTTTACAAGTTGGTAACAGCTTATAAATGACAAACCAAAACTGGAAGTGGCAACATCCTTATTGCTTCTGGTTTCATACACCATAAAGGCAATCGGGGGGGGGGGGGGTCCTCCTGCAGCAAATCTCGCAGTTTCTTTGGGAGACTGTATGCAGCACCTGTGGCTCCTGGCTGGGGAAGAATTCCAAATTTTACATCATTGCACATGGGTTACTGTCTGTACTTTCCTGAGACATTCGTATTTCCACCCCCAACACAATTTCTTCTCCCCAGTGTCACCAGGATTGAAAGATAGGGAAAATCTTTTCAATGGGTTCTATGACAGAAATAAACTTATCAAATGTGTGACATGGGGCAGTTAGCTCTCGTGGTAGATGCATTTATATAGTGAATCCACAGCAGACAGGAACTATATTTAAGGGCCTAATAGCCCTTAGGAGGAGAAAAAGCTCCCAATAGTGTAAAACCCCAATAATGAGGTATATTTATTGGTAAAAAGCGTATTAAAAAATTCCAATAAAACAATTAGTAGAACGCAGCAGATTGGGGTTAGTAATTGCCGACGCGTTTCGTGTTATTACGTTCTACTAATTGTTTTATTGGAATTTTTTATACGCGTTTTATCAATAAATATACCTCATTATTGGGGTTTTACACTATTGGGAGCTTTTTCTCCTCCTTTGGTATACCTCTATTCCTGGGATTGCCTGTGAGGAAGGGACCTTTGCTGACGGATATTCTCCTTCTGTGGACGAAGACGTTACTCCTAAAGAGGGGCTGCCAGTCTTTCAAGTAAGACCAACCTGGGTCGTTACAGGATTGTGTGACGTGCACCTCCAGAAGGGGAGTTCCCTGGATTGTCTTGACACACTTGATCGCAATTCATCTTTGGTCTGGTAAGCCTCCCATTTATTTGGGTTAGGATCTTCTCAAGTTTTCCCATTTTCTTGCTTCTGGTTTCACATTTTCCAGGATTTGTAACCGGCTCAAAAAGACCTTACCTATGTATCTGGATGAACCTTTATTCTTAATTTAATTCACTTTAAACCTCATCACATTGGGACTAATTTTTTGATTTTTTTAATTGACTTTTTTGAATCTTCTTGAATTTTGTATGACGGGACTCACATCACTATTTATCATTATATGAGTTTGCATTGACATCACGATCTTTGCTCTAAAACAATTGTCACTATTTAGGTTGAGCGCTATAACTTTTTTTTTTATAGACTGCTGGCAGTGGGGCTGGACAGTGCACCTGTGTCTTCTACCTGCAGCTAAACACCAGAGTCCCATGCACTGGGGCCAAATGCCCAATGTGCATAGGCCTAAAGAATAGAATTTAATTTTAAAATAGGGGTGCTTGGGGTCACAATCCCATGAGGCCAGCTTTCTAGTTTTTTCTTTCCTGGCCCTAACATTAGAAGTGAAAAGGGAACAGTGAAACGGCTGTGCAAATATATTTTGTCATACAACTGGTTGTTGCCAGTAGGATTTAGTAGAGACAAATATAAATTCAATAGTTTGTTGTATATCTGATGACGTGATCCGTTTATTTAAAGTCAATAGTAAGTGGCAATTCATGCTGACATCATACAGACAATGGCAGGCACGAGCTGACAGGAGGCTGGGTCCTTACAAATGTTCCATTTCGGGAGGCGATATAAATGGAAGCATTCAGTCTGCCGACGTAAACTATAACAATGTTGCCTAGAGACCGGCTGTTTATTTACTTCTAAGCTGCCATAATCACCTCTCCATACTACGACTACGTCATGTGTCTTGAGGCTCCAGGTCACGTCACATCAGCAGAAACCTAAAAAACTGCTGATGCATCACATGATGATAATTATACAGACAAACCAACAGATAATAATTAAAGGTTGAAGTGTGGGATGAATCGAATCCTGCACATCTCCCTATATTTTGTCTTCTTCCCAGATAGCAAGGATAGCTTGTCACAAATTTGTGGCAATGTTGAATTGTAAGTTTGTTAATTTGCTGCACATTTTCACTGGGAAGTTGTACATTTGCAGAGCAGTTGAAGCACAAGTTCTAGAGTTGACACTTTTCCAATTTATAGCAAATTTGCGTGGCAAGTCTCTAGCAAGAGCAAAGTTGCAGTGGTGAATCTACAGCAAGAGCTCTGCAAGTCTACAGCATGAAAATTCAGTCACAGTGACCCCTGTGGTGGGATGACTATTACACAACATAACTGAACCAGAACTTGCAGCAGACTTGCAGAATGTTTGCAAAGAAAGTTGATCTGGAGTCATGCAATGTGGACTTGCTGCAATTGTGCAACAAACTTGTGAAGCCTGGCAAGTCTAGCAATAGCTTAGCAAGCAGAAATGTGCATGACAAAAACATTTGTTTTGTTTTGTTTAGATTCTTTAATCTAGCTATTTAGTTTCGTTAAATTCGGTTGATTCGCTCAATTCGTATTCGGAATTCATTTTATGTCTTTTTCGAATTTTCTTCAAATTTACCGTTTTTATTTTCCGAATTGAAACGTTCAAATTGATAAACCTCGAACCAGTTGAATTGAAACGTTTAGATTTTTTTTTTTTTCGATTCAAATGCAGCAAAGTGAACAAACAAAAGAAAAATCTTCATCAAGTGATTATGAGTCTTTAAATCACCTCTGGCTTAACAAAAACAGCATTAATTCTAAATAGTACTCTAATAGCCCACAGTCTTTGATTTCAGAAATATGTTTACAGTTCAAATTCGAATAGATATTCAACGTAAAATCGATTCAACTTTAAATTCAAATTTTGGAAATTCAGGTGACTTTTGTTTAGTTTTTCGGAGCATTCAGTAAACTTCATTTATAGTGTAATTTGGGTATTTGGATATGTCCGAATCTCTGAATAATGAAAAATTTGTCCGGAATGAAACTAAGCGCACATGTCTATTAGCAAGTAATTTTCAAACTTGCAGCTCAATTGCTTGCTATCTGGGTTAAGGCTGAACTCTGAGCACCTGAGCTTTCATTTAATTATATTCTTCAATAGCCACAAAGGACGTAAATCCACCCTGTATGCAGCAAATGCCTTTGTAAACCCATATATATGGCTTTGTACAAGTAGTGATTATGTCATCACTGTGCCTAAAGCAGAGCTGTAGTAGGGATCTAGCAGTCTCCACCCACTACAGGCTGCCTGCTGGAGGGAGCGGATACAAGATCAGACCCCCTGCACAAGAAGAGAAAGCAGCAGTGATTGGTGTTTATTACAAGAAGCTCCTGCACAGAGGCAACATTTCACACTGGATTACTGCACAGATCTGGAAGTATTACACAAAGCACACCAAGATTAAAGGAAGAATAAACATGTGTCTTGTACTTAGACAATATTTGATCATCACAGAATTTAGCTTTAAAATACTTTCAGGACAGAAAAATACCTTTTAATCTGGCAGAAATTTGGTTATCTTTTTGAAACCTGTTTCAGATTCAAAATGCTGCGTCTGCTGCACTGAAATCCCACTAATGTTATTAATGCTTCCCAGTTCTACTCTGTTGGACTACACAACACATCTCTCCTCTCCTCATCTCCATAATATAAGGGGAAGCATTGGGGTAAGTAGGGCTGATAGCACTTTTTGGGATTGCAGTGCAACAGAGGCAGTGTTAGCTTCCTAAAGAAAGTTAGGTACTCGCTAGTTTTCTGGCAGAGAAAGTATTTTCTGTACTTGCAGAATTTTTCATGAGACAAAATATGGTAAACTTTGAACATATTGCAAGGATAAACCGCATACATCTTTGCATATGTAGCCATTGTCCCCTCGGGGGTTGCTGAATGTAGTGGTTCCACCCTTCACACTGCCCTCAATCACACTTTTCCTTCCATCACAAAACAGGCCGGTCCTTTGTTTGATTTTTATTAGGGGATTGAACTTGGATAAGAATGGTTATGGGATGCCCAGTGGATTGATTCCAACTTGAATCGGACCATCTATATACACATCCTGTATATACACTCCTTCTCTTCCTCCAGCACACACTTGCTTCTCAATAACTCCTGTTCCACACTCCTGCACAAACTTACTTCGGCCCTAGGTAGCACATGGTGAGGCCTGCTGTTGGTTTAGCACTGCCTCCGAGCTGCCCATTACAGGCAGGGACCATGGGCCCCCAAAGTGTAGCAAAGTACATAGTGTGCTAGCTAGCGTGATGGACTACTGCTCCCAGCCCATCCTCTTGAAGGCCCTGCCAGCCCTCCTGGTTGCAACGACCCTCTCAACTGCCACAGTGACACCACAGTCCCAACTGGCTCTTGCACCCTTCTCAGATTGTCTCTCACTCCAATCTACTCCAGTGTGCCTCTTCCAGCTTTCCAGGGTGTGCATCACTGACCGACGCCTGTCACTTGTAGTTCCTCTCCTGGAGATCTCTCCGACAGTGCTCTCTACCGCTGTCCTCTCCCGCTGTCTCCCTTGTGCCTCTCTTCCAGGATCTCACTCTCTCCTCCTGGATGCACCCAAGCTCTCCCAGGCCAAGCTCACCCCCTCAGACTAGGGGTTCCCCAAGGTCCTGACAGCCTCCGCACTATTCCATCTCCATCTCTTCCAGCCTAACTCTCCTCCCAGATTGGACTGACCCCAGGTGCATAAGGAGGCCTGCCCCCTGCCAATCCAGGTTGGGAATTGGTCAAAGCTCCTTAACATACATCAGGAAGCTTCACCTCCTTTCGCCCACCCTTTCTCCCAGAACTTTCTGAACCAGAAAGGAGGGGTTATCAAAGGGTGTCACTATCTGCAGTCATTCTCTAGGCCACTCCCCGACCAAGAATCAAAACAATCAGGCCGCCTGACTAAATTTACCTCACCTAACTCAAAACTCTCTCTCTAAGCACCTACCTATGGTAGAGGGTGCTACACTTTACATTTTAATTGCTTTTATATAGTTGTAGTGCCGTGCCCTAGACAGGGTAAATTTTGTTTCTGGTGTTGAAAAAAAGCAACATGTAATGTACTATCAAATATGTACATATGCATTACACCTGTCTATACCAGCAGGTGGCTTTGCAGTATTATAGGGTGTTATCTGGTAATGTAATGGGAGGAAGTACTGTTTTTCTTGTGTGTGTAATTGTATCCTCCTTGTTCCTGTAAGATATGATAAAGATATCCTCCATAAAGTGAAGCTATCTTCTGTATACAAGAAGCTTCCAGCCCATCATTTTTTTGGCTCTGATTTACTCAGTAGAGCAGCAATCTATTTTCTAGGTATGACCAGGTTTCCCGAAGCTTGATGGTTAATTGCTCCTGGCTGCCTCTGGAAGAAGTTTCCAGTAGGAGGATCAGCCTCTGAGTTATGAGTATTTATCTGACCTCAGCCAATCCCTGGGAAGGGGTGCCCAGAAAGTGGCTGGGGAGAAGATAAATGCTTGGGGATTTTGTCCAGAAAGTGTTATTCTCCTCGGGCTGCTACCCCCTGGGAGGCAGCCAGTGTACTGAAAAGCTTTTATTAGGCCTCAGCATGTTCTTGGCTGAGGGCCTGAAGGAACATGGCCTGAAAGATATTTGCTGGAAGGCATCCCCTGTGGAAGCTGGGCAGGAGTATCTCCTCTCTCACTGTAGAGTGTTGTATGGAAATTGAGTAGATGGCAGCTGTCATTGGATATTGTGAGTAGTACCTAAGACTCCAGGTGTGCATGTGCTTTGGTGGTTAATGCCAGAGGTTGCTGTAAGGACTGTGACTGTTCATACAGAGTCTCAGATTAGCTAAGGCTGCTGCTAAAGGATTTGCACTTGGGAACCTGTTCTTCTGTACCTGTTTTGCATTATGGGGTACCCTGCACTATCATCCCCCTCTCTCTTGTTCACTTACTGCAACTTACTGTTTGTTGGTGTCCTTGGTGCTGGAGATTGGCCTGGCAGGTAGGGGAGACTTGTGTTATTTCCAGAAATTCCTCTGGGGGTAAGTGATACATAGTGATGTAGTAGAATAATTGATAAGTAGCTCAGGTGTTCAGCCAGGCAAGTAGCATTTTCAGAAGTAGGTCAGCAATGGTAGCCCCTAAGTTTCCTCTCGCAACTGGTTTACTTTAAACCTGAACCCTGGGGAGAAGAAGAAAATACCCTTGTAGTGGAGCTCCCTATCCATGCACTGCAAGGGATTAATGCCTGTTTATTCATAGAGTACCTGGGAAAAGGCTGTGGGCCCTTGGTGTCTTCACATACAATGCAGGACTACTAGTCCTGCATGGTAGTTATTAACATTGGTATGAAAACCACCTGCTAGAGAACCTTAGAGAAGAGGGGGGGCACTTGCATGGAAGGTGGAGTCTGCTGGAGTGGGAAATTAGGTAAATGTCCTTTTTTCCTGCACCCTAAACAAACATAAGTACTTACCTCTAGCTGTGTGGGAGAGCCCCACTGCAAGGGTATTTTTTTTCTTTTGCTTAGAATTCAACCTTACTCTACGAAATGTCTGGAAATAAGAATAAATATGTACATATGCAATATTTTAAATTAACCTAAAATAATTTTAAAAGTACCATCTTTAGTCCTCCTCATAACAAATAAAGATGTAAAATGTGTACAAAATCACTGTACTTCCTATAAAGTGATTCTACCTCCTATAAATAATTCTGACACATCTCACATACATGTAAAAGTCTGCATTTTTTAACTTTATAGAAAATATTTTCTGAAATCAAATGTTCTGGAGGAAAAAGTAGTGGTTGTTGCAATTTTATGTCAGAAAATATTCGCACAGCTGTTTATCAAATGCAAAATAATGAATTTTAGTGCACCCAAACACAATATAGTACACAATTGTTCTTAAATATAAAATAAATAAAATCGATACCTAATGTTATACTCTAAAATTGCGCGCACCTGCAGAATGGTGACAACCTATGGTACTTAAAAATCTCTGTAAGCAATATTTTAAAAGCCTTTACAGGTTACTAATTTAGAGTTACACAGACGATCTTGTGCTAGAATTATTGCTCTTGCTCTGACATTTGTGGCAAAATCCTCACATGGGTGGTGTGATCACCGCTTACATATGCATGCAGTTCATACAGTATCTCACAAAAGTGAGTAAACCCCTCACATTTTGATAAATATTTTATTATATCTTTTAATGTGACAACACTGAAGAAATTACACTTTGTTACAATGTAAAGTAGTGAGTGTACAGCTTGTATAACAGTGTAAATTTGCTGTCCCCTCAAAATAACTCAACACACAGCCATTAATGTCTAAACTGCTGGCAACAAAAATGAGTACACCCCTAAGTGAAAATGTCCAAAATGGGCCCAATTAGCTATTTCCCCTCCCCTCTGTGTCATGTGACTCGTTAGTGTTACAAGGTCTCAGGTGTGACTGGAGAGCAGGTGTGTTAAATTTGGTGTTATTGCTCTCACTCTCTCATACTGGTCACTGGAAGTTCAACATGGCACCGCATAGCAAAGAAATCTCTGAGGATCTGAAAAAAAGAATTGTTGCCCTACTTAAAGATGGCCTAGACTATAAGAAGACTGCCAACACCCTGAAACCTAGCTGCAGCTCGGTGGTCAAGACCATACAGTGGTTTAACAGGACAGGTTCCACTCAGAACAGGCCTCGCCATGGTCAACCAAAGAGGTTGAGTGCACGTGCTCAGCGTCATATCCAGAGTTTGTTTTTGGGAAATAGATGTATGAGTGCTGAGTGCTGCCAGCATTGCTGCAGAGGTTGAAGGGGTGGGGGGTCAGCCTGTCAGTGCTCAGACCATAAGCCGCACACTGCATAAAATTGGTCTGCATGGCTGTAGTCCCAGAAGGAAGCTTCTTCTAAAGATGATGCACAAGAAAGCCTGCAAACAGTTTGCTGAAGACAAGCAGATTTAAGGACATGGATTACTGGAAACATGTCCTGTGGTCTGATGAGACCAATATAAACTTATTTGGTTCAGATGGTGTCAAGCGTGTGTGGCAGTAACCAGGTGAGGAGTACAAAGACAAGTGTGTCTTGCCTACAGTCAAGCATGGTTGTGGGAGTGCCATGGTCTGGGGCTGCATGAGTGCTGCCGGCACTGGGGAGCTACAGTTCATTGAGGGAACCATGAATGCCAACATGTACTGTGACATACTGAAGCAGAGAATGATCCCCTCCCTTTGCAGACTGGGCCGCAGGGCAGTATTCCACCATGATGAGGACCCCAAACACACCTCCAAGACGACCACTGCCTTGCTAAAGAAGCTGAGGATGAAGATGATGGACAGGCCAAGCATGTCTCCAGACCTAAACCCTATTGAACATCCGTGAGGCATCCTTAAATGGAAGGTGGAGGAGCGCAAGGTCTCTAACATCCACCAGCTCCGTGATGTTGTCATGCAGGAGTGGAAGAGGACTCTAGTGGCAACCTGTGAAGCTCTGGTGAACTCCATGCCCAAGAGGGTTTAGGCAAAGCTGCAAAATAATGGTGGCCACACAAAATATTGACATTTTGGGCCCAATTTGGACATTTTCACTTAGGGGTGTATTCACTTTTGTTGCCAGCAGTTTGAACATTAATGGCTGTGTGTTGAGTTATTTTGAGGGAACAACAGATTTACACTGTTTTACAAGCTGTACACTCACTACATTGTAGCAAAGTGTAATTTCTTCAGTGTTGTCACATGGAAAGATATAATAAAACATTTACAAAAATATGAGGGGTGTACTCACTTTTGTGAGATACTGTACATATGTGTTCACATTTGCACATGAGCACAGGGGGAGAAGGTTGCTTTATTTATTTTTATTTTTTTATTTTATTTTACGTAAAAAAAATTTGACACAAAGACTGGGCGCAATGGTCTGGCGTGGACACCCTTTCACCCAAGGGGTGAAAGAGTGTCCGCCCAAACCATCACTACTGTTTTTACTACATCAAATCACTACTGTTTTTAATACTGATGCAGTACATATACATATTTCTATTTGAGCACTAAGGCACTTTGCTGTACATATTCTAGCTCAGCTTTCCTGGTCATATTCACAGGCTTTCTAGAGTCCGGCCTACCTTCCAGTGACATATATAAGGGAAGAGGTGTGGGTACGGGCAAAAGGACGAGACGACAACAATAGAAGGAATTTGCTGGGAACTGTGGTCCACCTTTGTGACACCGACTCACCGTAACCCTGAAACTATGGACACCTCCATTCTGGACTCTCCAACCATGGGCTACACCCACAAGGACTTTCTCTGCACAGTCACGCTGGGGCAGCCGCAATTAGGGGTTGATTTACTAAAGGCAAATAGACTGTGCAAGTGCAGTTGTTCCAGAGTTTAGAAAATGAGGTAAAGCTTCACTTTGCAAAGAGTACCCAATCACATGCTAGGAAAATTCAAAAAACAGCATTTTTGCTTGCACATGATTGGATGATTGAATCCAGCAGAGCTTCTTCTCATTTATCAAGCTCTGGGGCAACTGCACTTTGCAAAGTGTGGATTCTATTTGCCTTTAGTAAATCAACCCCTCAGTGTTAGTTATGGAGATGACATTATGCTCTGTTACAACTGTTATGCCAAGATTCCAGTTAAGTTGCTTCATCTGCTTTGAGCCTGGTCTGAAGTTATTCAAGGGTGCATGTTGGGTCTTGGTCTGTAAAAGCACTGTGGAATATGTGTAACACCACAACAAGAGTCTGACTTTCAAGGCAAGAAGGGGACATAGTTGCAATGGGTCACCTAAAGGAAGAACAGCTACAGCAACCAGTCGTTTGGTGTGGTGCCTGCTTTGGTGACAGGTCCTCCGGTAGTGAGGGGGGCGGTGCTCTGACTCCCTCTTTAGCTATCTGTCTTCTCCAGTCACTGGGAGTAGACTAGCATTACAGAGATCTAAGGCCTGATCACTAGGTATGGGAAGAAAAGATTTAATAAGCATGCAAGGGGCCCGCTAGGTGCTTTGGGGAACACCATACTGTCACTGAGAGTGCGATAACAGAGGTACGCTGGACTGGTGGGAAAGATTTGGGCTCTGCAAACCCTCTTAATATATCAGTTACAAGTGTGTAGTTACTTGGGGTGAAACATCTTATGGAAGAACACAAGTGGCTCATCCCTGAGTCGGGGACTCCCTTACTGTTTGATTTTTCACATGACCACAGCATCCACCTGGTCCCAGGCAATGGTGAGCAAGTTTTGGTGCGTGGATGCACGTGCATGGGCGCAGCAGACCACATCCTAAAGCTTGAATACAATTGCTCATGGAGTAGTGATCACTGTGATCACAATGATTGACCCTGGATGCAGACAGTCCAGCTAAAGGTGCAGGATATCATTCTGTTCCTGATTTAACTAATTAGTAGGTCACTGACCTTGAATACATTTGCAGGGTAGGAGTTTAGACTTTCCATTGGCTGCATTCTTTACTGATATAGACTTAGGGTCCTTTCACACACACGGACCGTTCATCAGTTCATCAGTTTATCAGTTCATCTGTTTTTCATTAGGTTTTTTCATCCATTTTTTTTCATCCATTTTTTTCATCTTTGGTCATCAGTTTTTCATCAGTTTTTTTTTACATCCACTACCAATGCAAAAACGGATGAAAAACTGACCGTTCGTCCGTTTACATCCGTTTTTCATCCGATCCGTTTTTTTGACGGATGAAAAATAGGACTTTCATCCGTTCAAAAAAATGGATGCTGACAGAAGTGGATGAAAACGGATGCAAATGAATGATCATCAGTTGTCATCCGTTTTTCCATAGAGATGCATTGATGTCCGTTTTTCATCCATCAACGGATGGATGAAAAACGGACAAACGGTCCGTGTGTGTGAAAGGGGCCTAAGAGTGACAGGAAACAAAGGTAGGTCTCCTCAGTGGGCACCGATTTTGCAAGATAAACCTAACAATCCTTTCCAACTTTATCCAAAACTAAAAAATATTGTCTACTTTTGTGCTTTAAAGTGCACCTGTGTGGAAAAAAATTATTATGCAGTGTAGCGCCCCCATAGTATAGGTGCTTTACATTTGTAGATTTTTGATAGGAAAGGAAAAATCTAGTCAGGCCTGACTGTAGGTGCAGGCCTGAATGTTTTAATCTGGGCTAGGGGAGTAGCTCAGGGAGGAGCTGGAGATAGAGGGAAGGAACACCCCTTGGAGATTCCTCCCTCTTGAGCTTGGAAAGTTCTGGAAAGGGGTATGGAAGAGGAGGTGCCACTTCCTGATGTATGACAAGGAGCTCTGACCAATCCAGCGGCTGGATTGGCAGGGGGCAGGCCTCCTTAAATACAGCAATCTGCCAGCAGGTGTCAGGAGAGTTCAGGTGGAAGAGTGAGCATGTAGTCAGGAACTGCGTATCAGGCCTCGCCCGGGAGGGGAGCCCCCAGTCTGGGGAGGGGGGGAGTTGACCTTGAGGCCTGGAGTTTGGGTGCAGCCAGGAGAGGGAGTCGGCTCTTGGAGTGGCACAGGAGAAGCAAGAGAGCAATTGAGTTCTACATGGAAGGAGACCCTTTAAAGAATCCACCATATAGTTGGTGAGTGGTGACCCACTGGGAGTTGGATGAGAAGGCTGGGACAACCTGGAGGAGAGAGAGCAGTCTATGGAGGCCAGTAGGAGCCAACCAAGGAGAAGGAGAGCCATTAGACCGCAGCATTAGACCGCAGGACAGACCGCATGGGTCTGGAGGATAGATGGGGTGGTAGTTGTAGTTCATCCAAAGGCCCGACTAACACCAACGTATTTTGCTACACAAAAGAGGGTGCATGGTTTCAGTGAAGGAAACTTGCAACTCTTACCCACAAAGGGTGTTTCTGAGGCCTTGCCTGCCTCTGCAGCAGGCCTCGCCATGTGCTAGTCATGGTGAAGAGGAAGTGTCATGGAGGTCTGATAATTTCCCTTTGGACTAGGAGTACAGGAGGAGTGTAACTCTCCTGGATACTTGGCTCTCTAGTCTTTAGTCGCAGTGCCTGCTGCATGGCCCACCTCTGGTCTATGGATTTGGGTTCTCCTGACACTCTGATAGAAGACAACTTGACTCCCGGAATGACACCTGTTGTCTTCTGGCTGGGGCCCTCTGACTCCTTGGTGAGACCCTTTGTCTTTTAGCTTCTGGCTGGGCACCTCTGACCCCTCAATGAGACCCTCTGTCTCTTGGCTTCTGGTTGGGCACCTCTGACCCTTCAATGAGACCCTCTGTTTCTTGGCTTCTGGCTGAGGCCCCCTTACCCTCCTGGTTGAAACCTTCTGTCTCCCACACTGGGAGCATCTCCAACTGGAAGCTCTGAGCTATTCTCAGACCTGAGTATATAACGACCCTGCACACCGGTGTACTCACACAGATTGAGAGTTCCAATCCAGAATTACAGAGTCCGGAGAAAGCCAAAAACACAGCTTTCTCTGCTCAGAAAAAAATAGTCTGGAACGTTGCCTTAACCCTTAATGCAAATTCTGTGTCACATTTTTCAATATTCTCACAGTAGCAGGGCCACAAAGTGTTTGCACCCTCCTGTGTGTTTTTTGCAGTTTGTTGAGGATTCCCCAGGCTGAGGAGGGCTGCACCCCAAAGAGGCACTATGCATTAAAGCCCTGCAAAAGAGAGAAAAAAACCCCTGGATTTAGCACTGGAATGTGTTTTGGAAAGTATTAACACATTTTTGTTACAGTAGATGATGCATATGTTGCCATCCTGTACTTTGTATAGAGTTCCATCTTTACAGTATCGATAATGGTATGATAAGATAAAAAAAAGAACATTTACATAAGAACTGGAAATGTGTGACCATAAAAGGAAAACGCTGAAAGGGCACAATAAACATTTTGTACAGGTGAGTCATAGGAGACGTCTGACTCACCACATGACACTGTATGTCAGCACAGCCTGTGACAAAGGCGTGAACGCTGAATGCAAACCCTGTACACAATGCACAGCACATAGCCTCAGAGAATGCAGGGTTTTACTGAAATAAGGAACTTGCTATATTTAGAAGAGTAACAAATGATATAAAAATCTGAATTATTTCGATCATATGGACAAATAGTTGCGGGATTTCTGTTGCTGGACTTGTTTGAAGTGCAAGAAGCAATCAATGTACAAGTAAACCAATGAACCGTATGTTTAGTATGGAATACAAAAGAGAGAGGGGCGCACCGACCTTGTGCAATACCATAAAACCATTTATTAAAAGATAAAATCCAGCATAAAATTTGACACTGCTCCACTTGTGAGTATATTTTATGCTGGATTTTATCTTTTAATAAATGGTTTTATGGTATTGCACAAGGTCGGTGCGCCCCTCTCTCTTTTGTATTCCTCTCTAGTGTTTTCGGATTCCCATGGTCCTGAGGAGGGCAGCAAGATCTTTTAGTGCACATAAAAGAGTGGAAATTGCATATAAAGAACTGCATCTCTGGTCAGGCCTACCCTATTGGTGTATACATCCAAGCGCAGGAACTGTGTGGTGTTTGTCCGTATGTTTAGTATTACATAGTGTGGCATGGGGGTGTTCATCTCTCTTGGTAGATGCCACTTTAGTGAGTTTACGCCAGCCAAGATCTCGGTTTGAGGGTATGATAGCCCATGTTTATTAAAAGAAAGTTCAAAAGTCAAACAGTAATCTTCCCTCGCATGGGATTCCAATGCTGTAGTATACTTCAGCCTTCTGCTACTGGCATAAATGATTTTAAGCCGTCCTGGCTTACAAATGATAGATCGCCCACCTGGCTAATAACTGTAGCCAGACCTCCCGGCTAAAAAGCAATCAGCCGCTGCATGATCGCGGGTCACCTCTGCCTCTGGGTCCAGATTTTGTGCTGGTAGCTCACAAAATCCGGACCCAGGACTGGAGATTTCATCCCACCAAAATCGCTATGAAATCCCTGGGCTCCAGGTCCCAAAACTGACTTTCTAAAGAAATGAGGAAACTGAAAAGCCAGTTTCCTCCCAAATGCGCAAATCCCCTGGAGCCCCTGCCAGGTTGAGAATCCCAGGTCATCCTTCTGCTGGGGTACCACACTACCACATATTACCCCCTCTGTTCTGAACCCGTAGGGGGCGGGACACACCGAGCCACACCCTCTGTGCCAGCTGACAGCTGCGTGGGCCCACTCTATCTTGCAGGTGTGTTTCCATAACCCCCTCTTCTCCTGAACTCTTAAAGGGTTCCTTCTGATTTTGCTATCCAACCTTTCTGGCTCCTGCTTGCTTCCGGCTCCCAGGTTTCCCTGTACCTTTGCAGTCCACATCCTCTTGTACCATTAATACATTATGTCTATTCCTGATGAACCGAGTATTCAAACTAACATTACACCTTGCAAATGTCACCACCTATTTTCCCAAAATTTTTTAGGGCAGAGTCTGCAAAGGGCACACACCCCGGAGGGACAGTATCAGGCACAGGAGCCTCACCAGCCATTAACTCCCCTGGTGTCACCCATTCTGCAGGCAGCTGTCCTCCCACCTGACCATTTCTAATTCTAACTGGATTTTTATCCTACACTTTAACAGACGAGCTCTTGTCCGATCCACATACACCTTTTACTGCAGTTCTCCTCCATGCCCCTGTCTCCAGGACCTTATCAGGTTTGTCATCTAAACCCATTACTGAACTGGTGACAGCAGTCTCCTGAATCACATCCGTCAGGATCTCTGCTGTTTCCTGGTCCACGCTCGGCCATTCCATATCACGTGGTTTGTCCCCTGGTGCAGCAAACGCGCTCTTCACCGACACCAACAGCTGACCAGCACCAGCACTAGTGAGGTCACATTTTGTGGCCTCACTAACTGGGGTCACTCTCACATCATCATGGATAGTCTCATCACCAGTCTTTTCCAACATAAACATGTTTCCAGACATAATTTCAGTAAAGACAGTCTTACCCACCGCAGTAGTTGGGGTTACCATTTTCGTTTGAGTACAGCGTCTCACGAAGCAGTCCTCTGTCACACTTTCACTGGCCAACTCTCCCTGGTGGCCACGGATGAAACTGCAGCAGCCCTTTCAAACTCCTTAGCACCCCTCTGCAGGCACAACAGGTACTTCCTCACTGTTGCTAGGGGTGACTGCAAACATATTTGCACAGGAATCTGGGCCTGCAGACAAAAACTTTTGCTCCCCAACACCGTCTCCCACTGTACCCCACAACCAGGGAAGCAAAAAAAAATCATGTCCCAATTTACCAGATTCCAGACATGGTTCCTGGCGACTTTCTCCTGTTGCTGAGGGAGATGGCACTCTTCCAACCTGCAAAAACTCCCTTGCATCATGATGGAAATGATGGGCCACTTCTCCCCTGTAGCTCCTCCTTCCGGTTGGCACCTTCTCTCCCATTGCTTTAGACTTGCCATAATCCTCTGTAGGCAATACTTTTGTATTGCAATTCATGGGTCTGATGTCACCGGCGTTGCTATGGGCAACCATGCTCCTCTCCAATTTCTGGTGAGCCCATTCCTTACTCCTGGCACTTAGAGCAGGCTTCCCAAACACAGAGGCAGGCCTTTGCTGTGTTAGGCAACTTTGCACTAGAGCCTGGGACAAAGGGCATGTCCCCACTCACTGCACTGTAAACAGCACTCTTGGCTCCATGTCTTGTCAGGGCTTTGCACCTTGATAGCTGGTCTCCTTGCACCAGCATTGCTAGTGGCAACAGCTTGCACTTGCAAGTGAAGCAAAAAATAGTCTGCAATACTCTTCGGCAGGCTCACACCCCTGCTTCATCCTCACAGTCACTCCACAACACTTTTGTGCCGTTCCGCCAAAACATGGAACACTGTCTTTTTAAGGCTTGTTTGTTTTCTCCTCACCTGCACACACAGATTGTGCAGTCTCATGCACCAAAACACAGTTCACTTAACAGCTGAACTCACTTTTTGCAGGGAACTGGATTGTGTCAAAAAGCACTCCTTCAAAATGCTGTTTGCCTGGCTGCACTTCCACACACAGCCAACATGACACAAACTCACTGTGGAGCAGGGACCCGGATTTCACAGTTTTGTGCCCAAAGCAATACCTCTACTACGTGTGGCATGGGGTTGTTCAGCTCTCGTGGTAGATGCGTTTTTAGTGAGTTCACGACAGCCAGGATCTCTGTTTGAGGGTATGATAGCCCATGTTTATTAAAAGAAAGTTTGAAAGTAAAACCTTCGTAGGGGGTTCCAACACTGTAGTATACTTCAGCCCCCCGCTACTGGCATAAATGATATTCAGCCGTCCTGGCTTTCAAATGATATCTGATATTCAGCTGTCCTGGCTTACAAATGATAGGTAACCCACCTGGCTAATAACTGTAGTCAGCCCTCCCAGCTGATAAGTGATCAGCCTCTGCGTGATCGCGGGTCACCTCTGCCTCCTTGCAGATGTGGTTAACCAGACTGCCTCCTGTAGACTTAGACCCCTGGAGACCGCCTGTCTCCCTCTCTGGATCTATCTCCCAGTGTGTGACACAGAACCCTGGTCCTGACTCTCTTATCAGGCCCCCACCCATCTGGATAATCAGTGTCCCGGTAGGTCACAAAATCCGGACCCAGGACAAGGGATTTCCTCTTTTCCAGATCACTACAAAATCCCCGGGTTCTAGGTCCCGAAACTGACTTTCTAAAGGAATAAGGACACTGAAAAGCCAGTTTCCTCCCAAATGTGCAAATCCCATGGAGCCCCTCAACCTGCCAGGTTAAGAATCCCGGGTCATCCTCCTGCTGGGATACCACACTACCACAAGAGTCACAACGAACAGGACGTGACAACTGGACATGACCATAAATTAATTATTTTACATTCTATATAGACAGAGAACACTGCACTTGGCAACTTAACTTCTTCTATGGATTTGATAGAAATATAATTATAATGCAGTCTACAAAGACATTGATTATTACAGCCTCCAGAATGTAGGATATTACCATAATCCAGTTCTATAATATTTCAGACAGCCAGAAAATACTACAGTCCTGACATGACCTGACCACTGCATTTATTTATAACACAATGCTAATACAGGCATACAGTATAGTACAGCACCACCTAATATAACTTAAAGCGTAACTGAAGTTCTGCTGTAACTAACAGCCATCAGAAATGTAAGCAGATAGAGGTAACAGCTGCCAGTTTACACTGCCTCAGTCAAGAGTTAGAGTGTTACTAAACCCACAACAGTAAAATCAGTCTGTATACGCAGATTAACAAACTTGTTATATGCACTGTGGAACTTAAGGGGTTAATCCTCTGCATTGTGTAAAAAGGCTTTTTAATCTTGTATGGATAGATCCTTCCCCTCCTGTATGGTATCTCTTGGCAAGACCACATAAGACGCAGTGAGGGTGGAAAATCTGCACATGCTCAGTTTGGTCTCTTTTGCTGGAGAGAATATTTTCTGTTTCATTTGAACTGGTCAGGTCCCATGATATTGACATCACACATTGGGAGGGTGCATGCGATCAGCACAGGGCCAATCAGACAAGGCCTGGGCTGAGCTGATGAAAAAGGTATTTATCAGTTTATACTTACTAAAATGATTGCATTTCTATGTTCTGTGCACTGTGGGAGAATTGATGCAGTGAATGCAGGGTCCTGGGTTTAGCAACACTTTAATTCTGTGCCCGTGTTTTCTGCTTGGCGGGCATTGCTGGGTCCAGCCCACTGATTCCAAAGGGGACATGCGCAAAGGGAAAAAGGAAATAAAGCACAAGGAGCAGCTGGAGTCAGATAGAGCACAGGAATGAGGGGGTTTGAACACTGATATGCTGTTATTGGAGCCTGGAGGTCCAGAGAATTGCCGAAATCGGAATCAAGCCCACCATGGACCCATCCAATTATGAACTTAATGTAAGCAGGTATGCTGGGGCAGTAGCAAGTTTTAATTAGGGAATAAGGAACGTGTTTGCACTAGTTTTTGAACTGTCAGTGTCAACGTGTTCGTTTATTCAGTAAAGCTTTGAAACTTTACCTGGTCTGAAGTTACTAAAGGGGTGTAATGCAAGCACACAAACAGTCTACATTGTGGGTCAGATAAAGCACTTTGGTGTATGGAGACAGCTTTGTAAGAACTAAACACAGAGGGAATCCAAGCAAGTGGTTACCAAGGGTATTGAAGGTTTCACAAGCAGCCTGTCATTAAGAGTGCACAGTGAGGGAAAAAAGTATTTGATCCCCCGCTAATTGTGTACATTTGCTCACTGACAAAGAAATGATCAGTGTATAATTTTAATGGTAGGTTTATTTTAACAGTGAGAGACAGAATAACAACAAAAATATCCAGAAAAACACATTTCAAAAAAGTTATAAATTGATTTGCATTTTAATGAGTGAAATAATTATTTGACCCCCTATCAATCAACAAGATTTCTGGCTCCCAGGTGCCTTCTATATAGGTAATGAGCTGAGATTAGGAGTGCTCTCTTAAAGGCAGTGCTCCTAATCTCAGCTTGTTACCTGTATAAAAGACACCTGTCCACAAAAGCAATCAATCAATCAGATTCCAATCTCTCCACCATGGCCAAGACCAAAGAGCTGTCCAAGGATGTCAGTGACAAGATTGTAGACCTACACAAGGCTGGAATGGGCTGCAAGACCATCGCCAAGCAGTTTGGTGAGAGGGTGACAACAGTTGGTGAGATTATTCGCAAATGGAAGAAACACAAAACAGCTGTCAATCTCCATTGGTCTAGGACTCCAAGCAAGATCTCACCTCATGGACTTTCAATGATCATGAGAACGTGGGGAATCAGCCCAGAACTACACGGGAGAATCTTGTCAATGATATCAAGGCAGCTGGGACCATAATCACCAAGAAAACAATGGGTAACACACTACGCCGTGAAGGACTGAAATCCTGCAGCAAGGTCCCTCTGCTCAAGAAAGCACATGTACAGGCCCATCCGAAGTTTGCTAATGAACATCTGAATGATTCAGAGGAGAACTGGGTGGAAGTGTTGTGGTCAGAGACCAAATTCGAGCTCTTTGGCATCAACTCAACTCGCTGTATTTGGAGGAGGAATGCTGCCTATGAACCCAAGAACACCATCCCCACCGTCAAACATGGAGGTGGAACCATTATACTTTGGAGGTGTTTTTCTGCTGAGGGGACAGGACCACTTCACCGCATCAAAGGGATGATGGATGGGTCCATGTACCATCAAATCTTGGGTGAGAACCTCCTTCCCTCAGCCTGGGCATTGAAAATGGATCGTGGATGGGTATTCCAGCATGACAATGACCCAAAACCCACGGCCAAGGCAACAAAGGAGAGGCTCAAGAAGAACCGCATTAAGGTCCTGGAGTGGCCTAGCCAGTCACCAAATCTTAATCCCATAGAAAATATGTGGAGGGAGCTGAATGTTCGAGTTACCAAATGTCAGCCTCGAAACCTTAATGACTTGGAAAAGATCTGCAAAGAGGAGTGGGACAAAATCCCTCCTGACATGTGTGAAATCCTGGAGGCCAACTACAAGAAAAGTCTGACCTCCGTGATTCCCAACAAGGGTTTTGCCACCAAGTACTAAGTCATGTTTTGCGAAGGGGTCTATTTATTTATTGAAATGCGTTTTTCTGGATTTTTTTTATTGTTATTCTGTCTCTCGCTGTTAAAATAATCCTACCATTAAAATTATAGACTGATCATTTCTTTGTCAGTGGGCAAAAGTACAAAATCAGCAAGGGATCAAATACTTTTTTTCCTCACTGTATATGTACCAGGTGAGATAACCTCTTGCACTGAGGGATATGTTGCCAGGACTCCTTCAGCCGCAATCTCTCTCCCATAGCAATGGGAGCAGATCTGCACCACTGGGGCCCTTATCCTGTACACAGGTACAGAAAAGAAAGAGTTAAGCGAAGTGTACTCATGGAGTCTGTGCTAGGTGCAGCTCGGGACCCTATACTATTATTGTGAGTAAAGTAGTGGTGATACGCTGGACAAGTGGAGATGACATTGGCTCTGCGTGTCCCTCCTAAATGCAGCCGTAACAGTGATAGTGTCCATCAACACGAGACGGGAGAGTTAACTAAACTACAGTCATCTGTTTAACTGTGCACAGTGCTTAACACAAAAGTAAAGGTATCCCATGTGTAAGGCAAGTGACCCTATTAAGATGTGTAGTGTGGCCCAGAAGATCCCACCCCGGGGTAGGCCTCTCATGTGACCCTTGCTTGCACCCAATGAGGAGGGAAACATGGAGAATGTGATGACAACCTACTTGCAAGACCTGCCCAACCCTAACAGGCAGGCTTTGCAGAAAAGACATGCAACGTCTCTTCTGCAAGAAAATGCCCCTACCCGTCTGCTTGCTGTCATTTCTGGCACTGTAAACTAAGCTGCCCATGCACAACTCTGATTACAGCGCCAGGCTGGTTTCTAACAGCATACTGTTTGCACTGCAGCACAACTGATTGACTTCTTGTGCTACTTCTGCCTCCTCTAGTCTGAGAACAAGTCAAATGCAGGTACTTACGATGCCTGCCTTTGAAAAAATAATACTGTATATATATAATATATACACTTATATGTATCTTTTTATCTGCCTGGAGTTCAGCTTAAATGACAAATAGGTCAAAACCTATTTTATGGTTTCAGTTGGAGTCGGAGGGGATATAACCTTTCCCAGGTTTTAAGCTGTGACCCTATTGGGCAGATGTCCCATTACTTCCTATCCTGGAAACCACAAAGGATAAGAGAGAAGACCCTTCCAACAACTATACAGTTGTCAAAAGGGCTGTGCCGGGGGTGGCAATTTTTAGCCTCCACCCCATGGCCTTCCAGCAAAGATGACCATCTTGGCCAACACACAGGCAGTCAGCTAGTAAAAGGTGCAGGATCAATTTCACTAAGTAAAAGTTTCTGGCAGGCCACTGTACCTGTCACATACAGTAGGCAGATGCAGTGACCAACAGTCATGTGCTCAGTGAGGACACTCCTAACAAGTGAAGTAGTAACTTGCAAAGTGTTATAGACATGCGTCAGCACTGGTGCTTGATGATCAGCTAGAGCTGTCACAATAAGATGAACAGACGTCCCCGGTTTCAGGGGACAGTCCCCGGATTGAGGACACTGTCCCCGGACCAAGTCTGTCCCCGGTTTTGTCCCCGGATTGGATTTGAACAGGGGCCCAGGCAATTTCAAAGACAGTCAGTGCAGAATTAAAAAAAAATCTGAATTACACATGCCAACTCCACTGCTCCTACTAGCTTAGGGGGTGTATTTTTTCCATTATCTGTGCCCCTTTCTGATGATCATGTGCTGGTCAGATAGAGGGACCATTTCTCCTGTTTTGGGCGCATGCCCATTCCACTCCCACTTGCATGTTCTTCTGCCTTGGCCCAAGTCCCGGCCAGCCGCCTGCCTACCTCCTTGCCTTCCCTGGCGGAGTGATTTTCCTCCGCTCAGCTTCGCTCCCCACCCAGTAGTAGCCAGGGCCCGGAGAGTGAGACTTGAGAGGCTGTAAGGCGGCTCAGGCGGAAGTGGTGACAGCAGAGAGAGGCAGCTGAGCTCAGCTGACAGTATCCAGCAGCAGGAACTGAGGGGAAGTGGATCTGATTGTGGGGCTACCCATGCCTTCAAGGCTTCAACGCAGGTGTGCTTTGGGGGTGTCTGTGAATACATTGCACTGTGTCTGTCTTTCTTGCATAATGCATGGAATCATAGCTCACAGGCAGCAGGCGCTCTGTTATGGCTCTGGCTGGCAGTGCACTGTGCCATAACATGGCTGCTGGGTGCTGATTTTGTTAATTTATTGTTCATAAGTATCAGCACCCAGCAGCCATGTCATGTGACACTGTGACAGAGCCAGCCAGAACCATGATAGAGTGCCTGCTGCCTATGTCTTATAATGCTGATGATCTTAACCAGTTGCCGACCACCCCATAGCAGAGTTACTGCTACAGGGCGGTTGCGCTGCGTAGGATCATTTGTATATATACGTGATCCTGCATTTCTAGGTATCAGAGACAATCAGTGGGTCTGGCGGACTCGATGTCTGTCAGTACCTGCCGATCGTTCTGTACACAGGCAGAACAGCAGTCTGCCTGTGTAAACAAAGCAGATCACCGTTTTGTCAGTACGGAAGACATTGATCCTATGTTCCTGCAAAGCAGGGACAGGGATCTATGCCTTCCCTTAGTAAAAGCACCTCCCCCACAGTGAGAAAACACTGGTTAGGAACACATTTAACCCTTTTATCACCCCTGATGATAACCCCTTCCCATCCAGTGTCATTAGTACAGTGACAATTAATATTTTTCAAACGAATCACTATATTAGCGTCACTGGTTCCCACAAAGTGTCACTTGGTGTCCAATTCATCCTCCACAATATCGCAGTCCCACCATAAGTCGATGATTGCCACAATTACTAGTAAAGAAAAATATGTCCCCGGATTTCATTTTAAAAATCTGGTCAGCTTATGTCACAAGGAGGAAGTAGCATACTCCTCCATACCTGGAAGTACTTGATCATTTCTTTGCTCTCAGTGACAAGATTGATGGTGGTGTGTGTGCTGTTGGCAAAAGGTTGGTTGGTATAGAAGTGACATCAAAACAAACCTGTCATGTTGCCCTGTATGGTTGAAGAAAAGCAGAACTATGGAAGCTATGCCCTAAAAAAAGCCAGGGAGAGGGCATAGGACTAGTCAAAGGTATTGTCAGTGGTCTCCCTGCAGCTGATCTTTCCCATATTACTGATTTGTTATGCACTATGTCTCTGTGTGGAGGAACCTCGAGACAGGCAGGTTTTATTTCCTCTTGTTAGAGCATCCAGCAAGGAGAATGGTGAGCAGATCTAACTAGCTATCATGGGCAGTAGTGCCTTAGATCCTGCACTGCTGATATACAAGCTATGAGGCTGTAGGCACAGGAGTAGATTTTATAGGGTATACTTTAGGTACAATGAACATTTCTAGATACAGAGCAAATATTCAATTTTGCGTTTACCTCTAATTTAATTAAAGTGGTTCTAAAGGTTCAAGGTTTCCCTCTTTTTTTAAAGTAAAAATAACTAAAGTGAAAATCAATAAAAAGAATTAAAAAAAAAAAAAAAAAGTAAAAAACTTCTGGGTGCACCTCCCCCCTCAGCCCCCCCATTACACTTACCCAAGCAATGTGCATGAGACCAGCTCTCCTGGGTCTCTCTCTCCTCATTGGCTCACATAGCAGCGGGAGCCATTGGCTCCTGCTGTTGTCAATCACATCCAGTGAGAAATGAGGAGAGAGTGGGGGCAGGGCTGAGCCAGGCTCTGTGTGTGAATGGACTCACACAACCTGGCTTAGGACTGAGGCTGCTTGAGTACCCCCTCACTCAGTGGGGTGGGGGGGGGCCAGGACGGCCGGCAGAGGACCTAAAAAGAAGAGGATCAGGGCTTCTCTGTGCAAAACCATTGTATATAGTATACAATACTATGACATGTTTTTTTTTTTGCTTTTTTTTAATCTTTCCTTTAGAATCACTTTAATTAAGTGATATGCTTTGTCAATAAAAACTTACAGGTGGACTTAATGTAAACTGGATTTTTCAGGGTATTCTTTAGGCATAATGAATAATTCGGCACTGCGTCACTTTAACTGACAATTGCACGGTCATGCAACACTGTACCCAAACGAAATTAGCATCCTTTTTTCCCCCACAAATAGAGCTTTCTTTTGGTGGTATTTGATCACCTCTGTGTCATTTCTGATCGCCGCTATAAACGAAAGAAGAGTGTCAATTTTGCAAAAAAAAACCAAATTTCTTACTTTTTGCTAAAATACAAATCCTAAAAAAAATTTTTTTTCATCAGTTTTGGCCGATTTATATTCTTCCTCATATTTTTGGTTAAAAATATCGCAATCTACGTTTATTGATTGGTTTGCGCAAAAGTGACCGCGTTTACAGATGATGAGAATTCATTTCTGGGGTTTTTATTTTTTTTTATTTTTTACTAGTAATGCCGGCGATCTGTGATTTTTAGTGGTACCGAGATATTGCAGCGGACATGTCGGACATTTTTGACACTTTTTTGGGACCAATGACATTTATACAGCGATCAGAAATGTAAATGTCCACTGATTACTGTATAAATGTCATTGGCAGTGAAGGGGTTAACCTGCAGGGGGAGATCTAGGGGTTAAGTGTGTTCCCTGGGTGTGTTCTAACTGTGGGGGAGGGAGGTTGGGCTACCATGGACATGAAAGATCCAGTGACAGGGATCAGTAGATCTCCCATGCCTCCACTAACAGAGCGGGGAACCGCCGTGTTTACATCGGCGGTTCCCCGTTCTTTGGCTGTGGCCGCTCATCGCGGCTCGCCGGCGGACATCGGGTCCGCCTGAGCCGCGGGCACACTCCTCTGGAGTGCGGCCACTCGCAGATCGCCGCTTTTTTACGGTGATTCGCGCCCAGCATCCACACTGCCGCCGTAAATAGACGGTAGGCAGTGTGGAACCGGTTAACAGAGCAAATCTTCACATTTTGAGCTTAAGTCTCCTTTAATTAATTAAGTTATATGATTTGTCAATAAAAACTTACAGCTGGACTTTATGTAAACTCAACACAAAATAACGCCTCCATGTATTAATATTATGAAGAATGGCTTTCAGCATTTAAAAAAAAAAATTACGTGTAGAGAAATTAGAAAGGAATGCTTCAAGAAAAACAAGTTACATAGAAGTTTATGGAATATTTTGCATTCTGCGAAAACATTACAAGAATTTGGACATTCTGTACAGACAGCATAGCAGACTGTCCACCCTGATCTCAATGTGTTAAGTAAGCGTGAATGTTTGGACACGTGGAAATACACAAATTTACACACGTGTAGTGAAAACACGCCTGTTCATTGCAACAGCCACGCCAGCATCTCTAACTGATGAAAAGCCCAAAAATACACTAGATAAACTGGCCTGGAAATTTCCCAACTCTCAGATTGAACAATGAATCACGCTGGCAACAATATCTACTAATAAACAATTAGAAGTTATTAAATATACAGATTCAGGAATTTGTACCATACTGTTGAAAAAGAAGTTGTGCAAAGTGTGGCTCATTGGAGGGGATTAAATATGTATATAATACAGTTGTGTTCATAAGTTTACATATCCTGGCAGAATTTATGATTTCTTGGCCATTTTTCAGAGAATATGAATGATAACACAAAGACATTTCTTTCACTCATGGTTAGTGTTTGGCTGAAGCCATTTATTATCAACCAACTGTGTTTACTCTTTTTAAATCCTAATGACAACAGAACTACCCAAATGACCCTGATCAAAAGTTTACATACCCTGGTGATTTTGGCCTGATAACATGCACACAAGTTGACACAAAGGGGTTTGAATGGCTATTAAAGGTAACCATCCTCACCTGTGATCTGTGTGCTTGTAATTAGTGTGTGTGTATAAAAGGTCAATGAGTTTCTGGGCTCCTGACAGACCCTTGCATCTTTCATCCAGTGCTGCACTGATGTTTCTGGATTCTGAGTCATGGGGAAAGCAAAAGAATTGTCAAAGGATCTGTGGGAAAAGGTAGTTGAACTATATAAAACAGGAAAAGGATATAAAAAGATATCCAAGGAATTGAGAATGCCCATCAGCAGTGTTCAAACTCTAATCAAGGTGTAAATACCCCCCCCCAATAACGTTTTTAACCCCTTGATTGCCCCGTCATCTGTGATCACTGTATAAGTGTCCCGGGTGACGCTAGATAGATAGTTTTTTTTTTCCTCAGGTTACCTGCCGTATAAATTATTTATATACCTTTTATAGGTTTTAACCCCTGATCGCCCAGCGGTGACCTCAGTTACGTTTTAGCGTGCGTTAGGGTCAGCGTCCATCCCCAGCAGGGTCAGATTAGTACAGGTACTCTGACACGCATACATACACCTAGATAGATCAGTTAGTAGTATATTATCTGAACAGATCAATATCTGTGATCTTATCAGATCTAGATTAACGTCCCCAATAGATTAGTGTTCTAAAAAAAACGGCGTTAGCGGGATCAGCCCAGATACCTGCTAGCACCTGTGTTTAGCCCCTCTGCCCAGCCCAGTTCACCCAAGTGCAGGATCAATAGATTGCTGACACTTACCAAACACAACACACATCTGCATCATTCGAAGAGATCACACCCGATCGCTGTGAAAGCTGACAGTGATTTTGGTAGCAATTTGAAACAGGCTCTGACAACCAGGTGTGCTTTTTTGCCTGTGAGTCACACTAGTGTACGTATAAATTTAGAGCCCAAAATGTCCAATCGCACGTACACTAGTGAAGAGGCCTACGTGTTGCTGAGCATGACAGACGAGAGCGATGTGGAAGCCTTACTGTCAGAATCAGGCTTAGTATACAGACTGTTAGACAGCAGCAGCACCCTGTCAGATAGCTCTGATGATGGAGTTGTGATCCCTGCTAAGGTCAGGCATACCAGATCCCGTTCTGCTGTCGCTGAGGTGCAAGAACCGCAGGGCTCTCGTATGGAGCAGAGAGCCAGTACTAGTGCCGCTACTCCTTCTGGTGACCTGGCAAGCACCAGCGGCCTAGTACATCCTGGTCATAGACAAACCAGCACTGCAGTAACACTTGGTGATGTGGTGAGTCCCATAAGTGCAGTTCAAGCTGGTGTGGCAAGCACAAGTAGTGTCCTGTAGCTACGAAGACAAAGACAAACACAGGCCCGCAGAGCCCTTCCTGCCAAACCCTGATTGGCAACCCACCACTGATGCAGCGCCCATACTTCCCCCATTTACTGGCCAACCCGAAATTCAGGTGGAAACAGTTGATTTTAAGTATATGAAAATTATGGAAATGGCGCTGTCTCCTTGGCGTATCTGTGTAAGTGTTCCTTTAAAGATGTGTGTGGGCCTATGTCTTTGGCGCCCTTATTCAAATTACCATGGATGGAATACAGAGTGAAAAAAAAAAAAAAAAGGTCCGTAAATGTTCGTAAATGTCCGTAAAACATAAAATGTGTGAAAACACCTAAAATCACCTAATAAATAAGTACACAAGAAACAGGCAGATATAATACAGATAAAATTAGGGATGAAAAATGTAAAAATAGAAATTGGTGAATAGTTGAAAATATCGTCCGTAAATGTCCGTATGTCAGTAAATGTCCGTATGTGCGTAAATGTCCGTAAAAATAAAAATAAAAATAAAGTGCTGTGGTGCCAAAAGGTGCAAAATCAATCACTGAACCTTAAATATTGTGCAATGGTTAAGAAAAAATGGGGTCTCCAAGAGTAGTTGTGTCCGATTGCGCTAATTCATGCTGCAATAGGTATTGGTGTTTCAGAATCAGTATCTTTCTGCTATGCGGTTATAACTCTTTCCATATCTTTATTTGAACAAAAACAGTGATCCTTCTGTGAGTAATCCTTTTGGTGTATAAATAAAAAAAAAATAAATAAAAAAAAGTGACTTCCGTGCTTATTCAAGGTAGTAAGGTGACTTCCACGCGTGCTCTCCCGTATGTTCCCGCACTTACCAGATGTTTCATACCCCTGCAGGGGTACACGCCTTGGTAAATGGGGTCTTTTGGTCCTCCTTGTTGGGTCCTGGTATGTTTCTCCTGTGGTTGTGTCCTCGATCAAGATGCCTGTATACTGGAATCTTCCCTCAGTATCCGGCTCAAAAAATGGGGATCAGATAAAAATAAAGGAAAGAAAAGGACGGGGATCCTTGATGGTGAAGTACGTTTCAAACAATGGGGTTTATTGGATAAAACAAACACAAATAAAAACTTCCAAAGCGAAAGTGCAGTGATTGCTATGGGGCAGTCACTGCATGTAGTAGCTGGCTGGCTGAACGTGACCACGCCTTACGCGTTTCATCGAATAGACGTCCTCTGAGGCAGGGTGATTGATTTTAAGGCCATTGATTTTTATTCGCTGTTTTTCACCGAAGATCTCTATAGATCTTCTGTGGACCAAAGCAATTTATATGCTTGTCAATACATTTTCGCTAACCCCCATTTGTCACTTTCCAGAGACTGGAAACCAATTACGGTTCCAGAATTTAAATCCTTTCTGGGCCTTACCCTCCTCATCGGCATACATAAAGATCCTGAGTTGCAGTCATATTGGTCCACTGACCCAATTCATCATATGCCCGTGTTCTCTGCTTCCATGGCCAGGACACGATACAAGCAGATCCTGCGGTTTATGCACTTCAGTGATAATGAACTCTGTCATCCACAGGGTGACCCTGGATATGATCGGCTCCACAAAATTCGGCACCTCATTAACCACTTCAACACCCAATTTGCAGCACTGTTTATTCCTGACCAAGTTGTCTACGTAGACAAGTCCCTGATTAAATTTTCTGGTCGTCTTGCTTTCAAACAGTACCTCCCAGCAAGTGTGCCAGATACGGGGTC
Source organism: Glandirana rugosa (assembly GCA_018402905.1). NCBI lineage: Eukaryota > Metazoa > Chordata > Amphibia > Anura > Ranidae > Glandirana > Glandirana rugosa. The sequence goes on along the minus strand of BLSH010402522.1, from coordinate 603,783 downwards.
AAGTTGTATAAGCTCTGTAACAGGGCCACAAGCTATACATATAGCTTTATGGTTTATGAGGGACAAGATGGTCACGTGTAACCAGAAGGATGCCCAGACTACATAGGGAGCGCTTTCAAAATTGTGTGGAGCTTGGTGTCACCCTTATCCGGGAAGGGGTAGCATTGGTATGTGGACAATTACTACTCAAGCGTGCCACTTATTAGTCATCTGTTGGATCATCAAATTGGTGTATGTGGCACCGTGCGATCTAATCGCCGGGGCTTCCCCCAACGGTTGGTAGAATCCCGACTTAGATGGGGGGAGAGAGCCTGCTTGAGAAGTAGTAATTTGCTTGCGGTGAAGTGGAGGGATACAAATAATGTTTTCATTCTTTCCTCCATTCATGCAGACACGGCTGTCCAAATTACAACGGTGGCTGGTGTTGTGGGGAAATCCCTCTGTGTCCACGAATATAACCAAAATATGGGAGGGGTGGACCTCAATGACCAGTTATTGGTGCCATACTTAAGACCAGACGCTGGTACAAAAAAGTGTCTGTTTACTTATTCCAATTGGCTATGCTGAATGCTAATGTGCTATACGGAGCATCAGGACAGACTGGATCTCTCCTTCAATTCCAGAAAGAGATCGTCAGAGCCCTTCTGTATGCAGGTGGCTCTGCACCACATCTTCCCAATCCAAATGCAGTGAGCCGGCTGCATGAGCAGCATTTCCCATATGCCATCCCTGGTACCCCTACCAACCAAGCCTCCTAAAAAAGATGTTGTGTCTGCCAACGATGCAGATATAGGCATGACACCCATTTTTATTGCCGCTACTGTTTTGACCAGCCTGGTTTCTGCATCGGTGACTGTTTCGAGCCTACCATACACTAGTTGAGCATTAGCGTAGGGAACAGCACTACACAGGAATAGGGCACACTATCACAGGGTCTCCAAGATGTCACTGCATTTTGAGAGACCCCAACCTGGAACTACTGTTAATAAAAAAAAAGCGTACCAAAAAAAAAAAAAAGTTATAAAAACAAAAAAAATATAAAATAATAAAAGCCAAAAACAGCTGTATGTTTCTTGTTTTGCTATCTCTATTTTCTCTCTATTCTCTTTCTATTGCTCTCTCCATTGTTTTTTTATGCATACCTGTAATGTTTTGTTACTGTTTTTTATCATATTTTTTTTTTGTGGGTACTGTATGTAATGTTTTTATAATGTTTTCCTGTAATGTTTTATTATTTTTTATTCTTAGCAGGAATTAATTTTTATATGTTACTGTGTTTTATTAATCTTTATTTGCTTTTCAGGTACGCCAGCTGCAGCACTGATTTATTGCTGGTGACAGCAATAGCGTTTGCTTCCACCATACATGAAGCAGCGACTCCAGCGCTGTTGGAGGTGATTTCACCACCAGAGCTAAAAAAAGAGCATATATACCGGAGCATAGGGGCAGGGCTGGAAATTGGGGCAGATTGCCCCTATGCTCCAGTATATATATTTAAAAGTAATTTTCTAGCAAAAAAATATATATTTTTTCATGTAAACATAAAGTGTCAGAAAAGACTTGGTGGTGCAAGTGATTAAAGTGGGTGATGCGTGGCATAAGCTTCTAATGGTGGGCATAAAATGCCAGGACAGTTCAACCCCCCCCCCAAATTACCCCATTTTGGAAAGTAGGCACCGCAAGCTATTTGCTGAGAGGCATATTGAGTCCATGGAATATTTTATTTTTTTTGTCACAAGTGATTGAAAAATGACAAAAAAAAAAATTGGTTTTTCGGGTTCCTGTACGCGGCTAGATCGCCAAAATGTCTCACATATGTGGTATCTCCGTATTCAGAAGAAGCAGCAGAATGTATTTTGGGGTGCAATTCCACATATACCCATGGCATGTGTGAGCAATATATAATTTCAGTGACAACTTTGTGTAGTTTTTTTGTAATTTTTTGTAATTTTTCAATCACTTGTGACAAAAAAATAAAAAATAAAATAAAATATTGAATGGGCTCCACATGCCTCTCAGCTAATTCAGTGGGGTGTATCCTTTCCAAAATGGGGTCATTTGGGGGGGGGGGGGGTTTGTACTGCCCTTCCATTACAGCACCTCAGGAAATGAGATAGGCAGTCATAAAATAAAAGCTGCGTAAATTCTTGAAAATGTACCCTAGTTTGTAGACGCTATAACTTTTGCGAAAAACAATAAATATAGGCTAATTGACTTTTTTTTTTACCTGAGACGTGTGGCTGAATGCATGTTGGCAAAAATGTATGACTAAAATGTAGTTTATTGTATTTTTCTAATAACAAAAATTAGAAAATATCATTTTTTTTTCAAAATTTTCATTCTTTTTTCATTTATGTTGCAAAAAATAAAAAGTGCAGAGGTGATCAAATACCACCAAAGGAAAGCTCTATTTATGGGGAAAAAAGGAAGCAAATTTTGTTTGGGTACAACATTGCATGACAGTGCAATTACCAGTTAAAGCAGCGCAGTGCCAAATTGTAAAAAGTGCTCTGGTCCTACAGGAGGAAATCCTTCTGGGGCTGAAGTGTTTAATGTGCTTAAAAACGCTTTGAACAAGAAATTCTAAACCGGCATTTCCGTTTTGGAAAAACGTACATATTGTAATGCTCGTATGCTAGCCACAAAACAAACCTGTTTAACCACTTTCCTACTGGACACTTAAACCCCCTTCCTGCCTAGGCCAATTTTCGTCTTTCAGCGTTGTCACTCTTTGAATGACAATTGTGTGGTCATGCAACGCTGTACCCAAATTACATTTTTATTTATTTTTTTCACACAAATAGAGCTTTCTTTTCGTGGCATTTAATGACAACTTGGGCTTTTATTTTTTGCTAAACAAAAAAAAGACCGAAAATTTTGAAAAAAAGAAAAAAAAACTGTTTTTATAGTTTGTTATAACATTTTGCAAACAGGTAATTTTTCTCTTTCATTGATGTGCACTGATGGGCACTGATAGGCTGCACTGCTGGGCACTGATAGGTGGCACTAATGGGTGGCACCGATGGGCACTGATGGACGGCACAGAAGAGCACTAATAGGTGGCACTGATAGGTAGCACTGATAGGTGCCACTGATAGGTGGCACTTGATGTGTGGCACTCATGGACACTGATAGGTAACACTGATTGGCAGCACTGATGATGGGGCACTGATTGGCACTGATAAGGGGCACTGATTGGCAGCACTGATCTGCACTGATAAGGGGCACTGGTGAGCATTGATAGGTGGCACTGGTGGGCATTGATAGGTGGCACTGGTGAGCACTGATTGGCAGCTCTGTTGTGCACTAGTAGGTGGCACTGGTGGGTACAAATGAGGCGGCAGTGTCCCTTTGACAGATGGCGCTGATGGGGTTTTTTTTCTCCTCGTGCTGTCAGCTTGAGGAGAAAAAATAGCCAATTGCCGGCTCTGTTTACATCACGTGATCAACTGTCATTGAATGACAGCTGATCACATGGTAAGGAGGCATGCAGAGCACTCTGTAATTTAGGCCCGCGCTGTAGCCGTCTTTCTGCTTTAGCGTGGGTGGGAAGGGATTAATACTGGAAGTCCAGGATTCCATTAAAGTAGCCAGTCTGTACCAAATTTTAAGGGCCTTTAAACTAAATTATTTTACTAAAAGATGGCAAGTTTGAATGCTCTGACAAGCGATTTTTCAGAATTTTTAACAAAAATTTGACTCAAAGGCCAACTTTAGTCAGGGTCTTGGAGGTGCCTGGAAAAATACAATAATTTTGCCATTTTTCTCCCATCTATCTGTCTTATTGGTAATCTCTTTTGTGTTCCAGCATTGATTGACATTTTATTCATCTATAGGTCCATGGTGCACCATTATAGCATCCAAAGGCCGACAACATGAACAACATTTCAAGAATGTTATTTTGCATTTCATATGTTCTGCAATTTATCCCAGCCCCTTCCAGACAGACCCTGCTTCTTTTTCCCTTTGACTGATTTAGGAAATCCCCCTACTACAACAGTGTAGAGCAGAGATCGTCACTCCAACCAAGAGAGGGAAGTAGCTTCAGTTCTTATACAACAAGTAAAATGAGTATTGAACACGTCACCATTTTTCAAAAATTTCTCCACATGTCGGTAACAACCCCTGCAATCCATAACATACAAAGAAACCTAAACAAATAAGTTCAGACATTAAGTTATGTGTAATAAAATGGAATGACACAGGGAAAAATATTGAACACATGAAGAAAGGGTAGGTGCTAAAAGACATGGAAAGCCAAGATACCAACTGAAATCTAACAGTAATTAGAAAGCAATCCTGTCCCTTGTCAGTGCAAATTAATATCAGCTGGTTCAGTCTCAACTGATGACCTATATAAAACGTGTCTCATTACCAAGGTGTCACACAAGAAACATCTCATGATGGGTAAAAGCAAAGCACTCTCTCAAGACCTTTGCAATGTTATTGTTGCAAAACATACTGATGGTATTGGTTACAGAAGCATTTCTAATCTTTGGAATGTTCCTGTGAGCACTGTTGGGGCCATAATCTGGAAGTGGAAAGAACATCAATTCACCATAAACTGGTCATGACCGGGTGCTCCTTGCAAGATTTCTGACAGAGGAGTGCAAATAATTATCAGAAGAGTTGTTCAAGAGTCAAGGACCACACGTGGAGAGCTTCAGAAATACCTGGAATTAGCAGGTACGGTTGTTTCAAAGAAAACAATAAGTAATGCACCCAGTCTCCATGGCCTGTATGCACGCTCATCACACAAGACTCCATTACTGAAGAAAAAGCATGTTGAAGCTCATTTAATGTTTGCTGCACAACATTTGGACAAGCCTGTGAAATACCGGGAGAATATAGTCTGGTCAGATGAGACCAAAATTCAACTCTTTGGATGCCATAATGCACACCAACAGTGAAGTTTGGAGGTGGGAATATCATGGTGTGGGGCTGTGTTTCAGCATACGATTGTGTGGCAAATTTCATATCATTGAAGGAAGAGTGAATGGAAAAATGTATCAAGGCATTCTTAATAAAAATCTGCTGCCATCTACCAGGATGATGAAGATGAAATGAGGGTAGACATTTCAGCAAGACAATTATCCCAAATGCAAAGACAAAGAAACTCCCAACTGGTTTCAAAGAAACAAAATAAAGCTGCTAGAATGGCCCAGCCAATCACCTCACTTGAATCCAAAAGAAAATCTATGGAGAGAACTAAAGATCAGAGTTCATAGAAGAGGCCCACGGAACCCTCAAGATTTGAGGACTGTGTGGAAGAATGGGCCAAAATCACACCTGAGCAATGCATGCGACTAGTTTCTCCATACAGGAGGCATCTTAAAGCTGTCATTATCAAAAATTTATTTTGTAAGAAGTATTAAATAAATTTTATTTAGCGTGTTCAATATTTTTTTCCCTGTGTCATTCCATTTTATTACACATTACATAATTTCTGAACGTATTTGTTTTGGTTACTTTGTATGTATGGATTGCATGGGTTTTTACCAACATGTGGTGAAAATTTCATGTCAATAGCACCTTAAAATATATTTACCTAGAAAAATGGTGACGTGTTCAATACTTCTTTTACTTGCTGTATATGAACCATTTTGTTGTATCTTAGTGCTTTCCAGCCAAAGGATTAAAGCCTGCATGTGGCTCCCACCCAACTATAGAACAGCTTTCCTTTCCCAGGTCTTGAACATTTGCCACCATACAGAGGCCCCAACATCGAGGACATTATACAGTCCTGCTCACCATTATTGGCACCCCTTCATGTTTTGCATAACTGAGTGAATGTCTTCAGAAATAAATGGAAATGTACCAAATTTATATCAGCAGGATCTTTTAATTGGAGGTCCAAAGTAATTTAACAAAGACAATTGTTATTTCAACATAGATATTGTAATTATAAAGAAAAAACAGAAAACCAGCATGTGCACTAATATTGGCACCCCTCCTTAATATTTGGTTGCACACCCTTTGGCAGCGATGACAGCCTCCAAACGTTTCTTATATCCATCGATAAGCTTCTTGCACTTCTCGGGTGGCATTTTCTCCCACACTTCCTTTGCAATATGCTCAAGCTCTTGAACATTTGCAGGGTTCCTTTCTCCAATGGCAGTTTTCAGCTCCCCCCAAAGATTTTCAATTGGATTGAGATCAGGACTCATTGCTGGCCATTTTAAAACAGTAAATTTTTTCCCTTTCAACCATTCCTGCGTGCTTTTGGAGGTGTGCTTTGGGTCTTTATCTTGCTGGAGGACCCATGATCTTC
>BLSH010402522.1:586442-597155 GCA_018402905.1 Glandirana rugosa | reverse complement strand
TTGGGGGGAGGAAAACAAATGTAACCCGGTCCATCCCCTACACAACATTACTCTTACTCGTATACATAACGATGTTATATACTCGTCTTTGTCCACCATACTTACAACCAAGTACGAGTCCAGGTTCAAAGAGTTTATAAGAAGTCGATGTTTTTTTTCAGGAGTGTAAAACTGGTATATCTTCTAGGTTAGTGGGTAATGCCCCATCTGTCTCGTATTTTTTACATGTGATGATTACAAACAATGGTTTACTTATTTAATCTGTCGTAGACAAACTGAACTACTCATGTATGTCAGGACGAGTGGTAATAACCTATCTGTAGTAATATGTTGGTTAATTTGATACATTTCCTTCAGTAGATATTCCACAATATGTACATAAACTTCATGGGTGCCAATAATGGTGAGCAGGACTGTATGTACTCATCAAGTCAAACAGATGCTGTCTAATTTATTCATTTGGTAACAAACATTAGTAGTGTACATTTTTTATGCTCTGTCTACCCCGTAATGGGTGATTGGATCTTCTATATGGTCAAAATGTGAGGACTTTTTTTTGTAGCTGAAGAATATTTGAGAAACTTGGACCTGAGCATGAACCAACATTCATACCACCTGTTTCTGCTCATATATTGTAGCAATACATATGCTCATTCTCATTACAACACATCCCCTACCTGGCCCAATGTAAACAAAAGGAGGGGGGTTAAATGTGATAAAATAAATAAATGCGTGAGGGGCCCCCAAGACTCATACTAAACCCACAAGGTGTGGTATGGATTTTGTGGGGGAACCCTGTGCAAAAATCAAAGAAGAACATATGAGGTTCTCCTTAAAATCATACTAGACCCCCCTGGAAAAGCACCTTGTCCCCATGTTAATGGGAGAAAGGAGCACTTCCCCACAACTATGGCCCAGTGGTTGTGGGGGTCTGCGGATGGGTGGCTTATTGTAATATTGAAGCCCCCTTTAAAAATAAAGGGGCCCCTAGATACTGCCCCCCCATATGAATAAGTAATTGGTAGATAGCACCCCTACACAAAAAATAACCAGGAGCTCGAGTAGGCAGCCCCTTTACAGTGGTGGTCAGCAGAAAAACACTCCTTACATTGGGCGTTTCCCTCTACTTTGAAAAAATATGGAGAAAATTTTTCCCTTAGAATGGTGGTCAGTAGGATAGATAACCCCTTACACTTGTATTCAGCTGGAGAGATAAATGCTTACAATGGTGGTCAATAGAAGAAATGCCTCACTGCCCACTACTAGGGAAGAACCAAGGCACCCTGATTGAGAAAGGTTGCACTATACTGTACAATCTGATTGAACAATATCTGTTAGATCTACCAACAACCGTGTAGTGCAATGACCTGCTTGACTGAATACAAATCGATTGAATTGTTTAGGCTTATTTTCTTATTACATAGTTTTTGGTAAATCTAAAGGAGATTGAACAAAGATTATACACTCAGATTGTATAATGTCTGGTCAGCTTTAAAGTGGATATAAACCTGAAAAAAAAAATTACTGACACTTCTACCTTGTACAGGAGAGGCTATAATGTCATCTGTGCCCAGTTTTGCCACACAGAGTTAATCCAACTCTGAGTAATCCTGTTATCTTTTTTCAATAGTAAAAAAAACAACTGAGCTAGAAGTCCTTTCATCCTGTGCTGTGTGCCTGACAGGTGATATTTATTATACAGCAAAATGAGCCTCTCACTCCCCCTCCCATCTCCTTCCAGCTCTCAGTATAGAGGTGGGTAGGGTGTCTTGTGACATCACAACTCCACCCACCGAGCTTCAGCAAACAGAGACACCCACTGATTTCAGTGTTTAGCAATGCTGCTGCAGCTGAAAAGGGTGACATTTGCAAGGTAGGGAAACATGCAGGAGGTTTGCATGTACATATGCATTAATACTGTACCATTAGTTTATACTGGGTGGGTGATGGGTTTATATCCAGTTTAAGCCTTGTACACACCATGCGAATATCGGACAACAGAACGTTAGTTTTTTGTTGGATGCTTGTCTCATTTCGAAAGTGAAGAGCGTACTAACAATACGAAAAATTTCGTACGACCAAATTCAACGTCAGAAGTGACGTAATGTGTTGAATAGTTTTGTATGTATTTTTCCGTTTCTGAGCATGCATAGTTGTGATCATACAATTTTTTTCGTACGAAAACCATACTAATTATACGAAAATCGAACGTTGAGTTGCCGTACGAAAAAAAATTCTAGTCTGCATAACAAGCTTTCGTCTTACAAAAAAATCAAAATTCGCTGTCAAAAGGAGCGAACTAACGGTAAGAATTTTGGACGATCGGCCGTCAAACGAAAATTCCCATATGAAATTTGCATCGTGTATGCGGGCCTTTACAGCAATTAAGCTTTGTTGAAATCACTGACAGGCTGCCCTCCTGTGTGTGGTTAACAGACAGGAAGTGAGGTAAAATCTGCAACATGGAAACAGAGAACAAAAAGCTGACGGGGTTTTAGCTTCCCTCTACAATCTAACTTATAAAAGCATTTTTATTACTGTCTATGTTGCTGTTGGATAGTTTCCTTCACTTCCTGTGTGGTGAAAAGGTTGTCTCCAGGAGAGTGAGTAAGGTGAAATCTCTCTAATGTAGCCCCAGACAGAAATAAAACCTGATAGGGGTTCTAATCCTTCCCTACTCTATCCAACAAAATGGCTATAGATACTCTTAGTTATATATTTATTTTCACAACAGTAATTCAATTTAGTTTTAGGCTTGGTTCACACTGCTGCAACATGGCATCTGACTTGTGAGACTCCCAAGTCAATGACATGCCAAATTCAATGTTTCCTTATGAAAGCCGTCTTAAGGGCTTGTTCACACTTGACTACATTTCTAACGCTTAACAAGCGCCCCTATAGCGTTAGTATGGGCATTAACCACTTGCCGACCGTGTAATGTAATTACATGGCCGCAAGGTGGATCCATTATTCTGGGAGGGTGTACTATAACGTCCTCCCAGAATCACGCTCCCGCATGCCCCTTGCGAGCATCCGCGACCGCTGGGTCTCATGGACCACGGTAAATGGCCGCTCACATCGGCCTTTTACCACGTGATTGCACCGTCAAATGATGGCGTGATCACATGTAAACAAGCCGGCGGATATCCGGCTTGTCTCTCTCCTCTCTGCACCGATCAGTGCAGTGTGAGAGGAGAGCGGTGCTGTGGGCAGGTTCTGAAGTGCCCACAGCACCGCTATGTGCTAGGCAGGGACCCCTCATCCACCCATCATGCTTCACCCATGCAGCCTCATCCATGCTCACACATCCGTGCTCAGCCATCCATGCCCATCCGTCCATCACCCATGCATCCGTGCTCACCCATCCGTGCCCACCCATCCGTCAACCATGCGTCCATGCTCACTCATCCGTCACCCATGCTCACCCATCTGTGCTCACTCATCTGTCACCCATGCATCCCTGCTCACCCCCACCTGTGCTCACTCATCCGTCACCCATGCATCCGTGCTCACCCATCCGTCACTCATGCATCCATGCTCACCCATCCAGCCATGCTCACCCATGCATCCGTGCTCGCCAATCCAATCATGCTCACCCATGCAGTCTCATCCGTGCTCACCCATCCAGCCTCATCCGTGTTCACCCATGCATCCGTGCTCACCCATGCATCCGTGCTCCGCCCTCCATCTGTGCTCACCCATGCATCCATGCTCACCCATCCATCCGTGCTCACCCATGCATCAATGCTCAGTCATGCATCCATGCTCTGCTATCCATCTGTGCTCACCCATGCATGCATGCTCACCTATGCATCCGTGCTCCGCCATCCATCTGTGCTCACCCATGCATCCGTGTTTACCCATCCAGCCATGCTCAGCCATGCATCCATGCTCACTAACCCAGTCATGCTCACCCATGCAGCCTCATCCGTGCTCACTAATCCAGCCGTGCTCACCCATCCAGCCTCATCCGTGTTCACCAATGCATCCGTATTCACCCATGCATCTGTGCTCCGCCATCCATCTGTGCTCACCCATCCATCCGTGCTCACCCATCCATCCGTGCTCAGCCATGCATCCGTGCTCCACCATCCATCTGTACTCACCCATGCATTCATGCTCACCCATGCATGCATGCTCACCAATGCATCCATGCTCACCCATGCATCAGTGCTCAGCCATCCATCCATGCTCAGTCATCCCCATCTGCAGCTTATCCACCTCCATTCGTGCTCATTTATGCCTCATTCATGCTCATCCATACCACATCAGTTCTCATCCATGACACATCCATGCCACTACAGTATCCATCCATGCCACTACAGCACCCATCAGTGCCACTACAGCGCCCATCAGTGCCACCACAGTGCCCCACAATAATGTAATAGGTAGTCAAGTTAGATTTGAAATTTATGCCCATAGAACTCCTGATGGTGCACCCTGCATGTTGGGCCTCTGTATGTGGCCAGGCTGTGTAAAAGTGTCACGCATGTGGTATCGCCATACTTCGGACGAGTAGCAGAATATATTTTAGGGTGAAATTTTTGCAAGGTACATGCTGTGTGTTAGAAATATTGTATAACTGGACAACCTTGTGTAAAAAAAAAATGCGTTTTCATTTTCTTTCCACATTTTCCAAAAGACTTGTGGAAAAGATGAACCATTCAAAAAACTCATTATGCCTCATAGAATATACGTTGGAGTGTTTACTTTCCAAAATGGGGTCATTTTTGGGCGTTTCCATTGCCCTGGTGCTCCAGGACCTTCAAAGGTGCAAGAGGTAGTCAGGAAATGATATGTGTAATTTATGTCCTTAGAACGCCTGATGGTGCTCCCTGCATGTTGGGCCTCTGTATGTGGCCAGGCTGTGTAAAAGTGTCACACATGTGGTATCACCATACTCGGAACGAGTAGCAGAATATATTTTAGGTAAAATTTTTGCTAGGTACATGCTGTGTGTTAGAAATATTGTATGATTGGATAACCTTGTGTAAAAAAAAATGCGTTTTCATTTTCTTTCCACATTTTCCAAAAACTTGTGGAAAAAAATTAACCGTTCAAAAGACTCATTATGCCTCATAAAATATATGTTGGGGTGTTTACTTTCCAAAATGGGGTCATTTTTGGGGAGTTTCCATTGCCCTGGTGCTCCAGGACCTTCAAAAGTGCAAGAGGTAGTCAGGAAATTATATGTGTAATTTATGTCCTTAGAACGCCTGATGGTGCTCCCTGCATGTTAGGCCTCTGTATGTGGCCAGGCTGTGTAAAAGTCTCACACTTGTGGTATCTCCATACTCAGGAGGAGTAGCAGAATGTGTTTTGGGGTGTAATTGGTGGTATGCATATGCTGGGTGTGAGAAATAATCTGTTAATATGGCAATTTTGTGAAAAAAAAACAGAAAAAAATTCTTCATTTTGGAAAGAATTGTGGGAAAAAATTACAACTTCAAAAAACTCACCATGCCTCTTACTAAATATGTTGGATTGTCTACTTTTCAAAAAGGGGTCATTTGGGGAGTATTTGTACTTTTCTGTCTTGTTAGGGCCTCAAGAAATGAGATAGGCTGTCAGTGCATCAGGTGTGATCAATTTTCAGTGATTGGCATCATAGATTGTAGACTCTATAACTTTCACAAAGACCAAATAATATCCACTACTTTGGGTTATTTTTACCAAAGATATATAGCAGTATAAATTTTGGCCGAAATTTATGAAGAAAAATTACTAATTTGCAAAATTTTATAACAGAAACAAAGAAAAATGCATTTTTTTACAAAATTTTCTGTCTTTTTCCATTTATTTCCCAAAAAATAAACACCCCAATGGCGATTAAATACCACCAAAAGAAAGCTCTATTTGTGTGAAAAAAGGACAAAAATTTCATATGGGTACAGTGTAGTATGACTGAGTAATTGTCATTCAAAATGTGAGAGCACTGAAAGCTGAAAATTGGTCTGGTTAGGAAGGGGGTTTAAGTGATCTGTGATCAAGTGGTTAAACTCACGTTAATGAGCTTTAGTATGGGCGTTAGACTGGCATTTTACAAGCATTAATGGCAAATTAAAAATGCTCCCCAAATGCCCTATGGGCAGTTTTGAAGGGTTTGATGAGGCGTGTTAAAACTGCTCCACAAATCACTATTGCATTATGGGAAATAAACTAATCCTAACGCTCTGCCAGAGCGTTTGTGAAGCATTACCATAGACTTGAATGGGAGGCATTGAAAGGCTTTAAACGCCTCCTAACTCGACATGAGGCTTCAATTTTGAAGCGACGCAACACTAATGCTTCATGTTTTGATATTGTGAACAGCACTATGTGCTGTCCATTGTATGATTTGCATAGGCACTTGAGCAGCGTTTTTAAGGTCCCTGCCCTACTTTGGTCCAACTTGGGTGCAATTTCAGCTCTTGTACAGGCTTCTAAATTGCATCCAAGTCAGATCAGATTGGAAGGAAGTCATAAGACTTTGCCTCCTCAGCAGTGTGAACCAAGCCTAGAGAACAGCTGGTGTGCATACCTGTGTCTATCTTTATATTAGCTTCCTGTAATCCTCTGTACAGCAGCAGTCAGATTGGAAGAGTAGGGGGCAGTAATTTGTGCCAGTCAGGACTATGTAGCTTTTCACAGTGTTGTCAGAGGGAGAGGGCATAGCTATGACCTTGTCACTGTGCTGCTGTCAGGAACCATGAATCAGACCAAGACAGAAGTGCAGTAAAATCACACTTTTTAATCAAAAGGTAAAATTATATAAAAAGAGTAAATGTGGTCAAAACATAGACAGGGTTCGGTAACTAGAGCGGATAGTCATAGCAAGCCAGTGAAACAGGAGTCCAGTAATCAGCGAGGTCAAACAAACAGCATGCAGGGTCAGGAGCCAGGAGAGGAGTCAGCCAAGCAGGGTCCTGAATCCAGGAACCGGAAGGGAACGTCAAACAGGAAAAGTCTTTCACAGAAAAGCACAGCAGAGATTTCTCCAGAGATGTTGATCAGGCGGAGGCATCTGGGATCTGATCCAGGCAGTTTATAGGGCAAGGAGAGCTGTCTAACGAGCAGGAAATGGACATCAGGTGAGACACAGCAGAAGCTGAGACTGGCAATTAAACCTCGGCTGAGCAGCTAGCTCTGAGAAAGGCGGGCTGAGCCCAGCCCTGACAGCTGCTGCTCCTTCATTGTCCAGTAACATGCTGGAGAAGGAAAGGCAACTAAGGAAACTGAACATTGATAGTAATTTTTTCCCAAAACCATTGGTCAGGAAGGCGAGTACCATAAACATGATTAGGAGAAGTTGTTAATCTGTACACATGGAAAAAGATTACAGGTGTCAGGCTCCGTTCACATCTTGGTGTTCCAAATCACGGCAAATTGTGGGGCGCAGTGTGATCCCCGTCACTTCCAATTGTACTCTGATCACAGCGCAATTTTGACGTGATTCGTCACCTGTCACCCAAAAGAAGTACAAGAACTTTTTTTGGGCAGCAGGTGTCCCTCGATTCTGTGTGCGCGATTTAACCGCAATTGTCGCCCAACAAATAGCGGCATAATCGCACCGCAATCGGGGTGCCCTTGGAAGTGATGGGGACCACACAGGTGTCCCACGATTTGCCAGCATTTTGAATCGCTGGCAGAATACCGGTGATTGAGCCCACGATTCAGAATGCTAACATGTGAACAGAGCCTAAGAGTAAATGGGGATGCCAAAGGACTTTTATCACTCAGTACATATTTTGTTATTATTTAAAAAAGAATTGAACTACGTGAAGAAAAGTTGACAGATATAAGCACTCCCAGCAGTACGATAGTTTGTCCTAGCCCATCACTGCCACTTTTACTGAACAGACTGATCTATACTGTATGTAAATGTGGAGAAAAAAATTATCATGGACTAAAAAGAGAACAGATATACCCAATATTGTCATTACAAACATCAACTGCGTATGAGAACCACGTTATGGGAATACAATATATTTCAGGATCTTTTAAGAAAAATAAAAGCTTTGAAACCTCATAACCACTCTAATTCTTCACCGTTCCAGTAATGTAACCTTACTGTGAAGAGAAACTACATTTTGTTCTGTTTAATGAGTCCAGTGGCCAGCGATGTCTGAGGAAACGGAAAAAGAAACCAGACTCTCACCATGAATGAGGGACCTCAACTTATCACTAAACGTAATCCCCATTACCAGTTCAAGAGACCTTTCACACAGTATCATTTTCTGTTTATCAGTCAACATTCATTTCCAGTATGTGAATAGCTGTATTATGAGTGTACAATCATAGAGAAAAATAGTTCAAGCTTTTTGTAGGCACGCACACCCACACACGCCTACTTTTTCTCTCTCTCTCTTTCCCTTTCTTGCCTTTTCTTCTCTTTCTCCTGTATTTAGAGCTCTTGCCATAATGTGTTAATATGATGTAATGCAAAATCCAAACTCCCCACCCTCCTCATTGCTCCATTGGTGCCATCTTCACCCAGTCTTGTTCCAGGTTCAGGGTCTTTTGTCTTCAGCCATTGGGGGCCCAATGATAATATTACTCCTATGCACTGAAGCTATATCCTCCTGGTACCTGGCTCTTACCTCCCTGCCATTTTACAAATTTCAGAATTGTATGCCGCACAGGACATGAACTGCACCCAGTGAACAATTATTAAAGAAAATGTTAGAAGAGAAAGTGGCCGTATGGCAGAAGAGACAAACAGCGTTTTCCTGCTAACAGTTTTTTTTTCAGTTCTGCTTAAAGAACCTACTCCCCTTTCTCTCTACAAAGATATAATCAATGTTAAAAAAATGGAATCATTAAAGTGGACCTTCACCTTTGTGTAAATTTCACATTGCCCTGCCTCTCCTCCTTTCATAACTGCGCAGATGTATTGCTTTGGGTCCTGAGTGAGCATTGCTCACCTCTGCGCACGTGCAGGTTTCCCCCAACATCTGCTCACACGTGGGTTTCTCTGTGCATGTGCAAAGGGTATTATGATGTCCAAAACCTTTCTTCCATCTATGCACATACATGGAAAATCTCCTGCACGCACACAGATGTGCTGAAGGCCTCTGCCAGGACATGAAGGGCGTGCGGAGAACTTTGGCACATCTGCACATGATCCATAATGGCAGTGCTGAGGGGGAACTGAGAACTGAAGTTTCTCTTTAGCATTGTTGCTTGTTAGGGTAGGGCATGGATGTGGCCTTTAATTTAAATGTAGGTGAGCTATGAGCTAGGAGTCATTGAGCTTAAGTGCTAGTCCTGCCGAGGAGAAGGGCACCATGAGATGATGGTGAAATATATATTGCTTAGCGGGAAACCAAGAATGGTAGCCATTACTGGGGGAAGTGGTCTCCTGTAGTCCTCGAGGATTGGATCATCAAGGTTCAGGATGTAGTCACAAGGCTTTTACCAGGGTGTTACGCCCTTGGTAACATTGCTTTCCCAGGTGGCAAGGGAAAACCTGGAAGGGGACACAAAAAAGGTAAGAAAATGAAAAAAAAAACATTCCAATGTTAGATGATTTCACATCAGCATGCAGAGAAGAATACTAATGTGAATTTTAGTAAAATGGGAAAAAGGTTGTTGTTAACTTTGTATTTACAGTATGTTTTTACATGAACACAAGATTTCTGGCTGGATCAACTGGCATTTTTCTGTAATGTCAGCACATCTACGGACTGATAAACTGCAATATATTAGATCCTTGTCTAGATACTGTATTATTTTAGCTGCCTATATTTCTGGACCTTCTGATTTTTTAAACATACTAATCCCAAAGCACAGTTTCCTGTTGAAATGGCTGTGCATCAAAGTGGGTGCTGTAGCGACCAACGGCTGGAACCATTTTAAGTCAAAACAAAAATTGTCACCAGTACACCAAGGATCTTCAGAATGGGTCCAAAGTTTTTTAATCAGCGAACACATCGTTACAGCAGATAGCAATGTTTCGAAGCCACGCAGGACCCCTTCATCAGGCATCAGGCAAGAGGTCACATGCCTGATGAAGGGGTCCTGTCTGGCTCTGAAACGTTGCTATCTGCTGTAACGATGTGATTGCTGATTAAAAAACTTTGGACCAACTCTGGAGATCCTTGGTGTACTGGTGACAATTTTTCTTCTGATTATTTAGACACACAGTTTCTCTCTACAGCTTTAGTTACAATACTTACTTGTAATGAAATATACCCTGTCATGTGCAGGCTGTTGGATTCTGCAGAAATCTTCACTGCAGGGCTGCCTAGTCCTCTTCCCGCTACTGAACTTCCAGCACTGTGGGCAGTGGCATATCATCCATGGGTCCAGGGTGGGGGGGGGGGCACTATGACCCACACTGCAATCATGGATGACCCCCAGGTTGACAGTCCGGATGATCGGTTCGGCGGGAGAAAGTGGCAAGCGCAGATCTCCCTGTATGACTTTTCAGTTGACAGCCAGTTCTCCTCCTCTCCCTCGAACGGCTGTCAGCTGAAAAGTCTTTAGACGCCTGGTATCTCATCAAAGCCCACCAAAAGGGCTGTTCATTTTTTTTTTTAATAAATAAATATTTAAAAAAATTTGGTTGTAAAATAATGATAAAAAATAAAATTGTAAAAAAAATAAATAAATAATAATAAAAAAAGTATTGTGAAAAAAATTAAAAACAAATTAAATTGTATAAAAATAAATACATACAAATATAAAACTAATGACACCATCCACTGCCCTACTGACTATCACCAGTATCAC
>BLSH010402522.1:557399-580785 GCA_018402905.1 Glandirana rugosa | reverse complement strand
GTAAGTTTTACACTCTCGTGACTTTCGACTTTTAACCGGACCTGTCCTTCTCCTAAATTCACGGGTCACCTGTTCACCAATTTTTAGACACGTAGCAATACTTTACTGATAAGTAAAATAACAAAATAAGGATTAATCGTCGGAAGTTTAGGACTGCCAAAAACATAGGATAGTTACTCTGTTCTACACCCCCAACGATCGATCCTCGTAAAGTCGATCCGACGACTCCCTGGGTTTACTGGATTATGTCTATTTTGTAATTTTAACTATTAATAAAATTGTTCGACATGTCTTAAAATTTTAAATGACCCTGGGGAACTGACGTTTACGAAAAAAGACCTTTTCCACCTGAATCGGAAAGGTCACTGAAACGGCATCTAACGGCAAAGTCACTGGAAAGGCTAAGTCCACCTTTTCCAGAAAAAAGCATTTGCAGTCAAGGGGTCCCAGTAAATTTTAAAATTCTGTACAGCTTGTTAAAATAATTATCAATTTTAATGTTTTATCTGTATTAGGTCATTTGGGTCCCTCAGCAGCCTAGCTGAAATGCTCCTAGCTAGCAACCCCCACATCTTGTCTCATTGATAGGATACAAAAACCGTCAGGATTTGAAGGCTGCTAATTAGGAATAAAACAATAAAATGAATAGTCATTTCATAACGATGCACAGAT
Organism: Glandirana rugosa; assembly: GCA_018402905.1. Lineage (NCBI taxonomy): Eukaryota > Metazoa > Chordata > Amphibia > Anura > Ranidae > Glandirana > Glandirana rugosa. Next base: position 580,113 of record BLSH010402522.1, on the reverse strand, counting down.
TTTTAACCACTTGTCCACTGGGCACTTAAATCCTCTTCCTGTCCAGGCCAATTTTCAGCTTTCAGTGCTCTCACATTTTGAATGACAATTACTCAGTCATGCAACACTGTACCCATATGACATTTCTGTCTCTTTTTTTCACACAAATATAGCTTTCTTTTGGTATTTTTTAATCACCACTGGATTTTATATTTTTGTGCTATAAATGAAAAAAGGCCAAACATTTTGTAAAAAAATACATTTTTCTTTGTTCCTGTTATAAAATTTTGCAAATTAGTAATTTTTCTTCATACATTTTGACCAAAATGTATACTGCTTCATATCTTTGGTAAAAATAACCCAAATCAGTTTATTTTATTTGGCCTTTGTGAAAGTTATAGAGTCTAACAAGCCAGGAAAGTACAAATATACCCCAAATGACCCCTTTTTGGAACGTAGACATTCCAAAGTATTTAGTAAGAGGCATGGTGAGTTTTTTGAGGTTGTAATTTTTTCCCACAATTCTTTGCAAAATTAAGATTTTTTTTTTTACAAAATTGCCATATTAACAGGTTATTTCTCTCACACAGCATATGCATACTTGCAACTACTCCCCAAAATACATTCTGCTTCTCCTCCTGAGTATGGCTATACCACATGTGTTAGACTTTTACACACCCTGGCCACATACAGAGGCCCAACATGCAGGGAGTACCGTCAGGCGTTCTAGGGACATAAATTACACATTTAATTTCTTGACTACCTATTACACTTTTGAAGGTACTGGAGCACCAGAACAATGGAAACGCCCAAAAAATGACCCCATTTTGGAGAGTAAACACCCGAAGTATATTCTATGAGGCATAATGAGTCTTTTGAACATTTGATTTTTTTCCACAAGGTTTTGTAAAATGTGGAAAGATAATGAAAACCATTTTTTTTACACAGTTGTCCATTTATAAGATATTTCTAACCCATAGCATGTACAAAGCAAAAATTACACCCCAAAATGTATTCTACTACTCCTCCTGAGTATGGCGATATTACATCTGTGAGACTTTTACACAGCCTGACCACATACAGAGGCCCAACATGCAGGGAGCACCATTGGGTGTTCTAGGGGCATAAATTTCATATCTAATTTGACTACCTATTACACTTTTATGAGGTACTGTAGTGGCACTGATGGGCACTGTAGTGGCATGGATGAGCACTGATGTGGCATGGATGTAGCACGGATGATTACTGATGTGGCATGGATGTGGCACAAATGAGCACTGATGTGGCATAAATGAGTACTGATGTGGCATGGATGTGGCACAGATGAGTACTGATGTGGCGCAGGTGAGCACTGATGTGGCATGGATGTGGCACAGATGAGTACTGATGTGGCATGGCTGTAACACGGATGAGTACTGATGTGGCATGGATTTGGCACGGATGAGCACTGATGTGGCATGGATGAGCACTGATGTGGCATGGATGTGGCACGTATGAGTACTGATGTGGCATGGGCAAACACTGATGTGGCATGGATGTGGCACGGACGACAACTGATGTGGCATGGATGTGGCACTGTAGTGGCATGGATGAGAACTGATGTGGCATGTATGTGGCACATATGAGTACTGGTGTGGTATGGATTAGCACTGATGTGTCATGGATGTGGCACGGATGACAACTGATGTGGCATGGATGTGATACAGATGAGCACTGATGTGGCATGGATGAGTACTGATGTGGCATGGATGTGGCACAGATGAGCACTGATGCGGCATGAATAAGCATTGATGTGGCATGAATGATCACTGATGTGGCACGGATGAGCACTGAAGTAGCATGGATGAGCATGAATGAGCCATGGATGGGGATGGATGAGCCATGGATGGGGATGTATGAGCCATGGATGAGGATGAATGAGCCATGAATGGGGATTGATGAGCCATGGATGAGGATGGATGAGCCATGAATGGGGATGGATGAACCATGAACGGGCACAGATCAGCTCTGTGGGCACTTCAGATCCAGCCCTTAAGTGCTGCTGCACCGGCCCCATCCTCTCCTCGCACACTGTACCGATCGGTGTGAGGAAAGGGGAGGAGCTGATGCGAACATGCTCCGGTTTGTTGACAAGTGATCACTCCATCATTGGATGGAGTGATCACGTGGTAAAGGGCCGCTGTCATTGGCCCTTTACCTCTATACGTGATGCGTTGGGTGCGGAAGGAAACGCGATTCTGGGAGGACATCATTGAAAAAGTAGACCAAATATGCACAAAAATGTAAGTAAAGTGCTCTGTGTCCAACAGAAAATGCATATGTGTAAATCCTTATATGTGTTGGTTTCTTTATACAAAAAAAAGTCAAACAAACTAAGCAATAAATAATGAAATATTTGTGCAAAACCGATATCAAATGTCTTCAATCAATACGCGTAATAAAAATTTTAAAGGTGTGTTCCCCTTTAAAATTGGAATAAATGAAAAACCAGTTTAGCGTCCATGTAATTCAAATTCATAAGGTAGTAGGTAAAAGATCATCGTAACAACATCCAGGCAAAAACATCAAGGGTGAAAGAATCCCGGGGGTTCCCTTAAGGTAGTGGTTCTCAACTCCAGTCCTCAGGACCCACTAAGGCTGCTTTCACACTGAGGTGTTTTACAGACGCTATTTAGCTAAAAATAGCATCTGTAAAGCGCCTCAAAACTCCTCCCCAATCCACCCCAATGTGAAAGCCCTGTGTGCTTTCACACTGGGGTGGTGCGCTTGCGGGACGTTACAAAAAGTCCTGCAAGCAGCATCTTTGGGGCGGTGAGGGTATCGGTAATATACAGCTCCTCTACCGCCCCTGCCATTGAAATGTATGGCAAGCGCTTCCGAAACGGCTGCACACCGCCTCGGTAGAGCTGAGCCCGGCACTCTTAAACCCTTTTTAACCCCTTGTGGGGGGTTAAAAGCACGGCGCTCCCACCCGCATAGCGGAGCCCTATCGCTGGTAAAACTCCACTAAAACTAGCGGGGTTTTACCGCGACCGCGGCTACCGATTCAATGTGAAAGTAGCCTAACAGGCCAGGTTTGCAGGATAACTGAAATACATCACAGGTGATATCATTTGCTGCTCAGTGATTGCAGTATTCTAGTCTGCATCTCCCCAAGGTAATACTTAAAATCTGGCCTGTTGGTGGGCCTTAAGGCATGGGGAAAGGATCCGTCAAGTGCTCTTGTGCATTACAAACCATATGCTGTGCAAAGTTGTGAAGATCACTCATGCTCCCCTCTAGGGCCCCCACTTACCAAATAACGGCACCCCTGCAAGGGTAAACCGCATGTAAGCCGTCACTGGTGCTTGTAACACTCCAGAGGAGACCTCCACTGCACAGATGACTTGTTGTCCAGGCACTCCGACATATGGGAGTTAAAAAGAACGGGGACTCATAGCGTAATTCCGCTGTAAAAAAGGGGAATTTATTACACTTAAAAAATCTATTTATATATAGAGCTCCACAGTGCACACATATGCATCTTTTATTGGACACAGAGCACATTATTTACATTTGTGCACATATTTGATGCACTTTTTCAATAATATTCACTGAGACACTTATTTATAGCATATAGGCAGCGCCATATTCCCCTTTTCCTTTATACAAAAAAAAAAGAAAAACTGTTTTGTTGCAATATTTATTTTCATTCCACAGATTTCCCTAGCAGCACATTTTTCTGTCACTAGATGTCCCCAGTTTGTTGGTGAACATCATTCAACCCTTTTCCTCTGAGCTCGGGTCATCCTGGACTTGCCCCCAGCCTTTTAACTAGACATTAAAAGGAGAAGCAGCACAGTCATTAGCTAGTCTCTCTTTCACTCAGCTTTCTTTTCCTACCAGAAATGGAAGGGAAAGAAGAAAGAGAAAAAGACACACTTTTTAGGTTGCCACTCAATTCCCAAATAGAAAAAGTGATCACAAATTACATAGGTTAAAAAACATATTTATTTGTGTACATTAAAATGATTGAATAAACAGGGGAAGAAAAAGATTCAAGACATTAGTGTCACATTGATTCCAAATTGGAGGAAAAAAAGGTGTCCGACATTGATCATCACGTGGAAGGTCATAGACAGTGTCCAAGAGAGAGGGTGCACAGATAGTCTTTAGATGTAGAGGGCCCAACTGGGGGATGGATGAATGTTGACAACCTAAGGATCACTACGCGTTTCACCTATAGCTTCATCAGGCCATCCAAATGCTACTAGAAAAGTATATTTAAGTTACTGTTGTATCCATATACATGATATAACATAAATCTAAGAATATTTAGAACATATCTAAAATATATCTAATAGAATATTATAATTATTATTATTATTATCAATTAATACAAATCACTGTATCTGTTCTACAATACTTTCAATAATAAAGAGATCATGACAACTGTGAGAGAAAAAAGAAACCAACACAGAGTACATACAACGGCTCAAATTCACATAAAAGGATTTCTTTTCCTATCAGCATGCTTCTAGTCATCACATGAACTGAATAGCTTCTTGTGCTGTTTCTTCCTCTCAAACTCCAGCTCTGCTGTACTGGGACTGCTAGAGGCTGACACCAGGCCAACTTAAGTTACCTATATTGTTTCTATGTAAAAAATACATGTAAAGACCTTGATCCCTATACCTTTTCTTCTGGGTTCCCTGAAGGTATTAGTGATGTAGCCCTGTCTGCAGAGATGCCTCCTGGGAAGGAAACGCCACTAGGGCCTTCAGGATGCCTGAGCGGCATACTGCAAATTACTAGGTTGCAGGCAAAGGTTCCCAATAGGATTACGCGGTGCAAGAGGATAAAGTCATAATGAAGTACAGATTTATAAAACATCAAAACTTTATTATATACAAATTTTTCTTAAAAGAGAAAACATGTCATACACAGACCCTGCATTTTTAAAAGAATGGTGGTCCAGAATATGTCGTGGGGGTTACCCAGGCAGTGATAACGGCAGTAAAGGTGGTCAAACTTTTTGTCCCGACATGTTTCGCCTATCACAGGTTTCCTCAGGGGATTAAGTTGACTGCCACCGCACATATAAGCTTGAACAACAAAAAAATACAGCATAAATATAAAGCACAAGCATAGTTCATAGCAATACACTTCAACCCATAAGAAAGTGAAAGGAAGGTGGTGTGGCGCTGCTGGGTAGTGATAGGTAGTGCAGGCTGCTGCCCCCACTCAAACCAGCCAAAGGACTAGTTACAGTGAACAAAATAGTGAAGACAGTGGGTTGGCGCTGCCTATATAGGTTGCAATAGCAGGTGAAGTGCTAAAAGGAAAAAGACCGTGAATGTGCTGACGAATATCAGTGAGTGGCACAGTGTTGCCTCTGTTGGTGAATAAATACACACAAAAAAAAACTGTTACAATGTGAATGCTCATATAAGAGCAGTGTGGGTGAATGAAATTGAAAATTAAAATAAATGATGCAGCACGGTGTGAGTGAGCAGGGTCAGTGGTGGCCCGAAGGGACCCCCTCCGTTTGTAACACAAAACCCTACTCACCCCTTAGGAACGAACGTATTTCGAAAGAGGGTATGTTTACAGCTTCCAGCCACCGATTTGAGATCCAATCCGGCGTGGTGGCGGTGTCCACATGTAAAATACAAATTTCCGTAGTGTAGGGTATCAAACTAGCAAAACAACTAAATATATGTAGTAACTCACAGTGGAGAAGTCAGAAGACCGGAGCTTCCATGTGTTCCAGGGTTCAGCCGAAGGTACGTCTGACGACGCCTCCGATGACGTCTTGATGACGAAACGCGTAAGGCGGAGCCTAGAGCGTCAGACGTACCTTCGGCTGAACCCTGGAACACATGGAAGCTCCGGTCTTCTGACTTCTCCACTGTGAGTTACTACATATATTTAGTTGTTTTGCTAGTTTGATACCCTACACTACGGAAATTTGTATTTTACATGTGGACACCGCCACCACGCCGGATTGGATCTCAAATCGGTGGCTGGAAGCTGTAAACATACCCTCTTTTCAATACAGTCGTTCCTAAGGGGTGAGTAGGGTTTTGTGTTACAAACGGAGGGGGTCCCTTCGGGCCACCACTGACCCTGCTCACTCACACCGTGCTGCATCATTTATTTTAATTTTCAATTTCATTCACCCACACTGCTCTTATATGAGCATTCACATTGTAACAGTTTTTTTTGTGTGTATTTATTCACCAACAGAGGGCAACACTGTGCCACTCACTGATATTCGTCAGCACATTCACGGTCTTTTTCCTTTTAGCACTTCACCTGCTATTGCAACCTATATAGGCAGCGCCAACCCACTGTCTTCACTATTTTGTACACTTCAACCCAGACCATATTTTATAAATACATATTGATATATTGTCACACTGTCTCCCAAAGGCAGAAAATCCCCCCCCCCCTCCTAACCACATACTCACCGAGGCAAATACCTGTCCACATGCGCTGGGGGACGTATCCAAACCAGACCCACAAAAGGACCCCTCAAACCTGTCAAACTCTGTCAGTTTACATACGCGGACCTCCGTTCTCTCACTACGGGGGACCCATCGCAGGTAGCCAGCGGAGATAGAGTCCGCTCCCTGGCCCCCCCGGAACACAGTGAGCGCGCAAGCGCATGCTTACAATACTCGTTATCGCGGCCGCCATCAGGTGACGGCAGTTTACGATAACGAACCACTTTGCCACCATCAAGCCATGGCGGGCAGTCGGCAAGTGGTTAAGAGTAAATGGGAGATCTAAGGTATTTTTGACCCCAGATATCACATTAAAGAGGTCCTGTCATGCTTTTTTGCTATTACAAGGGATCCTTTTTTTTTTTAAAGGACAGTGTAAAATAAAAAGTAAAATAAATAAGAAAAAAAAATGTGAGGTATCGCCGCGATTGTTAGAGCGAGAGCAATAATTCTAGCACTAGACCTCCTCTGTAACTCAAAACTGGTAACCTGTAGAAATGTTTAAACATTGTCAATGGAGATTTTTAAGTGTCAAAGTTTGTTGCCATTCCATGAGTGGGCGCAATTTTGAAGCATGACATGAGTATTAATTTACTTGGCACAACATTATCTTTGGCAATATAGAAAACGATTGAGCTAACTTTACTTGTCTTATTTTTTAATTCCAAAAAGTGTATTTTTTCCAAAAAAAAATTGCGTTTGTAAGACAGCTGTGCAAATGCCATGTGACATAAAGTATTGCAATGACTGCAATTTTATTCTCTAGGGTGTCTGAAAAAAATATAAATAATGTTTGGGGGTTCTAAGTAATTTTCTAGCAAAAAAAAAAAAAATGATTTTAACTTGTAAACAATAAATCTCAAAAAGAGACTCGGTCCTAAAGTGGTTAAAATAACATCCAGTAGATTCCCATTTAGACTGGAGTTCTTCATAAATGTAAATTCATCCGATTTGTAACCACTGCCTGATGTCACAGAGGGACAGGCTTTCAGTAACTCAAGAGGAAGTTAAATTACATGTGTAAAACTGAAAACAGCTGACGGTTTATTTTTTGTGTTTACAGAAACATATGTTTCATTCACAATTAATCTTTATGCATTGTCAACTTGAGCGTGGTCTTTCCACCCACAGATAAGGGTAATCCTACATACGGTACACAAAGTTTGGCGTCATTTAAGTGCTGGAATTGTGATGATGTCACAGGCCACTGAAAGCACTCAGCATTTCCAGAGAGTGACTGTGTCATGCCTTACTAAGGGATTGTAGAGTGGATGAGGCAACCCTTCCATGCCCACAAGAACCCTTACATCCCTATCTATCTATCTACAGTTGTGCTCATAAGTTTACATACCCTGGCAGAATTGATGATTTCTTGGCCATTTTTCAGAGAATATGAATGAGAACACAAAAACTTTTCTTTCTCTCATAATTACTGTTTGGCTGAAGCCATTTATTATCACTCAACTGTGTTTACTCTTTTTAAATCATAATGACAACAGAAACTACCCAAATGACCCTGATCAAAAGTTTCCATACCCCAGTACTTAATACCGTGTATTGCCCCCTTTAACATCAATGACAGCTTGAAGTCTTCTCAGATGGTAAAGCTGTCCATTCCTCTTGGCAAAAGGCCTCCAGTTCCTGGAAATTCTTGGGCTATCTTGCATGAACTGCACGTTTGAGATCTCCCCAGAGTGGCTGAATGATATTGAGGTCAGGAGACTGAGATGGCCACTCCAGACCCTTCACTTTATTCTGCTGTGGCCAATGACAGGTCAACTTGGCCTTGTGTTTTGGATCATTGTCATGTTGGAATGTCCAAGTACGTCCCATGCGCAGCTTCCTGGCTGATGATTGCAAATGTTCCTCCAGTATTTTCTGATAACACACTGCATTCATCTTGCTGACAATCTAGACCAAATTTCCTATGCCTTTGTAGCTCACACATCCCCAAAACGTCAGTGATCCACCTCCATGTTTCACAGGCCTTGTTGACTCGTCTCCAAATGTAGCGTTTATGATTGTGGCCAAAAAAATTTGGTCTCATCACTCCAAATGACTTTGTGCCAGAAGGTTTGAGGCTTGTCTCTGTGCTGTTTGGCGCATTGTAAGCGGGATCACAGCTGGTGCAATGATTTTCGACACCATAGGCGAAACCTAATTTTGCTGCCCCCATTGGCTCCACCCCTGACTCCACCCCCTTTGCTCTGCCCATGTGACAGGAGGCAGCGCTATACAGAAAGCATTGGCTCTGCTGCTTCTAGCGCTGACTCCAGTGCTGCGCTGCACCTCTAATTACACTACAGGTCAGACAGAGCAGCTGCCTGAGACTAGGTAAGTTACATGCTACAGCCTACAGAGCATGCAGATGCGGAGGGAAACCAGCAGTGCACCCTAGACGGCTGCCTAGTTTGCCTAATGGTAGCACCGGCCCTGAGCGGAATACTTTGTGGCATTGGCGTAGTAATGGCTTTCTTCTGGTGACTCGACCATGCAGCCCATCTTTCTTCAAATGCCTCCTTATTGTGCATCTTGAAACAGCCACACCACATGTTTTCAGAGAGTCCTGTATTTCAAATTATTTGTGGGTTTATCTTTGCATCCCGAACAATTTTCCTGGCAATTGTGGCTGAAATTTCAGTTGGTCTACCTGACCGTGGTTTGGTTTCAACAGATCCCCTCATTTTCTACTTCTTGATTAGAGTTTGAACACCGCTGATTGGCATTCTCAATTCCTTGGATATCTTTTTATATCCCTTTCCTGTTTTATTCAGCTCAACTACATTTTCCTGCAGATCCTTTGACAATTCTTTTGCTTTCCCCATAACTCAGAATCCAGAAACGTCGGTGCAGCACTGGATGAAAGATGTAAGGGTCTGTCAGGAGTCCAGAAACACACTAACCTTTTATATACACACACATTAATTACAAGCAAACAGATCACAGTGGAGAATGGATACCTTTAATAGCCATTCAAACCCCTTTGTGTCAACTTATCATACATTCTGCCAAGGTATGTAAACTTATGAGCACAACTGTATCTATCTATCTATCTATCTATCTATCTATCTATCTATCTATCTATCTGTCGTTGCAGGTGTGTCTAGATGTGCACCTGGGATCCTCTCTCTCTCAGGCTGGATGTCCCGACTGGTCCCAGAGGCCTAAAATCGTGTGGTGAAATGACCTAAGAGGCAGCGTTCCTCTCTTAGGTCTTCTCTCTTCCTCTGCCGTGCTCTGACTAAACTTTTCAGGGAATCAAGATGGAGTCTCTCTCTCCTCTTCTCCCCCAGAGCATGCTGGGCTGTAGTTTATACTCCATACAAAGCTATGGGGCTGTCTGGTAAAGGGACTTCATATTCCAGAATGCTTTGCAGCCCTTCCTGCAGCTTGTTAAAGTCCCTCTGATTGGCTTCTGTAACTGTTCTCTCCATAGGAACACAGTACAAGTGCAGTGTAATCTGATCCTTCTGTGTGTCTGTGTCTCTACACAGATTACAGTCTGTGAAACAAGAAGGGGGGAGAAATTCCACTGCAGGGGCTGACAGGTACATGTCTCCCTTCTAGAAGTGCCTGTGTATTTACAGTGGTCTCTTAGCAAAAGCTGCAGAAATAGCGGGGCACCCGCTACACAATGAAGGGTCAAACAGGCTTGATGTAATAATCCCAGCAGAGATAACCGAGAGAGGATATATGAAGGAACCACGTCAGGAACAGTTCAAGGGTATCCAAAGGACTTCACCCACATAGCAACCATATACAGTCAGGTCCATAAATATTGGGACATTGACACAATTCTAATCTTTTTGGCTCTATACACCACCACAATGGCTTTGAAATGAAACAAAGAAGATGTGCTTTAACTGCAGACTTTCAGCTTTAATTTGAGGGTATTTACATCCAAATCAGGTGAACGGTGTAGGAATTACAACAGTTTGTAAATGTGCCTCCCACTTTTTAAGGGACCAAAAGTAATGGGACAGATTAACAATCATAAATCAAACTTTCACTTTTTAATACTTGGTTGCAAATCCTTTGCAGTCCATTACAGCCTGAAGTCTGGAATGCATAGACATCACCAGGTGCTGGGTTTCATCCCTGGTGATGCTCTGCCAGGCCTCTACTGCAACTGTCTTCAGTACCTGCTTGTTCTCGGGACATTTTCCCTTCAGTTTTGTCTTCAGCAAGTGAAATGCATGCTCAATCGGATTCAGGTCAGGTGATTGACTTGGCCATTGCATAACATTCCACTTCTTTGCCTTAAAAAACTCTTTGGTTGCTTTCGTAGTATGCTTCGGGTCATTGTCCATCTGCACTGTGAAGTGCCGTCCAATGAGTTCTGAAGCATTTGGCTGAATATGATAATAATGCCCGAAACACTTCAGAATTCATCCTGCTGCTTTTGTCAGCAGTCACATCATCAATAAATACAAGAGAACCAGTTCCATTGGCAGCCATATATACCCACACCATGACAATTCCACCACAATGCTTCACTGATGAGGTGGTATGCTTTGGATCATGAGCAGTTCCTTTCCTTCTCCATACTCTTCTCTTCCCATCACTCTGGTACAAGTTGATCTTGGTCTCATCTGTCCATAGGATGTTGTTCCAGAACTGTGAAGGCTTTTTTAGATGTTGTTTGGCAAGTCTTCTCTTGATTGTTGACTTTGACACACATACACCTACCTCCTGGAGAGTGTTCTTCATCTGGCCAACTGTTGTGAAGGGTGTTTTCTTCACCAGGGAAAGAATTCTTCAGTCATCCACCACAGTTGTTTTCCGTGGTCTTCCTGGTCTATTGGTGTTGTTGAGCTCACTGGTGCGTTCTTTCTTTTTAAGGATGTTCCAAACAGTTGATTTGGCCACACCTAATGTTTTTGCTATCTCTCTGATGGGTTTGTTTTGTTTTTTCAGCCTAATGATGGCTTGCTTCACTGATAGTGACAGCTCTTTGGATCACATATTGAGAGTTGAAAGCAACAGATTCCAAATGCAAAGAGCACACTTGAAATGAACTCTGGACCTTTTATCTTCTCCTTGTAAATGGGATAATGAGTGAATAACACACACTTGGCCATGGAACAGCTGAGCAGCCAATTGTCCCATTACTATTGTCCCATTACTTAAAAAGTGGGAGGCACATATACAAATTGTTGTAATTCCTACACCGTCCACCTGATTTGGATGTAAATACCCTCAAATTAAAGCTGAAAGTCTGCAGTTAAATCTCATCTTGTTTGTTTCATTTCAAATTGATTGTGGTGGTGTATAGACCCAAAAAGATTAGAATTGTGTTGATGTCCCAATATTTATGGACCTAACTGTAGCCAGATCCAAACAAATAAAAATTGCTGGATAGTGTAAAACCTCTTAGGGATTAAATTTATTAAAAAGTATTGCACTTACAACTTAGTATCCAAGTTAAAAAAAGCATTGCACAATGTAAGAATGTAATGCCGCCACAGAACATCCGGACATGTAAAGGAATGCACGATAGCAGGAACAAGCAGCTCAGCCCGACTGGTTTTGTAAACAAAAAGACATGTCAGTAGCGAGACCCATTGCTGCCCGTTGTGGTATATCCGACCAAATCCTTCATCAATACTGTATCCTGCAGTGATTAGGGGGGAGGAACCATAGCGGCCGGCAGGGGGGTGCCCTATTTGACACACCCAGAAGTGTTGGATAGTATTGGCACCAGAAGCTCTGCCAGAGAGTGAAGATTTAGCGCACCTGACAGCTAAGTATGAAGCTGCTTTTTTCACAACCTATTGCCTCTTGGAATTTGTTTGCTTCCTGATATGGTTGCTTCACAGAAGTGCACCCTTTATCTGATTAATGTTTGTTAAGAAAATTGTAAATTCTGTATAAAATTGTACTCTATTTTGTATGTGTTGCACATTGCACTCATTGTGCACACGGCACTAATAATGTTTTCATTACATGTTTGCATTCTTTTGTGTCCTGATTAGAATTAGCCTGTCTATGTTACGCCCCTTGCTACCATACAAGTATAATTGTAATATTAATGTGTTACCTGCATAACCATGTGTATAAAACCTTCAATTGCATCAAATAAAAAAGCATCTTTTGTGCCTGTTCCCTACTGCAGTAGTTATTTTTTAATTTGGAACCACTAATCAATATGAGGATTGGAGTTGCCTATCTATAACATGTCCAGAACATATTCTTTCTGACTGCATTTTATTAACCACTTGACCTCCAGAAGTTTTACCCCCTTCATGACCAAGCCATTTTTTGTGATACGGCACTGTGTTACTTAAACTGACAATTGTGCGGTCGTGCTACAATGTACCCAAATAAAATATATGCCCTTTTTCCCACAAATAGAGCTTTCCTTTGGTGGTATTTGATCACCTCTGCATTTTTATTTTTTGCGCTATACACAAAAGAAGACTGACAATTTTGAACAATTTTGTTTTTCTGCTATAAAACATATCCAATAAAAAAATGATTGATTGAAATCTTCATAAATTTAGGCCAATATCTATTCTGCTACATATTTTTGGTAAAAAATCCTAATAAGCGTATATTGATTGGTTTGTGAAAATGTTATTTTTTACTAGTAATGGCGGTTATCAGCAACTTATATCAGGACTACAATATTGCAGCGGACATTCTGATACTAAAAAATATGCACTGTCACTGTACTAGTTACACTGGCTGGGAAGGGGTTAACATCAGGGGTGATCAAAGGGTTAACTGTGTGCTTAACCAATGTTTTACTATACTGTGTGAGGTTCTTTTATTAGGGGAAGAGTTGGAATTTATTCCCTGCTTTCCAGGGACACAAATTCCATCTCTTTATTCCTGTCAGAACAGCGATCTGCCTTGTTTACATAGGCAGATCGCAGTTTTGCCTCTCTGCCTAACAATCGGTGGGTGCCGAAGGACATCAAGTACCATGCACCCACTGATCGGCTTCCGCTGTGTGTAAACCACAGCAGAAGCAAGCTGGCGGTGGCACACGTGCGCTCCCTACCCAGAAGTGTCGAATTATATATCTATACGTGATCTGGCAAACAGGTGCTGCCCTGTAGCAGTAAAACCTTACGTGTTATTAAGACCTTAAGTGGTTAAAAGTACCACCTTCCAAAGCAGTAAAGGAAACCCATTGTGAAGGAATATAGAGGTTTCCATTGCTCACTTTTCTTTCTGAAAATGCTAACTGGCTGTCATACTGGTCCAATGGCTTTAAAGCTGAACTCCAGACAGATATAAAGGACACAAATGAATGCAGTTCTTTATTTAAATGCTAGCTGAGTGGGTATATCTGATTATAACTGGGTACCAGCCTTTTGCAGTCCCCGTACAGCAGAACTCAGGCAAAGAGAGTGAGAAGCAGCACAAGAAGCCAAAAAGTTACAGTTTGGGGGTGGGGAGGAGACCTGTAAGTAAAAATGAGAGATCGTTTTTACTGCCCGTCAGATAGGATTGGGTTAGGTGAAAGAGCTATGTAAATGTCAGAACTGGATGGACAGAAATTTATTTGGCAAGTTAAACATCTCCCATATAAAGCTATTTCATCTGTGAATTTAGCTATCTGCCCAGAGTTAAGCTTTCTGAGGAATAAGCAAGTATGCAGATCAGAAATTTACTATGACTTTCTAATCTGCCAGGTAAATAGTATTTTTAGAAGATGGTCAGTAATGATAGCCTCATAGGAGAAAAGAAGAGAAATTATAGTATGGCATTTTAGACAAGGAATGGTTTCCCCCCGAAGAGGGGTAACTTGCCGTAGGAACACTTTGGGGAAAATTGCCTTTGCCAAAAATGAGGGCCACCAATGGTACCAGTTTGGACAACTATGTACTGTAAATGCTGTCAATGCTATGTAGGTGCTGTCAAGGACGAGGAATGGACCTGTTTGCAGCTGTTAATTCCGCCATATTGGCCATACCTTGAAGCTCTAAATTTGCATTTCTGAGAATGAATTAATCTGCTATTCTGAGGGTTGCCTAGAGCTAACTATTGACTGACTTTGACACCAGAACTCAATTGTATTTATCTGCAGTCTTGTGCCTGACCCTATATGCCCTGTCCAGATTTGTTGCAAGACACCTGCTTTTCCCACAGCTTAAGAACATTCATTGCCATAATAAATAACAAATACTAGTGATTTGGTGATTCATTTTAGAAACTCCATTTTAGAAACTCTCTTAGAAGCCTTAATAAATTAAATTATATAATTTATCTGCCATGCTATTTATTGGATGCAAATATATTGTCAAAGAAAATATATGTACAGGTGCATCTCATAAAATTTGAATATCATCAAAAAGTCATTTATTTCAGTAATTCAATTCAAAAAGTGAAACTCATATTTTATATAGATGTGTTAAACCCAGAGTGATATATTTCAAGCATTTCTTTATTTTAATATTGATGATTATGGCTTACAGCTAGTAAAAAACCAAAGTATAGTATGCAATCAATACTTGGTGGGGGCTCCTTTTGCATGAATTACTGCACCAATGCGGCGTGGCATGGGGGTGATCAGCCTCTGGCGCTGCTGAGATGTTATGGAAGCCCAGGTTGCTTTGATAGCGGCTTTCAGCTCATCTGCAATGTTGGGTCTGGTGTCTCTCATCTTCCTCTTAACAATACCCCACAGATTCTCTATGAGGTTTAGGTCAGATGAGTTTGCTGGCCAATCAAGCACAGTGATACCATGATCATTAAACCAGGTATTGGTACTTTTGGCAGTGTGGGCAGGTGCCAAGTCCTGCTGGAAAATAAAATCAGCATCCATAAAGCTGGTCAGCAGAGAGAAGCATGAAGTGCTCTAGAATTTCCTGTTAGAAGGCTTAGCTGACTTTGGACTTGATAAAACACAGTGGACCAACACCTGCAGATGACATGGCTCCCCAAATCATCACGGACTTAGATTTAGAAACCAAGATCCCAGAGACTGGGGGAAGAGTGGAGAGGCACAGAATCCATGTTGCATGAGGTCCAGTGTGAAGTTTCCACAGTCAGTGATGATTTGGAGAGCCATGTCATCTGCTGGTGTTGGTCCACTGTGTTTTATCAAGTCCAAAGGTAGCTCAGCCCTCTACCAGGAAATTGAGATACTGTATATAAAATATATGAGTTTCCCTTTTTGAATTTAATTACTGAAATAAATGAACTTTTTGATTATATTCTAATTTTATGAGATGCACCTGTAAATGTTATATAAGCAAAATGTGGTGCCTGTTTAGAATATTGCCATTCTCTTAAGGCCTTTAACAAGACATTTCCTTGTGTTTGGCATCCGTGATATATATACAGTCCCAAAATATATGAAAATAATAAATATATCAAATTTAATTTGGAATAGTTTAGGTGTCTGTATAAACGGCTCTTCAAACAAAACTTGTGCTTTGCTTATGCAGGGTAAAATAACATGTTCAATGTAATGCCTAACATTCCTGCATATTCTCACCCTTCCTTTGGTTCCTTACTGCTCCATGCAGCTGCTGGGAATAAATAATATTCCAGGAACATCAGGGTATGGGGATCATGTGGCTAACTCCCCATTTTTTATGTGATAGTACAGGTGCCCAGTGATTGGCCCAGTCATTTGATTGCTGGGAGACAGTCCTCAGTTCCAGTTGGGATAAATATGGTGCTTACACAGGACTTATATCTCGCTTGCTGCCTGGACCAGGGAAAGCGAAGCCGAGTTTTATTTGCAGTGGGAGCTGGCATTAATGGGAACCTGTTGCTCAACATGGACAAAGCACATGTTTATTTTTTTTTTTTTTTTTATATAATCTTTATTTATGACAAAATAAAAGATAACAATAACAATGGCTTATTCTGACATATTTGAGAAGTGAGAAAAAGGTAACTAGACGGACGCAGGCGCTGTCATGCAGTATACACCATATTGATACAAAACAAACATTTCCAGCTAGGGAACAGACTATATGGTTGGTGCACTCATACATGGTCCAGCAAAAATCTGTCCTACGGGCCCCCAGCGAAGGAGGGGGGCCAAAAGAGCCTCCATCAAACCTCCTCCAACCAGAAGACCCGCCCAGGGACTAACAGGAACAGGGCATTACACACATGTGGATCCCATCTCCGCAACAGGAAGGAGTGGGGTGATTACCACTAGGGGGAATGCATCCTATGATAAAATAGCCGATGAGTGTCGCCAGTTTTCATAATTAGGATAAACCTATTCTAACCAAAAACACTAAAAAACAAGAAAAAATAAAAAACATTAAAGAGGAGGGGGAGAATCTCTCCTTCGGGCACGTACCAATTCTCCCACTTGGAAGATGTAGTTGAACGGTCACATGAATGATCATAGCTGCAAAAGAGAAATAATGGAGAAGATGGTCCATTGGGGACTGGGGGATAAGTCTAGTCAAGTGAACGGCTTTGTCCAAGGTGTCCTCTAAGGGATGGTTCAGCTAGCTTAAGCAAAGCGACATCCAGGCTAGACGAGACATGCCCTGGATTAGAGGTTTGTTCTAACCACTAAGTCCAGGTACAATTAAAATGCTCTCTTCTACCTCTGCAAGTTGCCACTCATTCATCTGCCTCGTTAATCTCCAGCACCTTCCTAATCCATTCCTCTCGGCTTGGAACATGGGCATGCTTTCAGTACACTGGGAGCAAGCATCTAGGTGCCTTCAAAATATGTGGCAAGGCACTTTTCTTATATTGGCTAACTGGGATAGGAGGAATATGGAAGAGAAAGTGCAGCAGAGAGAGAGAGGAATATCCAGGCCCAATATTTCCTTTATCTGTGCTTGAATGTCTTCCCAGAAGGGTCTGACCACCGGACACTCCCACCCCAAGTGTAATAGGGTACCACGTGTTTATTTTAAAGTTTAGTCTGATATTCATTTTGGTATCAGTGATAGTTTAAACTGCTGGCATAATGATATCATAAAAAGAGGATAATTCGATTCAACTATGCAAAAAATTACACGTGTTTAAGTAGTTTGGT
This sequence comes from Glandirana rugosa, assembly GCA_018402905.1. Lineage (NCBI taxonomy): Eukaryota > Metazoa > Chordata > Amphibia > Anura > Ranidae > Glandirana > Glandirana rugosa. Next base: position 562,674 of record BLSH010402522.1, on the reverse strand, counting down.
TCTGCCCTATAACAAAGATTCGTAATGTATGGTTACTGACTGAGTCTGCTCTTCCACAGAAAGATCTTTTTTTTATGAATCACCCCTTGATCACCAGAGATTTCAGAGGAACTGAGAAAAAGAAACCTATAGATGCATAGAACTGCAAAGCATTTTTTTTTAGAACTGGGCATTCATCAAAAAGACACGCTTTCGACAAATGAGGGAAATACGGTATTGCTGCAACTCTCCTTAGGAGTGGGTGTTCTGCGAACATTATGGCAAGAGTTACCATGCAATGCTGAAGGAGGTCAAATGGGTAACAGCAAAGAGACTGCAGAAATCATTTGAACTCAGTCACCTACTTTAAAAGAAATGCCAAAATAGAATGATGTTTATGAAAGGACACCAAAGAGAAAATTACTTTGCTCCAAAGGAATTGCTGCATTTCTTTCATAGGACCACCTAGATGTCTTTGACACTAATGCTACAATGTTCTGTGATTAGACAAGATAGAAGTTTGATAAAGACTTAAAATTGTATGTTTGAAAGATAAGAAGCACTACATTCTTTTCAACCAAGACTTATGGAAAGCTCTGTAACCCATACGCTTTTTTTTCCCCCTACCACGTTATGCATCACTTTCGAGACCCTCATTAGCCTTCAAACCTTATGCAAACTTTATATACAGACCCAGGCCTGCACCAAGACTTCTTTCCATCATTTACACATACCTATCTCAACCAAAGGTGGGCCAAATAGTCATATACCTCAAATAATGGCATATAAATATTCTTTATGTCAGAACACTGCCAAAAGATAAATCACTTTGCACTGATATCCTCTATTTGCACTAGATTTAAAGAAACCAACTACAGTTTGTTTTCTAGATGGTAGATAACTCTATCAGTTATCCACAAATTCTATCCAGAGGTAACTGACCAATGCTGGCATTTCAGTACTGATAACATCTCAATTCTCTATGTGTTCTGGTCCTGTCCAAAACATTGACCCTATTTGACAAGTCAGAGGAATCTCCCAAAATTCTGGTTATGCCACTCAACCATCCCCATAAAAACCTACAAAAAAATTCCTCCACCATCACCTCCCAAATGCAGCCTAATCTTGCCAAAAATGGTGAGACTTCTTCCTCCTCCCTCAATATTTTTATGCTTTTGTAGGGTGGAAATCTGCCAAACAACATGCGGTCAGGTTTTCTCTGAGTATGGGGATCATGTGACTTAATTCTCTTTTCGTAGGTGATGCTGCTGGTACGCAGTGATTGACCCTGTCTTTTGGTGACCAGGAGAAAGTCTTCTGCTACAACTAGGATAGATATGAAGTTTACACAGCGCTGTTTCTCTTGCTCTCATCCATATTTGACTGGACCAGTGGAAAGTTAAGGTGAGTTTTAAATGCTTTGAAAGCTGGTGTTGATTTGCCCTACATGGACAATTTTTTTTAAAATGTGGTCTGAGATGAATCTTAGGGATTATGTTACCAGTGATATCTTGAAAAAAGGGTAATTAAACTCAAACATGCCAATAAATTACATGCATTTAAAGGTGTTTTATGGTCCTGCTCTATAACAAAGACATTTAAAGTAAGTTTTCTGGCCGAGTCTGTTCCTCCAAAAAAGGAGCTGTTTTTATGAATCATCCACCAATCATCATAGATTTCAGAGGAACTGAGCAGAGAATTGTATAGATTCATAATGTTGCAAAGCATTTTTTCAGAACTGGGAGTTCATCCAAAATTAGACAAACTGTTGCAATGCTCCCTAGGAGTGGGTGGTCTGCGGACATCAGGAAAAGAGTTAGCAGAAGGTGAAAAGGGAAAGAGCATAGAAGATGCAGAAAACACTTGAACGCAAAAGTCTGTGTGCGTACATTTAAACAGAAGTGCCAAAAATAGAATTATGTTTATAAAAGGACCCCACAGAGAAAATTATTGGGCTTAAATTCCTCAAGCTTGCATAAGACCACATGGCTATTTTACAATACTACTGATATAATGTTCTGCGATTAAACAAGATAGGCGTTAAAAACGTAATATTGTATGTTTGAAAGATAAGAAGTTCCACACCCTCCTTAACCTAGATTTATGGAAAGCTTTGCAATTTAGACGCTCTCTCTTCCCAACCACCAGAATTACTCTCAAGACCCCTCCCTAGCTTTGAAACATTATGCACAGACACTTTTTTCTCACAACCAACAATGGGCCAAAAGGTCCTTTACCTCAAACAGTGGAAGAAAGAACTACAAATATGCCTTTATGTCAGAACATTGCCAAAGATAATCACTATGTAATGAAATCCTCTTATTCCCTTCCTTCTCCCTACCTCACCTTTCTTCCTTCTTCTTCTCCCTTGCCCTCTCCTCTTCTTTTTTATCCCTCTCTCTGCTATCCTCTCTCTGCACTCCTCTCACCATCCTGCCATCCATCTTTTATCCCACAACTCCACCCTAGTCTCCCTACCTCCCACTCCCCATCCCTACTCCCCAGTCCCGCCCACATCCCATGTTTAACACCCCCATCTACACACCTTTTACCACCATACAAATGAAAGGAAACAACCTAGAGACATGCCACCCCCTCCCCCCATCCCCAGCATTTACCTTATTGAGAAACAGGGAACTAAAGTCAATGTGCAATGTTTTATTGTTCAAAATATTACTTATCTACATGGGCTGTACCTATTAATATGAACTCTGTATGGTTGCAATAAGTACTTCCCTGTTTTTAAAATGTTTTAGTACATCCCTATGCGTTTTATAAATAAAGGACTAAAAAAAAAAAAAAAAAGAGCTGCACAAAAAAAAACTTAAATCATCATCCCAACTGTGAAGCATGTTGGGGGCAGCATGGTTTGTGAAAGTTTTACTTAAGCCTGGTACACACAATCAGATTATAGGATGAATAATCGTCCATTTTTTGTTGCATACTAGTCTCATATCGAAAGTGAAGAGGTTACTCAACTTACAAAGATTCTTTTGCGACCGAATATAGCTTTGGAAGTGATGTAATGTGTTAAATTGTTTTGCAATGTAGCCTTTCGTTTCTGAGCATGCGTAGTCTTTGCTTTTTCAGGAGAAAACTAATAATTAAACGAAAATTAGATGTGTTCCCGTACGTTACAAATTTTATAGCATGCACCTTCAGGTTTGGTTGTCCAAAAAGGTCAGAATTGGCTGTTGAAAGTGCTTGACTAACGATCAGATAACCGGCCAATCATTCATTGTGCAAAATTTTACTTCAGATTTTCTTATCGTGTGTATGGGCCTTAAGCATTCTCCGAATTACGTCATAACAAAACATTTTTGGAAAGCAAATCTGTAAAGAAATCTGAATTTCATTCGTATAGGTATTAACAGAAAGAAAACATTGTGGACAGTTTAACTGCTTGCCGACCAGCCGCCATAGTTGCACTGCGGCAGGTTGGCACGGCTGTGCAAATTGCCGTCATTGTACGTCGGCCGCTTTAAGAGTTATAGGGTACATGCGCATGCCCGCAGCGCGACGCTGGAGCCGATGCACATGGCCCGCGGCCTCGATGCCCACCGGCTACCTGCAATTGCTCCACAGAGAAGCAGAACGAAGATCTGTCAATGTAAACAGACAGATCTCCGTTCTGTCAGAGGAGTAGAGAGAGATCTGCTGTTCCAAATAATCCGGAACAGCGATCTATCTCTACTCCCTGTCAGTCCAGCCCCCACATAGTTAGAAACACCTCCCTAGGGAACATTTAACCCCTTGATCGCCCCCTAGTGTTAACCCCTTCCCTGCCAATGACATTTATACAGTAATCAGTGGCTATGATCGCCGTATAAATGTCATTGGTCCCAAAAAAGTATCAAAAGTGTCCGATCTGTCCGCCAGAATATCGCAGTCTTGCAAGAAATCACAGATCGCCACCATTACTAGTAAAAAAAAAGAAATAAATAATAAAAATGCCAATGCACAAACTAATCAATAAAAGCTTATTGCGATTTTTACTTTTACCAAAAATATGTAGAAGAATACATATTGGCCTAAACTGAGGAAGAAAATTGTTTTTTTTCTCAAAATTGTTGCTCTATTTTTGCTTATAGCGCAAAAAATAAGAACCGCAGAGGTGATCAAATACCACCAAAAGAAATCTCCATTTGTGTGGGGAAAAAAAGGACATCAACTTTGTTTGGATACAACGTCGCACGACCGCGTAATTGTCAGTTTAAAAAAAGTGCTCTGGTCAGGAAGGGGGTAAATTCTTCTGGGGCTGAAGTGGTTAATAGGAGTACAACCTGCTGACCTATGAAAGTATGTCTGGATGAGGGGGCAGCATCCTGTCCCATGATTATGTGCCATGCAACCTGCTTGTATGTGAGAGAGACTGCAGAAGTCGGATTTTGCACCCTTCAGCTTTATTGAAGTTGCACCTGAAATCTGCAAAAGTAGGGCAGGAACTACTTTTGCAAATCAGTGCAGTGCTGCAAAATCAATGTCACACAGTGCCATTGCCGCCAATAGGCTGCAACTTGTCATGCGATTTGATCTCTCAAATCGCATGACAAAAACGCTCCAATGGGAACCTGGGCTAAATCTATGTCAGTGAGCACTTCTCCTTTGCCGAGATAATCCATCCAACTCACAGGTGTGGCATGATTAGACAGCATGATTATTGCACAGGTGTGCCTTAGGTTGGCCACAATAAAAGGCCACTATACAGTAAAATGTGCAGTTTTATGACACAGCACAATGCCCCAGATGTCGCAAGTTTTGAGGGAGCACGCAATTGGCATGCTGACTGTAGGAATGTCCACCAGAGCTGTTGCCCTTGAATTGAATGTTCATTTCTCTACCATAGGCCGTCTCCAAAGGCGTTTCAGAGAATTTGGCAGTACATCCAACCAGCCTCACAACCACAGACCACATGTAACCACACCAGCCCAGGACCTCCGCATCCAGCATCTTCTCCTCCAAGATCATCTGAGACCAGCCACCAGGACAGCTGCTGCAACAATCGGTTTGCATAACAAAAGAATTGCTGCACAAACTGTCAGAAACAGTCTCAGTGAAGCTCCTCTGCATGCTCGTCGTCCTCATAGGGGTTTCGACCTGACTGCAGTTTGTCGTCGTAACTGACTTGAGTGGGCAAATTCTCACATTCAATGGCATCTGGCACTTTTGAGAGGTGTCCTCTTCACAGATGAACTCCAAGTTAAGTTCCCGTTGTCGAGACCACCTGTAAGGATGTCAGTCGTACGGTTAACGCACGAGGGAGTTTTGAACGCTGTAGACCCCGTAACACGACACA